>CM052807.1:1495829-1547876 GCA_028533885.1 Nasua narica
TGGATCCCCCACCAGTTCCACAGCTCCTTCCTGGGAGGGTGGGTCCAACCGCTGGTGCCCGCGACCACCCCCTTCCACTAGTTACTCCTCCGAACTTTTTGCCCTTTTTAAGTGTTTTTATTTGGTTCTACGTTTATGCTTGTCCTCCCGCCGCCCGGCACTTTCCTTTGGGGTATTACTGTCCTTGGTTAGCTTCTGGTGGCTCCCTCCCCCTTTTATTTATCCTCCAATATCAGCTCGAGTGATCCCACTTTGCTTTTACCTCTCCACTGCTGTCTTCTGCTCTCGGAGAGATCCCGGGGTTAGATATCTTTCTCCTCAGGGGTGATTTCATGGGTGTTCAGCGTGTTCTGGTAGATTTCCAGCTCACTTTTGGGGACCGGTTGCTGCAGGATCTCTTACTTCTCCGCCCCATCCTATTAGATTCTTAAGTACTGTAGACCAACAACGACATTTAGATGCATCCCAAATTTTAGAATAGATCTTAAAAATACACTGTTGTATGAAAATATCAGGTTGTAAAATAATTATGCATCATGAAAACATTTATGTGTATGTTTTAAACATACTTTAAACGATGCAATCTACAAATTGTAAATATGATCTTATACATGCGCATACATGCAAATGTGGTGTATGTGCCTCTGTATATATGTGTGTGTGTGCATGCGTGCTGGTGACCCAAAATAATACACAACAAAATCATGAGACTTGTTGCCTCTTGGGAGTTCATGTGTTAAGAGAAGAGAAAGGGATAAATTATATGTTAGAATAGATTAAAATTTATCTGTAATTTCTTTTCTTTTTCCAGCTTTATTGTGATATTACTGACATAAATATATGTAAGCTTAAAATATACAATGTGATGATTTGATACAATAGTACATTGCAAAATGTTTTCATAATAAGGTTAGCTAAGACCTCCATCAGTGGGCAGTTAGGTTTTCCCATGCCTTGGCTATTGTAAATAATGCTGAAGTAAACCTGGGAATGCAGATATCTTTTTGAGACAGTGTTTATTTCCTTCACGTATATATGAAGAAGTGAGATTGCTGGATTGCATACTAGTTCTATTTTTAACTTTTTGAGGAATCTCCTTGCCATTTTCCAGAGTGGCTTCACCAGTTTGCATTCCCACCAACAGTGCACAAGGGTTCTCTTTACTTCACATCTTTACCTGCATTTGTTATCTCTTATCTTTTTGAGTCTAGCCATTCTGACAGGTGTGAGGTGGTATCTCATTGTGGTTTGATCTACATTTGCCTGATGACGAGTGATGTGGAGCACCTTTTAAAACCTGTTGGTTGGTTGTATGTCTTCCTTGGAGAAAATGTCTATTCAGGTCCTTTGCCCATTTCTTTTAACCAGACTTTTTTTCTGTATAAAGTTGTGTGAAGTCCTTACATATTTTGGATATTAACCCCTTAACAGATACATGACTTGTAATTATTTTTGCCCATTCCACGGGTTTCCTTCTTAGTCTACTGATGGTTTCTTTTGCTTTGCAGTAGCTCCATAGTTTGATATAGTCCCACACTTAATTTTGCTTTTGTTGTTTGTGCTTCTGGTGTCATATCCAAAAATTTTCTCTCGAGACCAACCACAAGACACATTTTCCCTAAATTTTCTTCTAATACATACTTTTTTAGTTTCAGACCTTAAATTTAAATCTTTAATCCATATTTAGTTAATTTTTGTGAATGGTGTTAAGATGGTGGTCCAATTTCATTATTCTGTTTTTTTAGTAGCGTTTTTTGAAGAAACTTTCCTTTCCGAGTCTTCTTGGCTCCCTTGTCAAATATTAGTTGACCTGTATGCATGGGCTTATTTCTGGGCATTTCTGTTCCACTGATCTGTTAGTTTTTATGCTAGTAACATATTATTTTCATTACTATAGCTTTGCAATATAGTTTTGAATCAGGAATTGTGATGCTTCCTGCTTTGTTCTTCTTTCTCAGGATTGCTTTTGCTACTCAGGGTCATTTGTAGTTTCATTTTAGGTTTCTTTTTTTCTGTTTCTGTAAAAAAAATATCATTGGAATTTTGATAGGGATTGCGCTGAATCTGTAAATGTCTTTAGATAGTATGAACATTTTAACAACATTAATTCTTCTATTCCATGAACATGGGATAGCTTTCCATTTATTTGTGTTTTCTTCAACTTCTTTCATCAATGTCTTGTAATTTTCAGGATACAGATCTTTCACCTCCTTATTTATATTTCTTGTTTTCCTTTTAAACTGGAAACATATGTTAATTGTTGCTGATTCTAAGTAATTGAAATATAAATCTTTAAATATTACTTAATTTATTTTTATATTTTTCAAATTTACATTCCCCCAGAAAAACCTCCATATGATCATAATGTTTGCTTGAGTTTTATAAGGATTGAAAATTAATCTTATTTTTGTATGCTCATGTTGTTCTTGTTCACATTTTGAGACTAAACTGATGCTACACTATTATGTGAGTTACCTAATGTGTCTTGTCTTCATTGTATCAATAAAGCAGAACCCAGTAAGACCTTATGTATTTAAGCAAGTTTCCATTAACAGAGGAATTGTTATCAAGAAAGAAAAATCCGTCATTTGATATATGTAGCCAGGCTTAAATGGTAATGGATTTATCACAGAAGTGGGATTTTATAATTAATGTACATAATCAACACATAAACCTGGAAGAAAACTTCCTGTTCAAGGGTGTGCAGTCATAGACTCCTTTTCCAGTTTGAGAGTGTATTTTCTAACCGGGGAAGGAAAAGAGTTGCTTCATATGTGGACAGAGACCTTAATCCATTGTCTTTGGCCCAGATTTCTGTCAAGCTGAGTCAAACAAATAGAGAATACAGGTAACTTTAAATTTAGAGGGTTTGCATTATTCAAGCCAGACTAGAGTGATACAAAACTGTCCGGTTTCTAACTTTCTTTCTGTAAAGGTTTTCTGGAAATAACTTGAGGTAGAAATTAGATCCTTTTCTCTTGCATAAAAGTGTGCATCACAAGCCATATACGTTAAATTCCTGTAATTGAGCATCATCACGTCCCAGACTCCGTCCTGCCCGCCCTGAGAGATCGCAGCCCGAGTGTGATGTTGCAGATGAGAAGCTCTGCGACAGGGCAGGGATGCTGGTAGTTTTATTTAAATTCACAAGACGTAAATATCATATCACATTTAAAAAAAAAGAGCTTTTGGGGTTCTATTCTTCTGTCTCATTTCATGAATTCCCAAAGACAGTGAAAGACAGTGCAGATGAGCTTAATTATTATCTTCCTCTGCTTGAGCATGCTGTGAGAAAAGATTAAGGGGAGGGGGAGGAGGAAGAGATGAAATATCCATGACACAAATTAGTATTTAGCGCACATTTTGAAATCATGCTGTTTCTGCCAGCTTCCGTGCTTCTCTCTTACAACACGGAACAGACCCGAACTCCTCATTTTTAGCGCGATTATGTTACTGTCTACTTTTAAAGCACATTTTCTGCTAGGTTTCTGGTATTTCCCAGTGCCCTGTACTAAATAATTCTACATAGAATTCCGCTTGATTAGGTTAAAAAAATACAGAATCCTTCTGTAACAGGGCCAAAGCATACACTGGGTCCTGTTCCCACCCACTGTGCGTTAAGCTTGGGAGATTCTAAGTTTTAACTTCAGCAGTGAAATGGGAACTATGATATCATCAACCTGCCAAATTAAATAAGAAACATGTTCGTACAGTGTGCAAGAGGAGTTGCCACATTTGGATATCTATTTCAATTCTCACAGAAATAACTTGGTGAAGGCACTTTGTTTAGTGCTAAAAATCCAAGAATGACTCAAAGCAATGCAAGCCAAAAATTATACATATGCATGTCAACCAACAGCAAGTGTATTTGAAATCAACATATTTTTTCATACTAAATCTCTTCTGAGTGGGAGCCGATGTTCAAAGAAGGCGCATAAGGAAACAGAAACAGAAACTTACCTCCCTTGCCTGGAGCCCTGTCTGCACGCCCAGTTCCCGCCGCTGGACCTCTTCTGTGCAACTGCTTGTGGGGTCTCTAGTGCAGGGGACTGGTGCCTCCGTGCCTCCCCAAATTTTGCCCTGATACCACACTTTCGCTAGTGTGTCGAAGACCCAAGCCTCTGAAGAACTGAAGGGTAAACCTGGCCTCAGGCCTCGATAGAAATCCAAAAAGTTCAGATTTGGAATTTGGAAAGTCACAGTGCCTAAAAGTCACTTCGGATATTGGCTAAGTCTCTGTGACCCGGCTTGCAGAAACCACACCAAAAAAAAAAAAAAATCTTGTGTGATTTTAACAATCTATGCTTATGTCCTTTCCATGGATACTCAAGTGGGGAAGGAGGGTCACCCGGAAAATTGGGAAGTGGATGGGATTAACAGTGCTTTCTCTCCACCTTCTGTGTCTCTTTCATCCCTCACCAAAACCCCGCTGACGCCTCCACACAACGATCTTTACATTGCAGCAGGGCCCCCAGAAAACCACCCAGTGAAAACAGGCCCGCGTCTACCGTAGAAGGTCCTCGGATGGTGAGGCTCGCCTGTGGCTATCACTCCATCCCGGCGCCCCCGTTAGGCACCTCATGCAACAAGGCTGCTTTATGAAGCCTCCCGTTTGTGCAGGAAGCATTGGTTCTTCCCGGAGATGGATGGTTAAGACTCGGTGAAGGATCAGGCCGCCTCGCCCTGCCCCCCTCACTGGGCAGTAAACCGCAGCGCTATGAGATCCTCCAGTGCGTGACCTGTTCTTTGAGGCACAGCCACGGACGGGTGGAAGGCAGAGGAGCCAAGGAGGACCGCCACGAAGTCTCTGAGCAGAACGCGCCTTCAGCCATGTGCTGTCTGGTAAAGCTACTAGTGGCCTTTCACTGTACTGGAAGAGCGGACTTGCAAGCGCACTTATTACTGGTCCAACTCGAAAGAGAATCTCATCTTCTTGCTTACTGTCTACGGGCCAGCCTCTGCCCCAGTGTCCCATTGTCTGTTAGCAACATGCAGACATGTCCGTTCTGGACCTTCGTTGTCAATACCGAGCGTGTAAGGAAAAATCCGTGGACATGTGAAGGACTAGATGGCTAGAATAAGTAAGACCAAACTTCTCCATTGCCTACCACTGCCCTAAATTCATAAAGGAAACTCCGTAATACATATTATGCATTTGATAAGAAGGATTTTACGGTTAAAACTATAGGACGCCATTATGAAGTGAAGAACTGTAGAACCTAAATAATTGGAAGTGAAAATAATCCTAACTTTAAAAGTTCATCCAAGGCAGTGATTAACAGAAGGGCACGGAAGATTTGAAACACTGACTTAAGACATTGTGTTAGGAAATCATTCCATGACACGGACTAAAATTATTCAGAGAAATGAATATTATGAGAGAAAACTCATGAGCCATAAAGGAGAATAAAAGCAGGACATGTCAAATCTCTGAAGTCCAGATGGGAATGCAGTGATAAGTAGTAATCAAAGACACGGTGAAAGAACGTTCTCCTGAGGTAAAATAGACTCAGTTTCTCAAATTGGAAGGGCTCCTGGAGTACAGGGGAGATTTGAAAAGAAAAATAAGATACATATAGCCTAGTAAAATTCCTAGTTTTTTTTAAATAGTAGGAAATTTTTTTTAAAGATTTTATTTATTTATTTGAGAAAGAGAGAATGAGAGAGAGTGAACATGAGAGGGGAGAAGGTCAGAGGGAGAAGCAGACTCCCCACTGAGCAGGGAGCCCAATGTGGGACTTGATCCTGGGACT
Organism: Nasua narica; assembly: GCA_028533885.1. NCBI lineage: Eukaryota > Metazoa > Chordata > Mammalia > Carnivora > Procyonidae > Nasua > Nasua narica. Next base: position 1,501,583 of record CM052807.1, read on the forward strand.
CCAGGATCATGATCTGAGCTGAAGGCAGTTGCTTAACCAACTCAGCCACCCAGGTGCCCCCAAAATTCCTGGTTTTAAGGATGAGGAGAGAATCAACAAGCTTCCAAATATAGAAAGTAAGTTCTGTACGAAAGGAGAATCAGGGTTAGCATCGGGCACATTACCTCTGAGAACAGTACCCCTGACAGCAAGTCATGGAGGTTGAAGTGTATAAACATCTGAGGTCATTGGCCAAAACAAAAAGCTGTATAAGTTTTGTCCTTATCATGGTTACAGGCAAACAGTGATTGTTACACTAGACTAACATGATTTTTGTACTACCAGGAGATTACAGATTACTGTGACCTGAGTGTTTACAAACAGGTTCCAGGGTTCTTCTTATCTTCTGGGGAAACAGTACATTTTCAGACAGACATGGAACAGATGCACCTTTGGGGCAGTAGACACTTGTGAAATAAGCATCCAAAGTCTATCAAATTAAAATTGAATCAGGAAAAAAAAAAGCCTAAGGCAAAGGCTGGCATATGACAGAATAAGATCATTAATGATCAATGCAATGAATGTATTCTGATGTTAGATTTAGGAAAATTGATAACAGTAATTTTAAGTGTAATGAAATTATTAATAACCTGGTATTACATTTTCATAATAAATATATTATTAAAATGAGCCATCACTTGGCACTAAAATCTGGGTAAGTTTAATAAAATAGGAATATGGTTATAGAAGACTTTTAGTTTAACATTTTGCTGGAAGTCTCGGGAGGGGATAGGATTCGGTCTGAGCTATTATATTTTTCCTGATTACAATAATTATATTCATGTTCGATTATGCTTCACTCTTGAATCAAAACAGCCAATAGCGAAATAAAAATAGCAAAAACCATATTTGGAGATATTTAAAAACTCAGTGAAAGCTAGGGAAAGGACAATGGACACACAAAAGAAAGATAAAAATAAAATCTAAAGCATGCCGTGAATAAGCCTAATATAAAAAACGTTACAAGTGGAAGTTTTTAAGAATAAAGGAATAGAGAAATTTATCATGTAATAGAGTATACCACATGAGGATTGTGATTGTCTTATAACTCATGTATTGAAGACAAAAGCATAAAGTATTTTAACTATTAATTTTTACTTCAATATCTTTGGGTGCAAAATGAAGTCTATTTTATTTTTACACAATTTTATTGAAGTATGATTAAAGTACACTAAACCGCACATGGCTAAGGGGTTACAATTGGACGACTTTTGCATACACCTATAAAACCAGCCAGCGCCCGAATCAAGGTAACACAGTCTAATTTATCTTAGTGTGTAAACCATAATGAATTCAAGTGAAAATCATTCCCGAGGGCGCCTGGGAGGCTCAGTCGGTTAAGCCTGCCTTTGGTTCAGGTCATGATCTCAGGGGCCTGGGATCGAGCCCCGCATCAGGCTCCGTGCTTAGCCTCTGCCCCTCCCCCACTCCACTCTTGTGCTGCCTCTCTTTTCTCTCTCTAATAATAAATAATTAAAATCTTAAAAAAAAGAAAAAAGAAAAAGAAATCTTCCCTGGCAGGATGCATATGCAGTCTTTATCCTTCATAAATATATTAGGTGTACTGGTGTCCTAGGGCCATTGTAAAAAATACCACAGCCCAGGTGCCTTAAACAACAGACATTTACTGCCCCACGTCCTGGAGGTTAGGAACTTGAGGTGCAGGCGTGGGCAAGGCTAGTTCTCCCAAGGCCTCTCTCCTGGGCGTGCAGACTCTGTCCCCTCCCTGTGTCCTCACACGGCCGTCCCTCTGCACATGTCTGTGTCCTGCTCTCCTCTTATAAGGACCCCAGTTAGATTAGATTAGGGCCCACCTAGTGACCTTGTCTTACTTTAGTCACCTCTTTAAAGATCTTGTCTTCAAATATGGTCACATTCTGAGATCCTGGGGTCTAGGACTTCCACATGTGAATTTTAAGGGTCACACCAGCCCATAGCAATGGGGATTCCTAGAATCCCAAATCCATCTGGTGCTCACTTTTACCTACCACACATGGGTCTCAGCTCACCTCATTCACTAACAAATAACTAACAATAATTCCTAATCACTCACTCCTTTCTCACATGGAGTTAATGCTTCTGAAAATGTTCTATTTAACCAAAGGTATCTGCATGTTGGTGGGATAGCGGGAGCCGAGAAGAGAGGGCTCTGCCCTTGCAACTGTGCAGACCCTGACAGTGAAGTCAGATCTCTGTGCAGCGGGGGGAGGGGAAGGAGGGGAGGCACACCTCACCTTGAAATATGAGAAACTTCTTGGTGATCTAATACCACCTGAGTTCAGATGCAAAAGCCTCAAGCTCCTCAAGGATCGCCTTTAACATCAGTTGTGCCTGGCCCAGAAGAGCAGAGTCACACAGCCAACTCCTGGATTTTCGAGAGAACGGGAATGTTTAGTCTTGTGTCCCACTGTGGGGTTGGCAGTTGCTTGTTATGCGGCCTCATAATCATCAGAAGTAACCCATCCTGAAATCGGGTCTAGGGAGAAAGGCTCTGACCAAACGGAACCTATCCTATACAGCCCTGGCATTTGGACTGCAACCAAGGTGCTGGGAACTGTTGAGGAAAAAATATCGAAGGAATTGTCATGGGAGGCTACAACACAGTGAACCGCATGCTGTGCGGTCAACAAATGATTGTGATTCTGTTACGTGCAGCGGCTTTGACGATGGGACTTTAGGATGGACCCTGATCCAATCTGACTGGTACCCCTCTGAGAAGAGGGAATCGGGACACAGATGCAAACAGAGGGACGACCACGTGAGGGCACGGGGACGTCACGGTGTCTGCAGTGAACCTCACCAACTTTTACAGTGGGCTAGCAAGGTCTCTGACCGAAATATTGAAAGAGCTTGATGTGAGATATTCGGAGATTTCACAAGTAAAGGATGAGTGAACTAAAGGGCTGGCCCATCTGCCAACAGAATTTAGAGGGGACATATAGTCGCTTGCTTGTGCGGGGATTGGAAAATAAAGCTGTTTGTCGTCTTTCACCTCTCTCCAGCCAGCAGAGGGCTCTCAAAATAATACATAGCTTGGGGACGCATATCTAATCAATAGTGTGGCAGTTAGAACCTTCATTAGGGTTTCTGAGAGATCTGGGCCAGGGCCTACTTGACACTTTCAACTGAAGAGAAGACCTCAGTGGGCCACCCCCAATAGCCAGACATGTCCACAAGAGCACAGAGGAAGGCTAGAGAGACAGGTCGTTTTGGAAAGGGACTGTAAGTTTGTGTTTTTTCAGGTGGATAGAGATGGAATTAGAGAGAAAGAAGTCCACAGGGTTCCCATGGGGTTTTGCAGGATCAACCGCCACAAACATGAACTGGAAGGTCCTAAAGTTGTTCAAATACTAAGAGTTCCGAGAGCCTAGCTTTCCTTGGGCAGACGGCAGACTGGGAAATTCCTCCGTCACCATCGTGGACCATTTCCTCAGTAGTAGCCACTGAAGGAGGCAGAAAAGAAAGGACTTTTCAAAGACTGAATCCAAGAACCAAGGGGGGCTATTCCCAGGGCCAACAGGGGCCTCATCAGGGCCAACAGGGCACACCTCTTCCTCCTAGAGAGGGAGTCATGGCAGTGCTCGCCTGGAGGGATTTTAGAATTCCTGAGCACCAGAGACTTCTTTGTGCTTCTCTTCCTCCCCCTTAGAAGCAATCTTTCCAGTTGGGCATGTTTATTATGGTTATTCTGTCTCATCATTTTATGCGTGGAGTGTGGGAGAGAAATAACTTACCTTTTCAGTTTCCTGACTGTACAACATGTGTTTCTTCCCACTGTACTTACTGTGACATCATTTTGGTGCCTTGAAATTGGCCACAGTGGGGCTGTTACACCAGAGACCGGCCAGTGCTACAAATCAGGGTTGTTTTCCCCGAGAATTCGGTGTTAGACATTTGCGAGCATCCCACCATGTCTGGGTGAAGAAGGGATACATTTGGACCTGCTGAATAGTGTAAGATCTTTGATTTTAACCCCAGACAGTGGTTGGATGAAACTTCAGGAAGTTCTGGAAGTCTATTCTTACATCAAAGCAAGTGAATGATTGAAGCCAGAAGGCAGTGACGGTAGACCAATTCCTCTGATGGCCGTGATCAGTGGCCTCCTTGCCCTTTTCTGCATGAGCAGCAACTTCCATCCCAAGCCATAGTCTATGTTTTCATGCCCTGATTCATGTTTGGAGGTAAGAATAGTTAAATGAGTGCCCATTTGTCACTTCTGAGAATGACCTCTGGAGGCCTTGTTCCCTTCTGCGTTTTCTAAGTTTCTCTTGCTTTTACCTGGACCTCTGCCTGTCCTCTGATAACCCTCCAGGCTGGTTGCGGCTCTAAGACTAGAGTTCACGTGGAACCCAGCTAGATCTTCTCGGTTGGGGCCATTCGAGAGTGCTCTTCCCAGCAACCAGGCAGCTGGATGAAGAAGGATGACTGAATCCAGCTAGGATCGGCCCAGCCTACTGGAAAAACAGAACAAACTGACCCAGAATTCCAAATACTGGTAGATAATAAAGAGAACATTCTTTGATTCTTTGGTTGGTCTATCTACAACTGAAAAATTACAAGTGTGTTATAATTTTCTGCTTCAAAACACAGAACACTGTAGGGACTTACAGGTGTTTTTGTAAGTTATCGTATCTATGAGATGATAAAATAATATATGCTTTACATCGAGGAGGTGACTAACTTGCTGGCCACTACATAACGTGTTAGTCATCATTCTGCGTGTTTCAAAAGCAGTAATGAAAAAGCTTCACCTTCAAGGATTTTTTGATTTAACTGAATGAGACATCTGAGGCAGTCCTGGGCAGCTTTGTCTAAGAGTTGTGTCTCACCTCGGTCTCGCTGCAGTCGTGGGCCCGATCGCTCACCTGTCTTTGTATCTTTTATTCTAACTGAATAATATTATTTGCATTCAAATAGCAGAAATACTGTTAGCTTAGATTCACATAACCTGTTTTAATATATCAAACCTTAACTTAGGGTCATGTGCTTTTGAAATATTAAAGCTAAAGAAGGATACAACCGCCAGCAACACAATTGTCCCAAGCATTAATTGTATGAGCTGAATGTCTTGTTGTCTAATTAACAGTGCACTTTTCAGAATTAATTCCCTAGTTAGGGCATTTTTAATATCTATCACTAACTTCACTTATCTTGTGTAAAATTGTGACCTTTGCTATGAATTCATAGTCTCATTCACATGATTATCAGGAAAAAGAAAAATATCATGAATCCCATTTGAATGTTTTGGAATTTTTATGAGTAGGTTTAAATGTTATGAGAGAAAGCACAATGATTAAAAAGGTTAGTTTTTATATGATTTTGGCATCCTTTTTTATCAATTAATTGGCAAATTAAACCTCTTAAAGTTATCTCCTCATTATTTTTGTAACAAACAATAGCAAAGAAAAGCAGAATATAAAATTCTATGACAAGTGAGAGTGACCTTATGGAAAATAGACATGTTCATCTTTGCAATTGCAGAAATTAATGATTTCAAACAACTGTGGGGAAATGTAAGAATATGTTAGAAGATTTCCACTTCTTCATTATGTAATTTTTATCTCATATTTAATCCATTTCCTATCTCAAATTGATATTTTATATTTTAAAATGTGTATTCAGTTGCCTTCATTGTGACTGTAACAAGAACTATTATTTTTATTTGTAAATTCAACTTGTGTAACGACAGATTATTCATACCAAAAAGTTTAAGTTCTGTCATAAAGATTTTTTTAAACAAATGGGTTATTATTACTATTACAAATACTATTAATAGTAGCATTAGCATTTTTAACACTGGGCATCATTACCTGAGAGAGTGAAGAGTTTATCGTATCCACTAGGAATCATGTCTGTGTACAATAGAGAGCATCATATGATTAAATTATTTTTCAGAGGGAATGTTCTTAATGTAGTGCTTAAGATCATAAGTTTTACAATGAAATAGAACTCAGGATTTTGTTTCCATTTAGCCCAGTATTGCCTTTGAGTAAATAATTTAAAACCCATAACCCTATTTTTATTGATAAAATGGATATAATTATAACAATAATAACAGTAGTTATATAGAAGGAAAATTGTGAGGAATAAATGTTATATATATAGATATGGATATATATCTATATATATGATGGAGCACAGTAAATTATTTGTTTCCCAAAAAGGAATTAAAATAAAAACACAAGACAAGCATTTTCCAATAAAATTAAGACTGGCAAATGCCAAGGAAATAATAAAGGCATATAGCACTTTGTATTTAGAAAATTCATGGTGTAGAAAATAAATAGACAATTCTGGAGAAGCATTTCTAACTGTGTTCTCAGTTACCAAAAGTCATGTAAAGGGTAAGAAGAAGAATTCATCTGAAAATTTACATAGTTGAACCCAGATCTGAAGAGGGTACATGACTGACCTCTCTCCTCTTCTTCTGGGGATGTTGCTGTGGAAATGTACACAGAGACAGTTGAAGAGGGCTCGGAAGCACAGGGCTAACTCTCTCTGGCTGAACTGAAGGGTCCATCACTACATGCTGAATTACAGGCATGGTGTACAGCTCGGGAGAACCCACTCCCACCCCGGGGATTTAAGCAGCACTGGCCGGGTGGTGTGTGTCGTGTTGCAGGAAAGCAGCCCTCACTCTATGGCTCAGATGGTAAAATGAACTGCAAGTACAGAGTCAGTTAGAAGCCTTCAATTTACCACAACACAAAAGGGTGGTCTGCACAGCGCTTCCCAACTGTGGAAATATGAAAATTATTATATGATAGTTATAGGAGCATACCATGGGAAAGCAATCAAATCAAATATAAGTAACAAAAGGGGGGAAAAAACCAATGGAAGCGTGCAAAGTAAAATGCATTTTATGCAATAGAGAAAATAAAAGAATTTGAATGGAATTATCTCAAGGATAATTCATGTTAGGTAAAAATATAGCAATATGACGTTAAGAAGAGATTTTTGTTTGAAACGAGATGATAAAAGAACATAAAGATTGCAAGTCAGCACTAAAGACGTCATCACAGACGTAACATATAATAAACATCAAGATGTCAAGGATGAAGCCGAAACCTCCAGACACACAGGTGGGAGGAGACAGCTATCTACAAGCCAAGGAGAGAGGCCAGGAGAAGCCAACCCTGCTGACACTTTGGTCTTGGACTTGGGGCCTGTGGACTGTGAGAAAACAAATTTCTGTCGTTTAAGCCCTTAGTGTGTTATTTGTTACACAGCCGGAGCTGACCAATACACTGTCTAAACTCATACCTTGTGGAGGGCACTGGTGTGAGGGACGGTAGCCATTTTTTAGGTCAGGCATTTCACAGCAGCATTCCCTGCCAAACGATGGAGGATCAGTGTCTGTCTTGCCCTTGGGAATAAACACATGACCATGCCCGGCTCTCGCTCAGATACAGCATCTCAGCAAAGCGGACGGCTGCCCCAACCCCACGTGATCAGAGGCAAAAGGCACCAGATGATAACATCTTGAAGCATCAACTCAAATGAAATCCAGCCAGTTAAGTGCAAAAATGAAGCACTCATAGATGGAATGGAGAAAATGTGGTAAAAATACTACTACTGAGCATGAAAACGTAAAGCTATCCTGACTAATTAAGAACATTTTGGTCACAGACATAACAGGCATATCATAGTTGTTTTTTGTGTTGTTTTGTTTTTTAAAACGTTTATTCATTTGAGAGAGAGACACAGCGAGAGAGGGAACACAAGCAGGGGGAGTGGGAGAGGGAGAAGCTGGCTTCTCTCTGAGCAGAGAGCCCAGTGCGGGACTTGATCCCAGGACCCGAGGATCATGACCAGAGCCAAAGGAACAACTGAGCCACCCAGGCCTCCTGTGGCATATCATAATTGTTAACAAAGTAAGCAAAATAATAAAAGCAACAAAAATATCAGGCATTGCAGAGAACAGGACCAACAACTGGAGACTGAATTTTCTTTCTTCCACAGCAGTGATATCATAGATAATAAAACAGTAGACAAAAATCACATCCCTTCTCTTTAGGTTTCTCCTTGTATTTCTATCGTTAGAATGGTCACTTAGGAAGTGCCCTGCAAGTATGCTTTCGATTTAACTTAATTTTTTTCCCCCAAATACATTTATTTTATTTTTTCAGTGTTCCAAGATTAATTATTAATGCACCACACCCAATGCTCCATGCAATCCGTGCCCTCCTCAATACCCACCACCAGGCTCGCCCAACCCCCCACCCTCTGCCCTCCAACCCCTCAGTTTGTTGCTCAGAGTCCACAGTCTCTCATGGTTTAACTTAATTTTTATTTTAATGTGGAATTCAAGTGAAATTAAATTAAGATATAAAATTCCATACAGACTCCAGTTCCATTTATCACTGAAGGATAGCTCTCCCTTTGTCTCTGTCACTGTCCGACTAACTATCCTTCAGTTTCTGTTTACACAAAGTCCAACACGCACACACGCACACACACACACACACACACTTGATTGACTAATAATCACCTAGTAAAAATAACATTCATACTAGAATTTGGAATGATTATTGTTTCTCGATTATATTCTCGATTATATTTCCCACCTTGCTTGAGTATCTACAGAGTTTATGTCCTTTTTCAAAATCAATAGGACTAGTGTGGCATTAAAAATTAGGTGACAGTTATCCCTAGGTGTGCAAACACAAAATTAGTTACTTCGGAACAAACTCTGTCTTTGTGTCATTTTCTCTTTCCCTCCTTTCATTTTGCTCTGCGTCCTCCCCGCCGCTGCAGCTGCGTGCGAGAATGAGGGTGATATCAGGAGACGGAAGACACACTGTTGGTGAGAAGATGGCGGGCGTCGGTGACCTCTGCCCATTGCCGCCTAATCATTCCGTACTTTTCAAGATGAGTTATCAACACTTTCTTTTCTTAAGTTCTGTTTCTATGGTAACATTTCTTCATAGCTTGCCATCTATATGCCATTTATTTTTCTATTTTCTACCTTTACTTATTACCCGTTTTTTTTTTTTTTTTTTTAACACCAGTCCATTACTTCTTCTGATGTCTGTGTCGCTGGCTAGAAACGGCAGGTTTCTGGGTGTGGAGGACGTGGGTCCCGTGTGACACACCAGCAGGTCTGGAGTCAGTGTTCACAGCTATAGGACGTGTGCTTCACCTCAGTTAGAATCTTCCCCACTTCCTCCCCAACTTCTTCATTAATGAAAAATTTATTTGCTGCGCCGTAATCTAACTCGTTTCTAGCTTCCCTTTATTCCTAGCTGTTTTTGAAAAACAGTCCCGGTGTTGACACATATTATTTCTAGTCACCGTTACTAAGAAACACAACTCTTGATTTCATATGGTTCAATTCTTGACTCTTAGAGAAATTATTTTCTGCTGAGCACTCTTCTCTTTTCCAGGAGTAGGGTTTTAATTTTTTTTTTTCTCTACCAATTTGAACAGCAATAAAAAAAACCCCAGCTCTTCATCTCTGACACTTTCCCTGCTTTTCTAGTGAAGGCATGCGGTGCTGCCAGTTTCTTTCTAATTAACCTCTCAGAATGTGTGTCTGAGTAAATGGTTGAGCATGACTCATGATCTTGAACTTTTACGAGGGTTAGATTGTTTTGAACTATAACCACATGTGCTAAATATAGTTAAAACATTTAACACATCCATTACAGATTCAAACATAAACACAATTTTTATGCTATTACCGGATGGTAAATGGATGCTTTGGAGAAAAATGAGCCCCACTGCAGTGACACATAGGGAGGGCACTATGTGGTATTTATCAGGATGCTTAGAGTCTTGAAGGGAGCCCGACACTCTGGGAGCTCGCCGAGCAGATGGAGGGGACAATGCCGTGGACTCTAGGTGGTCACTGTCCATTGGGAACCTAATAGTGCTAGCACATTCCTGGCCACACGAAATTGCCTGGGGGAGAATGACTAAAAAGGAGGGCTGGCAACCAAACCAGCCTACCAGCAAATGAGTCACAGAGTCCAACAATAGCGCTAAATATGTACAGACCCGCTCAGACCGCCTTGAGGATCTTTGATAGCTAATTCCCTATACATTTTTCTTTCTCTTTACGTTCAGTTCTAACCACACTAGCTTCTTAAGCAATAAAAGGATGCCGTTGGTCAATCATCATTTTCAGGATGTTCAGATAAGCAGGCAAAGTTGTGTCATGGGACAAACTGGATTTGGTCACAAATGGCTCTTTTGTATTTACTCTGCCTCCCACTGTTAAAACACCATTTTTCGTAAATGACAGAAAGGGCGACCTAAGGGAAGTGCCCCTTGTAATCTTGCTGAGAAGCAGTTGGCATTCCTTGTGTGGTCCTTCCTTGGGCAGTTGACTCCGAGGCAGTAATTGCCCCCTCTGAAGGCGGGACTTCCCCCCTCTGAAGGTGGATGCAGCCCTGGGACTTGGCTGGGCCAGTTAAATTCCCACAACATAACAAGCCTGTACTAAGCACACATAAGCTTTTGTTGGGTAAATAAATCCGTTGACATTTGGAGGGTTGTTACTGCAGCTAACTTTGCACATCTTGATTGATAGATCATGTTAGTTCCTTGAAGAACAGATGTTTCCTCTCATCCCCTACCTAGTGTTTTTCTGATTTTTTTTTTTTTACCTGAATGGATGTTTTCAACTAAGTATGATAAAAGGAGACTAGAAATTCAACTCATCAGACGTGCCCTTCCTGTTTCATAAATTCTCTTCTTAGACAGGACACAGCACCTTCCTGAGAGACTTTCTCAGTCTTTGAAAATAATACTAACTATGCCCGAAGAACATGTTTTTCTATTATGAAAATGGTGAAATGCACAGATGCTAGGACAGGAGAATGTAGAGGTCTCAAAAGTGCCTCTATTCTATAGTATTTTGATGACCGTTTCTTACAGTGCACCAGTACGCTGCTGAAACCATAAAATTTGGAGTGCTTTCATTCTGCATTCCCAGAACAAGTTTAGGACCGGGCGTACGATTTCCTGTCCCATGACTGAACCTTTTTTCAGCATCTCCACTTCCTTCTCGTGTAGTTATCATACTCTCCTTATCTGACAATTCATAGTGTCTTCATGATATTCTTTTGCACACAGTAATTTAAAATATTAGTAATAGCGACTTGAGGGAACTGGGGCAAAGAAGAGACACAAGATATATTTGCAATAATTTGAGAAAAATTATTCCATTATTAAAAATTCAATTAGTGTTTTTATGTAATTTATGGCAAATTCATCAAATCTAGTCTTTTACTACATTTCTGAGCAATCTACAAAGTTAAAAGTTTGACCATTTTCCCATCACATTTCATTTGGCTGGATCCACACGGTCTCTGTTCAGTTTCAGAAGGTGTCATTTGTAAAATATACAATTCTCTGCTATTTGGAAAAATTTTATCAGGAGCTTGTTAATGCAATCCGCTCTATAATAACACCTTCTGATCTGGTACAACATAGATTTTCTGTATGTATTAGCAGTAATGAAGAATAGGCATTATAGCAGTACTACATTAGGGAAGATAAAACGCCCCATTGGGCTTTAAAAAGGAGCCCAATACAAATGTGACATTTACTTAACTATAGAGGCATGAATGGTAATGCTACAATTATGTTAAGAGCTGGAAAAGTATTATTAAAATCTTTTAAAACAGCCAATCTCCCCACCTTTGGATGCTCTCTTTGTCCTTTTGGAAATTGTCTCTGTTGCAGTTATGAGCTGTGGTTGCGGCGGTAAGTCCAGGGCCAGATGCTGTGGGGAAAATGATAGAATTTCGTGATTACTGTGTCGAGTCTGGGCAGTTGATTTCCCCCAGAACAATAAAGTTCCTCCTCATACTGTGTTTACCAACCACACGTCTCTGTCCGTAGTTCTAGTGGCAATATTCCCTATTGTTCGGTGGCTCAGATGGGCATCTGCTGCTGGTGGGTATGTGGTTTTATTTGGTTGTTTGTTTGTTTTGTTTGCTTTTACTTTGAGACTTCTTTTTTCTTTGCTTTTTTTTTTTTTAATTTGCCACACTTAAGTTTTTATAATGCAGATACTAAGTGAGGGTCTGTCTGTATTTTTAAAATGTCACCTAATGACAATCGGGTAACTGGATCCCTTCTCTTAAAGAGCCAACAAAGTGAATAAAAAGTATAATCAATTCCCTCTCTTTTTGCCTCTGACTAGAAATTGCAATCTATTTGAGACTTTTTCAGAGTAACTATTGGAATTAAAATAAATATAGTAGTATAGAACCTGCATGTTTATCTACCAGGTGAGACCTCAAAATTCGGTAAATTAAAATGAATAGTCATTGATCAAATAAGATTTTGGATTAACATGGAGAGTTTATTTTTATTTTTCATTTTTTTTACTGTGGATTAGATCCATTCTTAGATAAGGTTTTTCTCATATTTTCTCTTATTTGGTCTGTTGGTCAATAATACCTTGTTTTTGTATTAGTGAGATTCTAGGATAATCTATTTTTAAGAACACTGAGAAACAAATCAATATTGCCACCCATTTGCTTGGTTTTCTATATTGATAGGAAGAAAACTTTATTAAATGAATATAATTACGCTTAGACTAAAAGAGTAAAAATGGGAGATACCTATTATAATATATACATATATTAACATATATGTATTTCTTTTCCATTTAAACTGCAGTTTACCCAGGAAGTACATATTCTGGTTTCATATTTTATTAACTTTGAAATTTTCTTAAGGTAAATGAGGATTTCCAATCTTTATCACAACCCTTAATAATGAAGAACATAAAACATCTCAGAACATCATTATTTGAATGCTGCCCTAAGCTATTTTTAGCCATTTTTAACTTTGACATATCTTAAATTAATATCATTAATACACGGACTCATTACATTGTAATAATAATGCTATCTATTACTTTAACTTTTCTGAAGTTTTTCTTTTTCCCTACCATTCTATTTATGTGTGGCCTAGGAGAGCTTTGAGATTAACAAAATTTTGGCCTCAGAACAAGCTAAAAATTATAAAGCATTTGATCTTCCTTATCAAGAATAAGAGAGAAACTAAGTACTCTGACTTTGTCCTTGAGGAGGAAGAGGGAGCACCATAAAACACAAGGTGGGTCATAGTGGGGCCGTTCTGAGTGACAGGTGATGAGAGGTCACAGCGGAGCGAGCCTCATAAAGGCCCTCAGAACTCCTCAGTGGTCTTGTCAGTTACAATGTCAGAATCTAGCCCCCAGATAACTCGATAACTAGGTGACTACTTAACCATCAGCTGTGGTCTCGTTACTTCAGCCTAACCATGGGTGTGTCTGTGTCTACAACTCCATCATCCTTCTATGATCTATTTCTCTATTTGTCTATCAGATCTGTTATATGACTATTTCCATCTATCCCTGTCTGTAGCTATGTACAGACAGATGGTGGATGGATAGATGATGGACAGACAGACACGAACACACACACTTTGTGTACAGGGAGACGTTAAAAAGCTTAATGAGTCCCAAAACACACGATCTTTTACTGGCTCCGTTCTAAAGAGGACTTTCTTTTCATGATTTCTCATGAGTCTCGGGTTGCCTCCTCTACGATTCGAAATACATGTATATACCGGGTGATCACACATCCTTGCTTCTGCCCAGCGTCCTCAGACCTTCCCTGGTTTACAATCTGCTCCGTTCTATTTTAGGTTTTAAAAATTTTAACAACATGTCTTAAATTTCATTAAAGTAGCATAGGTAGAATAGATTTCTACCTATAGCTTCAGGTCTTGCTGCAGAGAAAGATCTTACTCTAAATTTTCAGTTAAATCTGCCGAGTCACTGTCGTAGCCTCTCCTGACTCCCCCCGGATTCTTCGGCAGCTGCCCATGTTGGCATCACCGGGTGCTTGACCCGAGTGGAGAGCCTAGCCTGTGAATCCATCCAGAGGGGCCCAAGAAGCCAGGAAATTATGGGTCAGCAGCTCTTAAAATAGGGGCCAGTAGGGCAGTAGAAGCTTAGCCAGTCTTGCCATAAAATGTGCGCAAAATAATCTGACATTCTCCATACATCTGCATTGTCACTTACTGTATAGGCTAAATCCACAGTGGTTTGCCTAATAAGCTCTTTGGGCGGCAATGCACTAAAACTGAAAGCAAATGTTTAGTTTGCAACACGAGAAAATACGATGCACACTGTAAAGATTTGCTTATTGGCAATCACCGTCCACCACTGTGTGCAAGGATCACATGGAATCCCAAAGACCCATGAGGACTGAAGATGTATCAGGACTGGCTTCAAAAGTCAACCATTCTTTTAAGAACTCTATGTTCAGAGATGATGATTTAACATGTGCAGAAGATGCGTAACACCAAGGAACACCTCTCTGCAAAGCTAAATTATTTCTATGTTTTTGAGAGTTCTTTTAGCCAACTACTGCAATTCCCAAGGTCCTATGTGACTCCCAACAGTTCTTGGGGATTTCCTCCCGTGTTCTGTCGGGTGCTCGGTAACCGCCCCTGGCGACGATCTGAAGTGTATCCCGAGCCGTGTGTTCTATCACATCTCATCCCAGCTTGATGCCGATCACCTGCCTGGCAGAAGTGTAGGCTCTGTTTACCATTATGAATGTGTCTGTTTCTTCTCTCTGCATTCATTTCCATGGAATTTCATGAAGGTTGGGAGAATAATCTTTGAGTTCAGGCACTACCATAAATTGGAAGCCTACGTCTCTATTTTTTTTTTAATTTAAACTTATTAGGTACAACATACATGCAGTGAAATGTGAATGTCTTCACTGTGCAACTGGATAGATTCGTCCTACCTATAAACTCCAGCAACCAGCAGCCGGGTCGTGGTACAGATCATTTCTAGAACCCACGAGACCCCTCCACGCCCCTGTGCATAGGCTGCAAACCCCCATAGAGACCACTCCTGTGACTTATCACAGGGCACAGGGAGAGGAAGTAATTTTCTATTAACTCCCATCTGCTAGGACTGCTTCTTGGGGCTGTAACTCTCTGGAACTCTTGGCAGGATGAGGATTTCCCGCAGCCAAAGAAGCCCCTTGGGCAGGGTTGCAGGTGCTCGCGGGAGCTCAGCGGCAGCAGCTCGCACGGGAACGATAATGTCTAACGGCACACGGGCGAAGCAGCAGTAGAGCCGGCGGAGAGCCACACACCGCGCTGCCGGGACCCATGCTTGCCCCACCTGATATTCACTCTGTCTTATTACTGACTCTCGGAGGAGGGGAAAGTTCGGGTGAATACAAAAAAGACCACAGAAAGACGAGTGCGACACATACATACAGGATCATTCCTGCCGCTCGCCATCAACCCCTCTACGCCGTTCTAGATGCCCCCGATCTCAGCCGATGGTTGTGCTGGCATGAGTCACGTGGCCCGTGGGACTTTAATAAGGTGGGACTCTCTCCCTTCGGGCCGGGTCAGTCATTGCTGAAACTGCCCATCGACAGGAATCTTGGGGAGCGGGAGAAGGCAGAGTAAGGACCCTTAGGGGGTCCGCTAGGTTCTGGGTGCACCCTGTCCCGCCCTTGTCATGGAGCAGAAAGCCCACCTGCTCATGATTAACGGGGGCACCTTCTGCTTAACAGGGTCAGCTAGCCTTCTTGGTACAGTCACTCCTTCTGTCAGTGAGTGTGTATAGATTTCGGAGACTCTGGTTTCTGTGGTTTAATTAGCCAAGAGTAAAAACAAGAGACCAGAGACTTCAGACTCCTGCCCTGTCACCCTGAGGGTTAAGTGTCGATGGCTTTAATCCACTTAGTTTCTTCTCAGTATTTTTTAAACATTTATTTATTATTTTTAAAATTTTTATTAACGTAGAATGTATCGTTTGCCCCAGTGGTACAGGTCTGTGCATCATCAGGCTTACACAGCTCACAGCACTGACCGTAGCCCATGCCCTCCCCGGTGTCCATCCCCCAGCCACCCCGTTCCCCTCACCGCCCATTTGAAGAGGGTTTTTTGAGTCTGTGGATTCTATTTTTCCAATCTTATTTTAAAAATACCTCGACAGTGAATAATAAGTACTTGTAGGCAGAGACACTGGGGACACTTTGCCCTTCGGTAAGGAAGCACAGGGCATTTAGGAAATACGTGTGGCCCAAGACCAGCCAAAGCTCGTGGCTGATGTAGCCAGGGGTCGCTCGTCCTGTACTTCTGCCAGAATGACCAAGGGGTTTTACCGAGTGGGATTGGAACACGCACTGTGCGTGTGCGCACACACACGCCCCAGGTGACACGTTGGTGGTCCGCGCTCTGGGTTTACTGGAGTGCCTGTCGTGCCCTCTGGTTGGAGAGTTCATTCCCACTGCGGGACCCACAGCCCGTCCACGATCCCAGTGTCCCGTGGCTCGGAGAGGGAGCCGATTCCTCCACAGAGCGCCGCCGCGATGACACGAGGGGCCGTGTCCTCGTCCATGGCCCGCACGTCTAGCCATCAGGGACGGGGTATATAGCACAGTGGCCGTGGGTTCAAAGTGCACAGTGCAAATCGAAGCACAGCATGGGGCCTCTTGCCGGACCAGAAACATTAGGAAGTCCTGAACACACACACACACACACACACACACACACACACGCACGCACGCACACAGGTGGGGCACGCCGAAAAGATGAGAACCCCACTGAAGTAGCTCCCAGGGTCCAAGACAGGAGCAGCCAGAGCAACAAAGCAACTAAAGTAATATCGGTTTATAACCCGAAGTATGAAATAGTGCCCATGTGTGCCAACTGGTATCCGTGATTGAATAAATAAAGAGAGGATAAGAGAGTCAATTCCCCATGCAAAAAAAAAAAAATCCACATAATGTCCGTGCATAGTCTGCTCTGGGGCGGGGGCGTCGGTCCTCTCTGCCCAGAGTGAGCTATGGTGAGACGGTGGGGGGCCGAGAAAGTCGCCGGGTTGGCCCAGCGAGGGAGTCAAGGTCGGCAGCAGTGATAAACCACGCTGGTGGCCTGTGGCCCGGAGGGAATGTGATGAACATGGCATTTGATGTGTGTGGTCTTTCTCCACGTTTTGGTCATGAGGGAAAAGTCGGGCAATGTGCAGCAGAGGGACGGACGTTCTACGAAATGTTCGTTACCCTTCAAAACTGTGACGGTCATCTAATACAAGAAGGTCAGAGGAACCGTCACAGCCAAGGGCAACGTGGGTTGACGTTTAATTGGAATGTGGTGTTCTGGATGGGGTCCCGGAGCAGAAAAGGGGCGCTGGGGGAAGACGGTGGTGTCTGAATGAAGGACGGGCTTTGGGGAGTAATAATGGACCGGTACCGGCTTATTAATTGTGGCACTGGCACCAGACTTCGTACAATGTCAATGCAGGGGACACTGTGTGCGACGTAAACGGGAACCCTCTACTCCTTTCTCAGTTTTTGTGTGAACCTACAACTATTCTGAAAATAAAAATGTATTTAGAAATAAGCAAAGTCTGTATCTGCTTTGAAAATACTTGTATACTTCTAAACCAGGTACTTCATCCTTCCTCCCCTGACACCCCTGTCCAGGAGACCGATGTCACAGTACCTCTGCTCTCTGAGCAGAATATGTTCTTAAAAATCAATAAATCACGGGCATAGAACCCATTTACTGAAGTTACGTTTAAAAAGCTACCTAACATTGTGAGAAGGAAAGGAAGGGCGAATGGGGGGAAATCGGAGGAGATGAACCAGGAGAGACTGTGGACTCTGAGCAACAAATGGAGGGGTTTGGAGGGGAGGGGGTGACGGGTTGGGTGGGTATCGAGAAGGGCACGTACTGCATGGAGCACTGGGTGTGGTGCATGAACAGTGAATCCTGGAACACTGAAAAAATAAAATGAAATTAAAAAAAAATCTACCAAACGTATTTCACCAAATTTCATGTTTTGCTAAATAATTAAATTCTGTTTCTGGGAAGATGTGTGTATCAGAGTCCAGATCATGGCCCCTTTTCTTTGTTTCCAGCCACATTAGAAAGAGATTTCGTTTCAAAGCTAGGCCATAAGTATTTGTCTCTGCATTCCACCACTAAACAATGGCTAAATAGGTCAAGTTGGAAATCTATAAAATGGAGTTGTTAACATCCATTTTTTACTATTTTTTTTCTGAGGGTTTTTTTTTCCCTACAAAAAGTGACTTGCTTTTACTTTCATGTAATGAAAAGCTTCACTTTTCCTCCAGAAACACGTTGTCAGAACTCAGAACTCCTCAATGGCAAAGCTGTGTTTATTTTTTTGCCTTTGGCAGGTCATGAAGTATGTCAGCTTGAGTGACTTAGAAAGTTGTGCTCCTAAGAATTCAAAGAAAGTGCCTAGAGGTGCAAACAGAAGAACAGTATGGCAAGGGAAAGAGGAGCTCTCCTGGAAGAATAAATTAATTCCAGGCTCTTTGTCTACAAATAGCTACAGGCTTACACTGTGGAGCGTTACAGGATATAAACTTCTGGATGAAGTTAAATGTGGGCCAAAGCCACGGTTATGTTTTCTTCTTTTTGGAAGAGCAGAGCTTTGCTTTAAATTATAAGGGGGGGGGGGGGAGAAGAGACAAATCTGCAATCGAATGGGGAGAAAAGGCATCAGTGAGGATTCAGATGGTCCTAGATTTGACTCGGTTCTGCTGCTAGTTAGATGTGACCCTTCGAACAAATTTACTCGTATCCCCGAGGCAGAGTTTTGTTATCTGTAAACTAGGATGGTAATCTGTACGGAATATAGACTGAAGGTTTGTGCACGGCCTCCCGTCCCCCCGTGCCCCCTCGCGCCCTCCCCCATCCCCCCCCCCAATTCACATATTGGAGCTGTGATGAGGCCATGAGGGTCGGATCCCCGTGATGGGATTAGTGTCTTTATCAGAGAGACCCCAGGGGGCCCCCTCGCCCTGCCCTCCCTGCCAGGACACCGCAAGAAGACATTTGAACCAGGAAGCGGGGTCTCGCCTGACCCCAGACTTGTGGCCACCTGGATCCGCCAGCCTCCAGAAATCAGTGCCTGTGGTTTCGAAGTGAGCAGTCTGCGGGGTCCGTTTTCCAACCGTCGGAGTCCACGGTGATGTGCGGGGATGATTGTTCCGAGAATTACAGGTAATCCGGGTGCTCGTGCTTCCGAGCTCGCCCGTGACTAGGAGCTACGCGGAGGGGATATTTTTATTCTGCCATATCCACTCCCTTTTCTACAAGTGCCCCATTTTCCTTTCGGGGGAAAATGTGTGTGTCTGTGGTGATTGTGTAATCTCTGGTACTAGCCTCCAACTCAAAAAGCTAAAGGAAACAGACGCCGGACCTCCCCGTCTCCATGCACGCCTGGCCAACCAGGCCAACCGGGGAAAGATTTCCAGGAGGCACGAGCCCGTGTCATAACCTCAGGTCCCTTCTGCCTCAAGTTTGCTCTTGCTTCCCTTGCAGAGTGCCCTTGATGCCTGCCCGTTCCTTTCCTGTCCTGGCGTCTCCATCAAACCTGCAAGCCCTCCGACCTCCTTTAGACTATCCCCCTGCTTTAGTTAGTGAAAGTGGATTGAGGGACGGTGTGATCTCCGGTAATTCCTCTGCAAGTTCCGAGCCTTCCCGTATAGCCTTGGAATGACAGCATCACAGATCAATAGGATTTCTGATCATTAAATTAATTCATGAAAAGAATCCGTAAAAGTAGAGAATATAATTTATTTGTCAGCATTATTGTTTAACTCACTAAAAATAACGTGCTACTTTGAGAACTCTGATACTAATAGGCATGTTTGAGCACCAACCCAGAGCGAGGGGACAAAATGTCTGCTTAGAAAACCAAACTTTTAGAACAGGGGTTACACGTCTACTCTCGCTCTGGAACCGTTGTTCTGTGGTTTTCTGTGAACTCGACGGATGGTCTCTCCTCATTTTCTAACACTCAGGATACTTAGGATGTATTTAGAAGGCTTTCAGATCCTTGCAGGAACCAGGCATTTTTCTCTCTGAACATTTTTTTCCTAGGTCTTCTGATCTAACCTGCCAGACTGTGGTAGAACCTAGAACTCTGATTTTTATTCGCAGTAAAATAGTTATAGTCCAGCAATTCTAAAATAAATAACTTGCTACTTTGGTCAAAAATTAATCTAGTTTTGTCCCACCTATTCATGGCAGTGATGGATTTCAGGGAATCAAATAGAACAAAGTCCTCCTTTATTATAAATGGGCTGTGGGGTGACGGGTAGGGAGGCTAATTTTTCATGACCATGATATGCTAGACAAGCCTCAAAGAATTTTCATGCTTTACCCCATGTTATATATAAAGTTCTTACAAGTGAGGACTACAAAACATCATGAAACAACATATATAAAGTCAATATATACAAAATTAAAATGTTGCACATTGTGAGTAAAGTAACATCTCAGGCAAATAACGTTTAAAAAAACTTTAGACTACTTTTTTTTACAGCATGAATAGAATGGCATTAGATTAATTAAATGCTTATTATTAGAGCTCACACTTCAAATAGATTGGTAAATTATGGAAAGACATGTAGGGTAATTTGTCTTTTTAATATATGTTTTTTATGTATGTGCCTATCCTTTCATGATGCAAATTAGGTATAATTAGATATCTTTAGCACTTAAACTCTAAAGAAAAAAAAAACAGTCTGAATTCAAATTGTGGTCCAGGAAATAGTTCTTCCTTCAGTCTCTGGCTCCTTGAGATAATGTACTCTTTAAAAAAAATGTATTTATTTATTATTTTTAAATATTTTATGTATTAAAGAGAGAAACTGATAGGGGGCAGAGGGAGAGGGAGAAGCAGACCCCCCCACTGAGCAGGGAACCCAATGTGGGACTCGATCCCAGGACCCTGAGATTATGACCTGAGCTGAAGGCAGATGCTTAACTAACTGAGCCCCCCCAGGCGCCCCAGAGATAATGTATTTTTGTACAGAACCCACTACTTGCCCAGTCCAAGCCCAAGACAGTTTCAAAGGGGGGGTGGGTGATAGAGAGGGCGTCGGGCTTCTCTGGGCCCATAGGGGGTACCTTGAAGACCTGAGTGCCTTGCATGCTCACTTGTGACTGGAGAGGCATGTAGTACCGCAAGAGGGACACCAGAGGTCCTTGCTAAGGAAACAAGCAAGGACACTCAGCCTCCATCTTTGACCAGTTTTCTGGTCTTCCCGCCCATCCAACATCCAGTCCCAAGGGGTCTCCATCCTCCCATCAGTGACAGGACTTCTCAGACATTGTAGAGAGGTAGCTCCAGCACATGAAACCCAACTTAACCATGGCCACACAAATGCCAATGCTATTATTTTGTAAGAAAGAAGAACAAAACTTTGTCGAATGAATTTCAATAAGCATTTACTATTAACTTTGTAAAAACATATCTGACTGTTCTAAATAAAAAACAAAAAACATTAGGGTCAATACCTAACATTCCAGTCCAGATAAAACATGTTAGCATCTGTGTAGCGTAGGTTTAAGACAAGATGTAGGTTTAAGACAAAAGGTCATGTGGGATAGTTAGAGTTCAACGTCATGAAGATAAAGAGCTGAGAGCTTCTTCATTTTGCTTACTTTTGTACGTTGTCCTCATGCAGGAAGACCAGGACTATGACCCCTATAAAAAAACTGACAACTGCAAAAGTGGGGCATTTTATATAAGTGCCAAGTGTTTATAATCAGAAAGCATTGAGTATATTGTAGTGAGGTCTGCGGTCATGTCGGGGGAAAGGGAGGGTGAGCGTCTCCCATCAGAGGGCTTATTCAAAGGGGTCTCATCATCCATGAAAGTTGACCAAAAACAAAAGTTGTAAAAAAGTAGACATAATACCTCAAAAGAGTACTAAAGAATTATTTCAAATTATAATTGCTGACGATACTACATTTATCTTACCCCCCTTTTCATTTATATTTAGCAATATGATATGTTCATTGCTGATCCCAAGGCAAATTCAAGTTCTCATGGTGTAGGGAAACTCCCATCCCACTTTTTCCCCCTCTGTGGTCATAAAGATAACCCTTTGATCGATATCTCTCTCTCTCCAATATATCTGATCTACGTAAAGTTCTTTCTGTATTCTTTTTATTTAGCACATCCAAAGTATTCATCTTGGGATATCTTTGTGAGTGTTTGTAGGACTTGTACGCTATTGGTTTATCAAGAAGATGAATAATACAGGTATCCTAGGAAATATCTTTCCATTTGTGGAATGAACCTGACAAATTTTCGGTAGAATATTCCATTTATATTTGTGATATTTTATCATTTTAAGTGATACAGTATTTCATTTAGTTCTCATATAAGTTCCAAAACCAGAACCTTGTGCACTTTATAAAGTAGTCTAACCAGCGCTTATATTGACCATGGGCAAAGAACATGTTTTTGCCCTGGGATTTCACAATCATTCATCATTGGAATAATTGGAACCTGAGGATTTCAATGCCTGTATCTTTGGTAACACTCTGAATTTCTATCTTCCAAATTGGTTGATTGAATGAAAATGTTCTTCTGGTCACAATTCTCCACCATTGCATTAGGATTAAGTGATTAAGGTCTGTGGCTATGTAGAACTAAATAGGCAAAGAAGGAAGAAAAGAGCCTTTCATCCACCATGTGAGCTAGTGGAAAGTCCTACCATGGGAGGAAGCATGACGGAGGTCCTAGGACCTAGTATTCCTATGCCTGGAGCACAGAGAGATGCCCCCTTTGTTCACGAGGGATGTGGGAGCCGGAAGGATCCATATGACACAGGATCTATATGATGCATAGGCCAGGTGAAGGACTTTTGTTATTAAATTAGGAGGAAACACCTGGGTTCTTGTCATCATTGGTGACACAGTCAAATTTGTGTTTCAGAGCCATCACTGTGGGTGCGGTGGGCGGTGTAGAGCAGCAGTTGAACACTTAGGAGAAACTTCCGGTTGGCCAGGATGGGATGAGGTCGCTTCTAGTAGTATGGTGGTGTTGGAAACGAAGAGATCGGGAACAATTTGAAAGAAGTTTAGGAGGAAAAATCATAGATTCACCGTTGTTCCGAACGATTTCCAGTCAGTGGTATATTGGGAATGTGAGTAGGAAGAGAGAGGCCAGCACTCTATGTGATGGGCTCCATTTGTTAACACACACAATATTGGGAGCTGGGGGAGGGGGCGGGACCATATCCCAATGATGGTCTTAGGGTAGGAATGTCTGTCCTCCTGAAAGTCACGGCCATAAAAAGCAGTCTTAGTTGTACAAATTTCTTCAGATACTTGTCCACATTGGCTGTCTTTTAAAAATCTTTCTTTATTTAAGACGCGATGCTTAGAAACTTTGCCGGCGGTGTGACTTATCTTCAAGGTGGAGTAGAATTACTTTCCGTATTTAGTGTGTCCATTTCTTTTTGTCTGTTGTTTTTACATTGGACGTTGGTTCATTAGCGAGCTTGACGTTGGGCATTGGCAGAGACCCTCAGAAGTGTTGCAGAAGGCGCCCTGTGGGTGGTGGGAAAGAGCATCCGCCATGGGCCTGGGGGCTGGGGTCTGACCTTGGTGGAAATCAGTCATGCGCGACCCTCTTGGTGAACATGGGCCAGGAGGGCACCTCTCATGCTCCAAATTCTTCATCTGTTCAATGGGGACATTCATCCCATGGGGTCCTTGAAAGGAGTAACTGAGACAATGACTATAAAACGCTCGAAATAGTATCTGGCCCGAAGGAAGCAATAAGCAAGCATTAGCTGTCATTGTGTCCAGCGTTGCTTATTTGAAATGTGAGGAAATTTGAAAAACAATAAAAGATACAGGATTCAGTTGCCAAGGCAATGATATGAAGACTACAAAACTGTATTTCTTTTTCTAGAAAATAAAGTTGTTCGTGCAGAAGAACTGGGATGCCAGAAAGTTTCAGGGTAGAGGTAAATTAAGGACAAATATATTGATATTAAAATCTCAAGAAAAAGCCTGACATCACTGGGCTTTTTCCATTACCTTCACTGAGTTTGAACTTCTACTTCATGATTAAAAATAAACTCATTTCCTTACACAATACTCTTTTAAACACCAGGACTTGAGAAAAATAAATGATTCAGTTTCCAGTTAATCTCATAAGCAAATTTTGTAAAGTAACTTCTAAATGAAAGCAAATGTCTTGTAAAGTAAATGCACAATTGCCTTTGGCGGAGGAAATGCAGCACACTCTTCAAGGGGACCCTGCATGAGGGGGTATCGGGGTTTTTCCAGAAGCTTTAAAATGGTTTATTGGATTTTGAGTTAATGATATTGTATTAGTGGCACTTACAATAGAGTGAGTCCTTTTACCGGGATTAGATTTTAGCTGATTTTGACATTCGGAGCTGAATGCTTTCTCCAAATGGCGAGAGTAGAGCTCAGAGGTGCTGTGTGTGGGGCTCTGATCTCCAAGCCCCGGGCAGCAGGTGCGTTGGAGTGCTGGCTGTCCCCCCGGAGGAGATGAGAGCGAGGGAGGAGAGGTCTCTACAGCTGCCACTGGGCATCTAGGCCTCCTCGTCCCCCTCTGTCAGCACTTCCTTTGCAAGCGCTGTCTCAGGGCAGCTGAAATGTCTGAATTATAGTACTGCTGACTGCTGACCCCTGATCTTAAATTTGTCTTGACATCTTCATTTAGATAGCCCTCATTTCCGATTTGCTTCCTTTGGTGCATTTACTATTTCCAGATCCTGACCTCAAAAATTCTAACTCCAAGCAACATGACCCCTTTCTGCAATTTCTTCCTTGGCTTGATAAGTAGCTCAGTAGGCAGTGCTGCAAATTCCGCTAGCAGAGAGATTGGATAGAGACCGCGAATAACGCTTCCATTCTGCTGGGTACCTGGAGGAGGCATATGGTGCTCTAATCAAGGAAGTGCATCCTTGCGTCACTTGGTCACTATATTGGATCTAGATATTATGGCTTATATATTTTCCTCTAGATGTGTTTGTGTTTCATTCATGCACAAACGTGTTAAGTCTGAAACACCCAAAGGGTCAGAAATTTTCCCTTGCTTGTGAGCTAACGAGTTAGCCAGCCACAGTTTCCTCTCCACATACCGGAAGAAGACACGAGGGTCAGAGGAAGACACTGTATACCATGCGCCACAGACAGCAGAGGCCGGAGCAATGACTTGTCTGGCTTCCTTCCGTCCCCTTCCCATGAGACTCAGTGATAAGGGCCAGATGTCTGCCTGAGGGCAGCGGATTGCACCACGAGAAAGGAACCCTGAAATTTGGACACTCTGAGTTTTTTGTCTGTTTTTGTTTGTTTCTTTTGATGGCTAGCTTGTCTACCCAGCCTATTCTCTGTAGAGAGATCACTGTGCGTCATGGAAAGTGGGCTAATCTCCACGGGGAAGGGGGAAGGATTTCTCGGGGTTTCCTCCTGGAGGGCCCCCACCAAAGGAGACCTACCTTAAATCTTTCACAGGATTCATGATCTCTAGCTTAAAAGGCAAACCTTTGCTATTCAAATAAGACTTTGCTCACAAGACTTGAACTGGGTAGAGATGCAAGACCCATGAGGGTTCTGGGCACACGATGGGTCCTGGTCATTGCTTCTGGAACACCTTACCCTTGCATTCAAGAGAAAATTACCCAAGGGACGCCTGGGGGGCCCAGGCAGTGAAGCGTCTGCCTTCAGCTCAGGTTGTGATCCCAGAGTCCTGGAATAGAGTTCTGCGTTGGGCTTCTTGCTCCGAGGGGAGCCTGCTTCTCCCTCTGCCTCTGCCTGCCACTCCCCCTGCTTCTGCTCCCTCTTTCTCTGCCTGGAAGATAAAGAAATGACGTCTTAAAAAAAAAGATAAAATTACGCCAAATGCACAAACCATCCGCTGGCGCTATCACTCGACCTGGAGATCAGTGTTTCATAACCAGAATGCCACAGACCCTCAGAGGCGTGCCGCCCAAGTGCGATTAATAATAAAGCTTCTCTTTGCTACAACTAATGACACGTGCTGATACGAGTATCACTTAAGTAGACAGTGTAATAGATTTTGCAGTGCATCACATGAAAGTGCAGTGTTTGCCGAGACACACAGGAGCTTTGTTTTTATGGCAGAATCCAGGGAGCCGCCGGGATGAAGGGACGCGGGAGTCCAGTGCCGGACTGGAGGGCGTCTCGCAGACAATGCTTGGTACAGCAGGGAGTGCTCCGCAGTCAGCACTGACCTATACCGGGGGGTGGGGGGAGCATTCCCAACTAATGTCCTCGAGACACCATTGAAATGAGAAATTCAGAAGTGTCCTTTGGGGAAGAAGATTAGGAATTCAGGGTTGGATTTGTGGCACGGGGACGTCGTACGCTTGAGTGCCAGCCCGCCTCCCATCTCCCTGTGGAGGCTGAAACCCGCCAGAATCAACGAGTTATTTTTAATAGGGGAGTAGCGATTACTAATTACCTGATTAGGCCAAGTTCTGTAATTTAATAGACGTAGGCTTTAGGGTTTTGTCGGTCGCTCAGTCATCCCTTGCCAAATATGGAATGACGTGGCTTCTTGGAGAAGAAAAGGAAAATGAAACATCATAAAAGACAGAGCAGTCTCCAGAAGGAGAATAAAACACACTTTAAGGAAGGAAAAAAAGCAGACAAGTTTTAAATAAAATCTCTACGTTTACATTGATCTTCTCTAAAAGTAGAGCATCCAAGATGATATTAGGTCATTTTTACACGGCGAAGTCGAAGGAAAGGTAGGCAACACTGATAAGTACATAGAGTATAAGTGGTGATTCAGAAGATACTGACTTGTGTCTTTATTATCTTCAATATAAAAATGAGTATCCTTTGTAAACTAAGAGGCTTTCAGAGATCATAAAACCAATTGTTTTTGACCAAGTATCTTTCTCTTTAAAAGAAAGAAGTTAAGTGGTAAAAGTTTCTGAATTGTGAAAAAAAAATGTAATTCAGGAATAAATGTTGGATCCCCAGCAACACTTTTTTTTTGTTAAAGATTTTATTTATTTATTTGCAAGAGGGCAAGATCGAGCGAGATCACAGAGAGCAAGGGAGAAGCAGGCTCCCCGCTGAGCAGGACCCTGGGATCATGACCTGAGCCAAAGGCAGACGCTTCACCGACTGAGCCTCCCAGGGGCCCCTCCCCAGCAACACTCTTAAGGGTTAAAAAAAGACAAATGTTATTAAATGTTCTTTCTCAATTCAAAGAGAACACAATGACAGGCCTTTACACTGTTTAGCACAGGCTGTGGCTCTCCTGTAAAACTCTTTAGTCTCTGTAGGGCCATCTCGGGGTGTGTCAGAAAGCTCAGTGCTACCCATTGCCCGCCCCCACCCCAGTCATTTAACCAAACCCCCTGTCCGACTCTTCAAATGCGCGATGGTGCTAACTCCCTAGGAACAGAAAACCTGAGCAGAGCCGCATCTGCTCGTCAGCATTTCTGTCCCCTGCTCCCGTG
This sequence comes from Nasua narica, assembly GCA_028533885.1. Classification (NCBI taxonomy): domain Eukaryota; kingdom Metazoa; phylum Chordata; class Mammalia; order Carnivora; family Procyonidae; genus Nasua; species Nasua narica. The sequence goes on from CM052807.1 coordinate 1,528,921, forward strand.
CTTCCCTCTGAACGTCTCTGGTGACAACAGGTTTGCAGCTCGTCGGAGAGCATCTTTGGGTCCCGTGCCCTCCGATGTCGCTGTGTTTTCCTGCTAGAATATCTGTGCCATTGCCTTCCTGGCTTCCTTTCTCACCGGCCCATCAGCTACCTGCGCTCTCTATGTGCCGGTCAGCAACTTCTGAGAGAGCAGAACCCCGGCCCGCCCCTCCACCCCGTGGCCCACGGTCTCGGCGGCGCCCGGCCAGTGTGTGCGGCCCAGGCTGTGCCTGCAGAGTGAGATCAGGTTGCCCCGCAGCCGTGCTGGGCTTCGCTTCGGTCAATGAGAACCTGGAAACCAACAGCGTGGCCAAGGGCGTTGGAAGCTACAGAAGCAGATGCGAATGCTCACTGCCCCTTGGGGAAGTAAAACATGCCTGTTCTTCTTCCGATGCATCTAGGCCGACTCTCAGTAGGGAGCGAACTGGCCTGAAATCACCTATACGTTGAGACTAACAGACGCATGAGGACACTGGTCTTGCCTGAATTAGCATCATTGGTCCCAAACTAATTTTATGTAATTCACCTTATGTAATTTTATGATTTGCTGTGAAAAAGCCCGCAGTGCGACCTACTATCGGCTGTGCACTCAGAGATGAGTCTGTCTTCCTTCCTTCCTTCCTTCCTTCCTTCCTTCCTTCCCACACTTCTCAGAGTCAGAGGCACAGGCTTGCTGGTTTCTCCATCATAGGCTCGGTATTTCTCCTCGATGGGCGTTTGCACTCAGCGCTCACGGACATCTGCACCATGAGGCACTAACTGGACATCCTGAGGCAGTGTGTGATGGTGGGGCCCGCTCTCTGACCCTGGAGCAGCTCTTGAGCATGCCTGCAAGAAGGCAGGGCATTCTGGGACTTCTCTTGTTAATGCCAGTGATAGCGCCGCATCTTAATCACGTAAGCAGCCTAATGCCATCTGTGTTTTTCCACAAAGATACCGATTGCCTTTTTTTTTAATTTCTTGTACTAACATGGAGATCTGTGCTCAGGGCTGACAAGCCTGTCAGCATAGCGCTAATGGAGACGGGACGTCCCTCGAAGCTGCTCTCTCATCACCTTCTTCTTTTCTACTTTCTGGACTCCCTTCTGCCACTTTGGCAGGAAACATCATTGAGCCATTGAAAGTGTTTTAAAAAGTAGTAATGTAATCTTACATGAAAATTTTTTGAAGAAATCAAGGAGTTTATTATTCACATTTCTGAGAAAGAGAATAAAATATGGGGGAAATGGTATTGCTTAAGATCACGCATCAGTAGTTATTAACGAATTTGGGATTAGAATAATTGTCTTTCTGCTAACACTTTTCACCATAATCTATTTGTGAAATGGAAACTTAATGGTGTGTTTTTCTTTCAAGCTCTCTTGGATTTGATTCCTTTATACATTTTTAGTTTCATAAAAGGAACAGAAGATTGGGGGACAGTTGTCTTTATTCTTGGGGTGGCACTTTCCTCTGTGATGCTGTGAGGCTGGGAAGCACGGCCACCCCTCTGAAGCTTTGGGAAATCTGTCCTGACATCCTCAAACCGGCTGTATCGGGCATTTCGGGGAAGTGGCAAGCGGTTTTAGGTAGACCTAGTGGCAGTGGGGAGCCTTTCAAGAGCTTCCCGCCTCCTATCTAAGGAACCTGAAACAGAAATAACCGTCTCTCTGGCAACACGAAGGGGTGAATCGTGGCCACACATCATGTGTAACAGAGGTAAGTGAAGGCACTCAGGACACCACCAGACCGGCCTCTCTGAGGATCACCTTCTCCTGCACACATCTGTCCAAGCAAGAATCTGTAAAGGAACTCATTAGCTTAGGATAGAAGATGGAGCTTTGGATGCCCCTGACCCTTGACATGATGGTTCTTATTCTACAGTGCTCCCGCCATGTGGGCATTTCCTTTGACAATCCAACAAAACGTAATTTCAGAGAGATCTTCTCACCCTGGTGACGATATTCATGCTAAGGATGCAAACAGAATGTGAGTTCAAGTCTCGTTCAGGGACTTCTAAGAATCTCTCTTATATGTATCCATTTGGGGAAAAAGCCAGCACAGCTTGAACTAGAATGGAAAAAAAAAACCCCAAAAAACAAAAAAATGACGGTTTATTGGGAATTTAGATAGTCCAGAAAGGGCCCATGGTTTTCAGTTCTTTCCATTTGATGATGAGTGCGGAGGAGACACGCTGCTGTTTGAGAACAGCAGAGAGAAATGACCCCCATCCTTCCAGCGCACGTACCTGCAGAACTTCTGCTGGGCACTCTCCAGCTGGAGTGTCCCGGCCATGACGGGCTTCTAAATCCACCGCTGATTAAATGCCTCTAGTGTGCGGAGAGGGAATGACGTACAGCATCAGCTTCCGTTTAAGAGACTCCCTAAACATGGTTCTCCACGGGGAGCTTGTCCTTAGCCTGCATTAGCTTACCATACTTGCGACTACCCGGATCTCACGTGGATCCCACTGGATCTCACACAGGTGTATCCCGGAGAGCTTTCCTGCATGGTTCTAATGCTGTGGTACATGCTCTGTGTCAGCATTTTGTCACTGGTGATACAGCCTCGCCACTGGTTGATACCGAAGGTGCAAACGTGCCAAAGGAGGTCGCTGGGACTTGGTGTTCTGTCTGGTCCAGGAAGTTGACCACAAGGACGACGGGCTCCATGGCATTACTGGCCTCTGTTTCTCACCTCCCCTAAATCCACCCTTTTTTCTGTATTACTTTCTACCTCCTCCCACAAAAGGGGTAGAGTATATTCCTGCATCCCATGCCTGCGTCCACCATGGGACTCGAATTTGTCCATAGAATGAGAGGAAACACCAACCTGCTCCTTCTAAACCTTGGCATCACACGTTCCCAAAGCACGCTGCCATCACCATGTGGAGAACACGTCCCCAGCCCACCCACAACGCCGGAAAGAGGAGAGGGACCCGTGGAGCTGAGCCTCCTCAGCTGACCCCCCAGTCCACCCAACAGAGCCCGACCAACAGGAGCCAATCTGCAGACTTCGGAGAAAAGTAAACGCTTCTTGGTGTAGACCACCGATATTCCATGGTAGCGTGTCCCATAGTGGGTGCCTACGGGGGCCAACAATGTGCATTTTTTAAGTAGGAAACTCAATTTTGTATCTCTCCCCTTCACTCCTCGCCAGGGTCACATTGTATATACAGTGTTCCCCTTCGACAGGGAGGCCTCTGGGAGGAGGGGACCCCGTACGGGTCTGTTAACTGAGCACGAAGATCACAGCCAATGACTGCGTATCCAGTGCCAGCACATTTCTCTGGGACGTAGGGAAAGCTCGCCGGAAGCGTGATTGATGGACCCCGTCATCTGCAATAATGGCACTGAGGTAAACAAAACGGAGTGAGGGAAAGGGGATTTGCATATGTTAGGGAAACGATCCTTCACATTGACTGCTCTTTGAGAAACTCACCGGGATTGGAAGCTACTCGCTGTTCAGCCTGTAGACATCACAGTGAAATGCCACTCCTTTAATTAAGTGATTAAAATAGAGCTCTGCTTAATTCTTCCAGAAGCTCTTAGATGTGCCGGGAAGGTAGGAATTCTATTCTTCCTCCGGCCCTTTCATGATTTCATTTTCTTAGTACGTGGTGGCTTCAGTGCTCTCTCAATGATGATACCGATTCATGCCCCTTTCCATGACATTGGGGTGATTTCTAAGAGTGGCTCCTGGAGCTCTTAGAGAAATGAATGGTGGCAGGCTGTGAATTCAGTATCATGCTGCTCTGTGTTCAAATCTCCCCTTTAAAAAAAAAAAACAAATCTCCCCTTTTATTGGAAATATTAGATGTGTCCACTCACGGAGTTCTACCTGGATTACACATTCTTCTACAGTCAGGTGGAAAATCTACAGGACTCGGGACAGCTAAGCAGTGTCGGCTGGTTTGACAAAGACTGTCGTCAGCTTCCACATTTTAGAAAAGAGAAGAAAGGAGAGATTCTCATGCTCCCTGCGGAAATCCTCTCATTCCTCTGGGCCACCCAAGAAAGTCTGTGAATTATAAGCAAATCTTGGCAGTATTCTAGCATTTCCTGTGTCCTTAGTATTATGTCCGTTTGCTCATCCTTGTCTCTAAATTCCTTGGTTGGCCCCTCGTGGGGAGGATTTTACACGTCTCACTTTCCCCATTTCGTCTGACACAGGAATCAGCAGATCTGTCTTGGCTATCCACAGCCCCCTGCCCTGTTTCCCTGTTTTAACTTTGTTTAGGTATGACGGTACGAATGCCATGTTCTCTTGAATCATCTCGCCAGAGTTACCAGGGGGATTCCTAGGCGTCAAAAGACAAAACAAGGAAATGACTTTTTGATAACGACTTAATACTCTTTCTAAAGCGCAAATTAAGAACCTGGAGATGTCTTGCCTCATCGGGGAGATCCAATACCCCTACTCCAGAGTTTAGAAATGAAATTACTGATTTTGACTAAATCGCAATGACGGTCTTTTCTTGAATGTTGGGAAAAGAGGGGCCGTGGCCGTGGGGACCACTCGCTTTCCTCTCGCCGTCCGGCCGCGCGCATCTCCGAGTGGGTCCGCGGGCTGCTGTCTCCTGCCTGGGAAATGGTGGATTCTCACGGACTTTCTGAGAAGGGCAGACACATTATTCCCCAGACCAGCTGATGGTGGCAGAACATATTTGACGAGTAGCCACCTGATGAGATCAGAGGCTCCAAGCCTGTTTTCAAGTTAAACTTTAAACACCCCTCTCAGCGGGAGCATTGCTCCCTGCGCAGAGCTGGCTGGCCAGCGGCTTGGCCAAAGGCGGCCCTCTCGACTCCAGCAAATTAAGCTTTTTAATTACTGCGGTGGCCCAGCCTTCCGGCTTAATGACCAAGACACAGCATTCGTTTTAGAGACGTCGGTGGTAATCACTGAGCTTCCAGAAAAAGGCAAGGTCCTCGGAAAAGATAATTCACCGAAGCCATTACTGCCTTCTGCCACATAAAACATTATGCTTTCCTCCCATAGATGGGTGGCTGAGATGAAAAATTTGAGAAAAAATTGTCTGTCATGTTAAGATAACCTCACTCAGAGCAGCAGATGAAGTGGAATTCCTCTTTCTGTTCAGATCTGTTCATTTTACGACGGAAAATGTAGTGGGCCTTTTTTTTGTTTTAATCTTAATTTTTTCCTCCCCAAAATAAGAGAAAGGAAAAGAAAGAGCAGCACCGTACCTTCACCGAGAAAAACTGACAATTAAAAACTTAGTCTCCTTATTAACTAGAAATCACTTGTTTTTTTTTTACAGAAAGGTGAGGAAGTATTTCTACTAATGAAAATTCAGTTGCTTTCAATGCAGATCGGTGGGTAGTTGCTCAGTATTAGCGCTGTGACATTGGTTTTGCTGAGTCCCAAGTGCGAAATTACGAAGGAAATAGCATATAATGCCAAGGCGAAGCCACCAATGATTAAAGACCTACCAGAGGAACACATGGTGTCCTAAATCAATACAAATGTTTAAAGTGGAGAAAAATTGCCCAAAGCTCGAAAAGGACGAGTAAGAAAATGGACCTGGCCTTCTGGATCCACGCTGGGACTGTGCCCGGGCGGGGGTCCCCATGTCTTCTGACTGTAGGTCAGCGTCTTGTCCCTGTCGCCGCTTTGCCGCTCTTGTGTGACGGCTTCGGCGAGACCCACTCGTCCACCACAGCTAACGCACGCCCTGCTCAGCTTATTAAAAAAGGGATCGATGGTAACAGTGAGCCCACTAAATGTCCATTAAAATTATCCCTAATTTTCCCTGGATTTATTCTCTGAGCATGTTAGGTCCAAGCCCTTTGAAAATAACGGGTGTGTGAGCTTAAGTTTGCTTGAAGTCTGGATATCAACTTCCTTGAGTATTTTTAGGCTATTTATGGTTCATAAATCTGTACACGCATTACCGCCTTTCTAGTGCATCCATCAACCCTGGAAGTTAAAGAGAACAAATATGATACTTAGAAGTAATTACGTAAATGGCTCAGAAAGAGAACACATTCATCTGGGGTCCTATCATTGATGGTTGAATTCTGGGGATGGAGGGTCCACTCCAGGGTCTCCTGCTGACTGCTCGGACCCGACATCGTCCCCGACACAGGCATCCACGGCGGCGTAGACTAGGGTTCACAGGGGTCCGGTGTCTTGTTTGTTCCATGTAACTGTGGCTAGGATTTGCAATTGCACCGGTCCAGGCGAGACTCCGGCTCCCGCCGACAGCCCCCAGAGCCACATTTGCACCGTTGTAACGCATTAAGCGATTCGTTCTGACAGAATGGGTTCACACCCACGCTTGACCGTAACCTTGACTATGTGGACTGTAATGGGAAGGAGTAGGGTCATCAAAGCAGCTTACAATTAGAGACTTTTAAAGTCACCCAATCACACCTGTCTTCCAAAAATAATGGATGAATAATACGTCAGGGAGTGCTCCTTACATGTCAGGCGTGGCTGGGACACTCGCGTTCGCCACCGCACTGATGTCCACGCATACGGGAAATGGGATTCTCTTCTCTGGCGAAGCCTTATGCCAAAGCCGACATTCTGAAAATACGGAAACGGAACTGCTCTCATTAAAACAGGACCACGGGACAAGTTTGTGGTGTCTCAGATCCCAGGGTTTCTCTCTGTTTAGAGTGGTTTACTTGGTCGTGGGGAAGCTCACCACCACCTCTGACACCTGTCTGTGTCAGAGATCAGAGTCAGGAAATGGCCAGCTCGGAGGTGGGCCCACTGGTTCCTGCCCCCAGCACGGCCCCCAGGCGGTCTTCGTGCCCGCAAGACATCCAGCACCTCTGTCCTAAAGCCTTTTCTTGGGTAGTTCTGAGAAAGGAAAAGGGAAAGAAAGAAAACATTGAGAAACACTGATCCAATACAAAAACAACCCATTTCATAAAAACAAAACAAAGAACAAAACAAACTTTGATCCCAGATGGATCAAACTACTTGTCCAGGATCCCGGGGCTGGTGAGGGGCCCATGACCAGAGCCGGCCCCCTGCCCCGAGTCTCCTGACCAAGGTCACAAGCGCATCACTGTGAGGCATCGGGGGCAGGGGGAGCGAGGGCCTCAGAAAGAAATCCAGGATGCCCTTGAGCTTTGCCCTTCACCGTCCCTGCAACAACGCCTTCCCTGCAACGCCCTCAGTGAGGGCGGTGGGCTTGCAGCCATTTTCGTCGAATAGAAAACTTTAACATTTGCAACTTACATCCCCCAAAACTAAGCAGAGATTCGGCAGCTGGCATATTCAATAACACGGGAAGAAAAGGAGATGTGCTCTATTTGAATAGTCCAATCCGTGGTAAAATCCTAGGAGATCTTCATCATCTGAAATATACTTCATGCGAGTTTTAAGTCGCTCCAAAAGATTGGCACAAGGAGGTTTGCAGATGGGCGCCCCCACCCTGGATGTCAGCTCTCGGTGCCCCCACGACGGGAATCCAAGGTTGAACGTCTCCGTCTAGTAAGGGCTAGAATGAGCAGGAAAAAAAGCAATTAGTACACATAGATCTAAGCCACTTGGTTAATGCGCTCTTTGACACGTGTTCCGACTGTGGAACACACGGTCTTTCCGCGGGCGTGTGAACCATTTACCACAATGGACCGTATGCTGGGCCATAAAGTACGTGCGAGCATATTTCAAAGGGTTGCAATCCCGTGGAATGTGTTCGCCGACCGCGGCGCGGTTGATCTGGAAATCGCTGCTGGTAGGATAAACAAAGCATGCCTAAACATTTGGGTATCAAGCAAAACACTTTTAAATGTTCCGTTCAGGGGCTAGGAACTGCAATGATAATTTGAAAATATTTTGACCTGAATGACAGAGACGGCGTTGGCTCGGAATCATCCCGAGGGACAAGCCGGGTGGTGACAGGAAACCGCAAAGCCTCGGCCAGATCCATCGCAGGTTTTGGAGCTGGGTCAGCCCTCCAGAGTGGGGACAGGGCTGGGTCTCCTGCACTGCACCGGCCGGATGCTCCCTGGCCAGGGAGACGACGGTGTGTCCCTCGCTCTCCTGACAGAAGGATCCCTTCTCCGGGAGCCGGGGCTTCTGAATCTTCCCGGTCGGGGGCTGGGAGGCGCGGGAGGCATGAGTTCCCCAGGTGCTTCTCCAGGACTTCGGGCGGGTGGCTCTGCACCTTCCCTTGTCCCCTCTCCTCTGCGTGTCTGACGGGGCAGCCCTGGGGGGTGCTCCCTGATTCAGGGAGGGTCTCAGCTGGTGCACAGGTTCTCACCTGTCCCTGTGGGGGGTATTGCACCGCTCGCCCCAGAAGGAGCTCCCTGCGCCCACGGGGGCCAGGACAGCCCGGCTCATATCCAAGGTCGAGTCCTTGGTCTCCCTGGTTGCTGATTCCCCGTCCGTGGCGCGCTCTGTGTGTCGCGCATATCGTGGACAGCTTCAGGCTCAGGGCCCACGCTCCCGATCCGTCTGCGTGCCTGGTGCCCTTCCTCCTTGGCTCACCCCTTGCTGACCACCAGTGAGTACATATCCCCCACCGGCTGTGTCTCCTCCCACAAAAGGTGGATGTCCCGACTCTGCTTGGTGTGGCACTCTCTCCTCTCTCCTGTCCTCAGGGCCACCCTGGGGCGGGGGGTGGAGTAGAGCCACAGTCCTTGTTCAGCTTGCACGAATACTGAGCGCGTTCCCTGGCTGGTCTCCCCTGGTCAGCGGATGCCTGCGGATCTTCTGTGTGGCCGCAGGCGTGGGCCGAGTGAGGCACGGGGGCCACAGCGGTGGTGACGCAGTGACTTAGGGGCAGGCAGGCCACCTGTCTGCACAACCTGCTTGTGCATTCCGGACTTCTTAGGCCATTTTCTGAAAGGGATATCATTCTCCAAAGCAGACGGCGTGGCCTTGCTCCAGAACCCACGGGTCTGTGTGGAGATGACCTTGCCAGGGCTTGTGGTCCCCTCCGCAAGATAGACAGCCCCCCACAGGGAGCTCCCATATTGCGGAGTGGGCTGGATTGCAGTCCCCAAGGCCGAGGGTCTGCTTACACTGATTCCTAGATTCACACACAGGTTTCCCTGCACTGGAAGCTGGGAGCCTTTCCTTCCAGCTGGAATATGGACAGAAGCTGGTATCTGTGTGGAATACGCTGCTTCCAAACCCAAAGAAGCGCCAGGCTTCTGGTGGGAAGTGCGAGATGAAACCATGTGTCTTCACTCCGAGGTGCGTCCTAGCCTGCCCAGACCGCGGACTTCCTAAAAGCTTCATTGTCGTGTCTCCCCTAGGTATCTGTAGGGTTGATCTCCCACCTTCTGCGATGTGTGCATCTTACTCCCCTAGTTCCGTTAACGTCCTATCCTAAGTATGGTGGAGCATCGCAGTGCTCCTTACGATGGCCAGATGGCCCGGCTCTCCCTGGAGCGCTGGCAGATACCGGGCTGGAGCGAACCCGGCCCTAGGGCAGGACTGGGAGTAGAGAGGGGATGTTTCCAATGCTCATATGGGACGGGGACGGGCTGGTGGATGGGTACACGCTCATATGGGACGGGGACGGGCTGGTGGATGGGCATGCACCTGTATAGGACGGGGATGGGCTGACGGGTGGGTACATGCTCATATGGGATGGGGACGGGCTGGTGGATGGGCACACGCTCATATAGGACGGGGATGGGCTGACGGGTGGGTACACGCTCATATGGGACGGGGATGGGCTGGTGCTGGGCACGAGCCATCCGGTACAGGCCGTGATGCTATGGCGCATTCCATGCATACGTAGCATACAATGTGTGGCGGGGCGGTCGGGGCACCCCTGTTATGCATCCATGTTTGGCTGCTGGAGGGCCAGACTGGTGAAGAAATTGAAAATACGATGGCAGCCCGAACCCTGCACCTTGCGATTCGAGTGGGCTGCTGTCCTAACCACAGTCTGGAATGTTCTCCATCTACGCCCTGGCTGGGGAGGGCGTGGGAAGGCAGGTGCAGACACTCTGCTTGGACCCGGCCGCTGTGATGGCTCCTACCCCCCGAGGCCGGTGCCCAGTGCCGAGTGTGTTTATCATTTTACAAGTTCCAGGACCAGGAAAGGCATCGCTCATGGAGTCTCAGATGTGTGCTGGACCTGGCCAGGTCCCACACGCCCTGAGCACGTGGGGTGCTCTCTTGGGACTCTGTCCGTTCATGGCTGTCATCGAGCCTCGTTGGCGGGGCCTCAGCCTGGAGTCAGGAGCCAGGAAGGTCCCTCGCCTGTCTGTGTCTTTCTTACTTTCATGTCCATGGGCAGTCTGCAGGGACCTGGTAGGACAGAGCACACAGGGTGGCGGTCTGAGTCGCGGCCCCCACAGATACCCACGCCCTAATCCGGTGCCTGTTCCCTCCCACGGCACTGGGGACTTGGCAGGTGTGGTTAAGGATCTGGAGATCATCTTCGATTACCCAGATGGGCCCTAAAAGGAAGCAGCAGGACCCTTATCAGAGGGAGGCAGCGGGAGGGTCCCCTGGAGAAAGAAGGTGATGCCGGCGGAGCAGTTGAGATGTGGGGCCCGCAGGCTCTGAAGACGCACAGGGGCCCCAGCAGGGGCTTCGAGGGCTGCTGCCCGGCGCCAGCGGAGGGTGAAGAAAGAAGCTTCTCTTCCACCAGGCGGGGGGGCCAGGGGCCTCGGACCACGTGGCTTCTCCATATTGCTGGCCCCAGAACTGCACAGTCAGGAGCTGGCGCTGTTTTAAGCCACCAGGAGTTCCGTCTTTTTTACTGCAGCGGCGGAACTAATGCGCACAGCACCCCACGGCATGCCCGTGCCTCGAAGTCTTCCCTGGATGGGCAGTTCTGGCGTTTCTGCTTGTCTTACCTGGGCTGTCACAACAGACGCTGCTCCAGGAGCTGCACTGGGAGGGTGTTAGCATCATCCCGGGCTCCCCGTGTGCGCGTTCGGCTCCGCGCCCCTGCTCGCCCCCGCCGGCCGCCCTGGACCCCGGCCCTGGCTTGTCTCCGCCCAGCTGCAGGTGCACGTCCGCTGGGGCCTCGGCTCCGTGCGCCCCGCGGCTCGGTGCGCCCCGCGCCTGTGCCTCTCGGTGCAGGCCGGGGAGGGTCCGGTAGCCGTGGGCTCCGTCCGGCTGCAGAAAGCCTTCTGTCCTCTCCTGGAGCAGAGAGAGCGAGCTCGGAGGCCCTGGGGGTGATAGGGTGCCTAGACGGCAGGGACCCCCCGCCCGGCCACGGAGGACTGTGGAGTGTGTGAGCGCAGAGCAAACCTTCGTGATTCAGCCGAGACCGAGGGGATTCTGCCGTCCTTCTGTTTTGTTCTATTTGCCGTAGACACCGATGCCGACATGCGGCCGACACGCACTTGAAGTGTGTCGAACGTTTGTATAAATAAATGGAGACGGGAGAGTATACGAACCACTACTTGTATAAAGAAACCCTTAATTGCATATTTGGTCTTCCTTCGAAAATACTCGGCAAGACATATTCACCTTCCGGTTACCTATGTTTTTCACCGTATAGGCTAAAAATTATAATTCTTTTCAACACATACAAATGAGCATTTCCCAACCAAACAAAAAACACAACCTGCTCAGCAGCGAGACTTCAGGCCACGTTTGCCAAGCGCTCAGCTCAAAATCAGTATGTAATTACACAGTGTTTTTATTATCTCACTAAAAATATTGTTCATCGTACAGAATCCTGCATTTCCCAATTTCTGAAATTAAAGAAGCTGGAGGCTGGTTTCAATGAGATAAGAAAAATCCATGTTCTCCGGCATTCATCTTTGTATATAATTACCTGCACAGCTATAACGTGACCCCTCTATCGTATTTCTTTTCAATGTTTTGCTCAATCTATTGTGCGTGTGGCATGCACGTGCCCGTGTGTAGATCTACATATGTCTACACATACGATGAGTATTTTTATTAAGATGTTCTAGAATATAAGATCCTATAAAGGCATCAGTGTTTGAGAGCTTTCTGATAAAAATCTATCCGCACTGCCAGAAAGCCCTCGTACGAGGCTAAGGCTTCTGCCCCCACAAGGATTTCAGGCGGCATCTCACTGTTGCTTTAAAAGTTAATAAATTTGTCAGAGTGTAGAGTGTTATTCTAAACTTTAGTGACTTTCCGCAGCAACGTACTTGAAAGTGTAACTGACTTTTAGGTCTTCAGCTACTTTCAGAGCCAATATTAAAGCTTTATTGTTAAAGATTTAAACCGCTTTAAGTCTGATTGGAATGTTTTGTTATTTCTCCTTTCTTGGAAAACTATATTATTCATTAGGCAGGTAAGCATTTGGTTCCTTTCCATTTACATTAAAATGTAAGTCTGACTAGAAAGACGTAGGGGAAAAACAAACTAAAACGGTAGCCCTTTATGAAACCTATGAATACACCATTCCCGTCAGGAATAGGATACATATATAACACTTCAATTGCTAGCATTTGCTTCCAACAATAGGGTTTTTTTCCCCCCCTTGAAGTAATGAAATATGAACTCTTGTGAATTAAAATATAACTTTCCAAAATATCCTATAAAAGTGTTTTTGAAAATTAAATGATATTGGTTATACCTTATGACAGTTAATTCTTATTTGCCGACTCTCAGGCTTATTTTCTTATATTTGTTAATGTACGTTAATATCAGGCTATAGGAGTGAGAGAAAAAGTCTCTCTGTTTCTTTGGTAAGGGTATAGATTTATTTTTATTCTCCCCAGTATTGCCACATTGGACTTCTCTTTTAGTAAGAATCTATTGCTCTTCCTTACTCACTTTTTTTTTTAAGATTTTATTTATTTATTTGACAGAGAGTGAGAGACACAGAGAGAGTGGGAACACAAGCAGGGGGAATGGAAGAAGGAGAAGCAAGCTTCCTGCCAAGCAGGGAGCCCCATGTGGGGCTCGATCCCAGGACCCTGGGGTCACGACCTGATCTGAAGGCAGATGCTTCACCGACTGAGCCCCCAGGCATCCCTGCTCTTACTTTCTAATCATTGCCTTTTGCCATCCTCCCCAAACAGCTGCTTTTTTTCTGATTAAATATTGCTAAGAAGTTCAATGTTAAAAGACGGAATAAAACGAATAGTATATTTTGTTACATAAAAATGGATCTGGGGGCACCTGGGTGGCTCAGTTGGTTAAGCAACTGCCTTCAGCTCAGGTCATGATCCTGGAGTCCCGGGATCGAGTCCCACATCGGGCTCCCAGCTCCATGGGGAGTCCACTTCTCACTCTGACCTTCTCCCTTCTCATGCTCCCTCTCACTCTCTCTCTCTTTCCTAATAAATAAATAAAATCTTTAAAAAAAAATGGATCTGGATAGTGTCACACACGCACAAAAAGAACTTCCTATTTTTGGCTCTAGAATAATGGTACAAACCATGACTGGATGAACCCAACCTTAATATCTGCACATTCCTAAGTCACATTCAAACCCTCAGATGCACGGGGCACAGAGCTGCAGGAATGATTCCGGGGTTCTGTCCTTTGCCACATGGGCTGGGCCGTTGCCGAGATCGCGAGGATGCCGTGGTTCGGAGGGGAGGCACCTGGGCCACCCAGCAGTTGGTGACGCGCACCTGATTCCCCACGAGGGGAGCGGCGCACCTCCTTGTCCCAGGACCCAGCACACTCCTGTCCTCGCCCCTCTGCTACTCTACCCATCGGTCTCCACACACAACCTCTGGTCCGAGGAGACCGGGTCGTGTATATTACCAAACACGACCCCAAACAAGGTCTCTGTGGACGGTTAGGCGCCATCCTTCTGCCTGAAGCCTTCCTGGCGCTCCTCTTCTGCCTGTGACCTGATGGAGATTTCACAGTTCCCGGGTCTCCTTTGTCGGAGGTCTCCCTGGGCCCCGGAACCCTTCACGGTCCACGTTCCTGTAAACACCCATAGTTCCTTTGGTTGATTGTTTTAGAATAAGATGAACTGTTTTGTTTTGTTTTGTTTTTTAATTTTTATTTTATTCTTCTGGTGGTGGAGTTGATCCACGATGTTATATTAGCTTCCGGTATACAACGGGGCCGTGGACAGGTCTCTACATCATGCCGCCATCTCTGTCGCTGCAATGTGGTTACAATGCCGTTGACCAGATTCCTGAGGTTCTGCCTTTTATTCCTGTGATTATTCTTTCCGGAACCGGAAGCCCACGCCTCCCACTCCCCTTCCCCCACTTCGCGCAACCCCCTTCCCCTCTGGCCACCATCAGTTTGTTCTCTGTATTTACGGGTCTGATAGAAGAGGCCACTCTATCCTCTGACTTAACACTGTACTTTTCATAATGGAACGGGATGTTCATGTCGTCTGGGCTTGAAGAAGCTAGTGCATTTCTTGTGTGTAGTCGGCAGCCAGCAGACATCTCCGTTACTAACAGTACCGGGTAAAAACATATCTCCCAAACCAAAATTTGATATGATTCCTAAAACTTAACCTCACTCTTACCCATCATAATGAGAATACGGTATTGCTTACCAAAACCCACCACATTTGGTAAGTTTTAGGCAGCATTGTCTTAAGAAGGGAAAAAAAAAAGTATAAAAACAGAAAGGAGAACAAATCACAATCATTTTCAGTAACAGAAGAAGTTCTGGCTATAAAACCCAGGATAAATGACTGGAAAACCTTTATGAACAATGTAAAGCCATTTATAAGAGATTAGGTAAATAAACTATACACTCAAGTATTGCTATATACCCCCCATAGGTAATTAAAAAGTGTAATAAAGTATAAGATTCTATTCATAATGGCAATAAAAACACTAAAATTCCTAGCAGTAAGGTTTTCCTAAAATGGCGTATCTATGTATTTACGCCATAAAATGGCATATCTGTCTTAAAATTCTTCGTGGAAAATCAAAAGGGGGAAGAGACGAACACAAAAGCAACAAACAAAAAACTGTGTCCTTGTACAGAGAAGGTACAATATGTTAGGTACGTTACATCTCCCCAAGTTAATTGAGTTTATTTAGTATCATTAGAATTATTTAGAACTTAACGTGGCGACAGTGATTTGCTTGGGACATGATTGTGGAAGAACAGCCCGGGTGACCCTTTTCACAAAGGACACCACGGTGCCCCATTCAGCCATCGCAATGGGATCGTCAGCAGGAGCGCACACGGATTTGGGAGGAAAGAGAAGCGGGAGGTAAACACTGGGGGCCTGCTCCTCAGGGGTACCTGGAGAAGCCGGGAAGACCTCTCAGACCTGCCCACACATCTTTACAAACTCCCTTATCTCCTGTCTGTTCTCCTTAAAACCCATCGGTCTTTCCTAAAGAAACCCACTGTTACTCCCATAGGAGCCATTTCTCCCCTCTCCCTCTTGGCTGCTAAGTTAGGGATATAAGACTTTACCCTTAACCATTTAACACGCTGCCTCCTTTCCTTGGTGCCTGTATGTCTGAAATAACTCTTCTGTTGATCAGTATTTTGTCAGTTTAATTCACAGGATCCAGCTCTTGAACATAAAGCACTTAAAGCAAATATTTTCCATCTCCTACACCATTATGAGAGATAGGGATGTGTCGAATGCTACACAATTTAGCTCAAATAAGTGGCAATAAAGTCAAATTTTTCAACACATGTAGTTTAAATAATGGGCTGGTAATTTGGGAAAATTACAGTGGCTTCCTGACGTACTTATTATACTTAAAAAGTTACAGATGGATAAGGACTTCAATTTTGAGGAGTAGTGCTTAAAGTTACTAAAATAAGATACAGATGAAGACTTCAGTAATTTTTCAGAAAGTACGGCCTTTCTAAATATGTTATACAATCAGAAATACAGAAGAAAAGTAGTTATATTTGACTACTAAAAAGGAAAAAAAAGCTATATAGAAACAGACACAATTAGCAAACAACAAACCTAGCACTCACAATCAAAATAAATTTTAAAAATAGGGAAATAATAATTTCGAAGAAGGTCTGTAACATGTCACTGAGTAAATAAGAAACACTGCAGAGAATATATTAAGCTTTATTCCACCTATGCAAGACTATATACGCTTCTGCATTTACAGAGACACATGTGGACTCCCATCAGGATTGGGGGGTACAATTCATTAATTGCAGTGTTGATAAATTACCTCCAGATTGTGGGATTTTAATGTAATTTTAACCCTCTTTCTTATGCTTTACTATTTCATCCTTTACATTCCCCCCTCCACACATATTATAAAAACGTAATTATTTTTACAAAAGATTTTCGAAAGAAAAAACAAATGTGATTTCATCACCACCACTCTTAATTAGAGCAGACTGAGGATCGTTTGTAATATTAACACGTTAGGGGACCCTAGAGTACCATTAGCTGCCTGTCCTCCTTTGAGTCTGTCCTCGGGAAGACCATCCTGAAATCACATTCCACTGGCCTGAGATTGTGCCGGAAAAGAGTTTGCCAAGCTGGTTTTGATATAGTGTCTCAGACTAAAGGAAAGAGAAACGTCAATTTTATAATCTTTGCCCTGAAAGATGTCATATTTTTTAATAATTAATCCTGGCCATAACCCACTGCTCGCTGAAACAAAGGCCAGGCACCAGAATGATCTATCAGACTGAACAAGAAAATCACACTTCAAGCTAAGGTGAAGAGACACCAATAACACCATACAAAGTATCAAATTACTTCCTTCAGTTTGCTCTTGGCATTACTTGACAGCTTCTCCTGAAGTAAGAAAATAGCATCATCATGGGGAAATCATGTAACTGTGTCAGCTTTCTATAAAAACCAGTTCCTGGGCAGAGGTTGTGAACTTTTAAGAAACTGTATTAATGTTACCATTTGTCCTCCGCATAAGAATTAGCCACATGGCGCTTTTGAGACCTTTGGTGTTTGCTTGACAATTCTTTCCTCCTGAAATAAGAATTGGAAAGTCTGTAGCTAGAGTTGGAGAGAGCCATGCACGTGTGTCATGCATGACAAGTATTGTGTCCAGTTCCCTTCCAGATGCCATTTTTTAAAATCTCTCTTGTTATTATTAAGAACAAAAACAGGGCGCCTGGGAGGCTCCGTCGGTGAAGCCTCTGCCTTCAGCTCAGGTCATGATCTCAGGGTCCTGGGATCGAGCCCTACGTTGGGCTCTCTGCTCAGCGAGGAGCCTGCTTCTCCCTCTCCCCCTACTCCCCGTGCTTCTGCTCTTTTTCTATCTCTATCTCAAATAAATAAATAAAACCTTTAAGAAAACAAAAACAAAAACAAAACACCCAAGTGTGCTCTTCTCAAAGACCGAGCTCCTGCCTTGTGCTGGACTCCTCTCCCGTGGCCCCATCTGACCCCAGGATCTCCTGTTTCCCATCTTTAGGGCTTCCTTCCCATCAACAAGCCACCAGACTTTCTCCAAACACCAGAGAAAAAAGAAAACCATCTGCGTGACGGAGCAGCCCACGGGACCAGGGACTCGTTCCACTGGCGTCAGGCTAGTAAAGCATTGTGTCTATCGAGCAGTGGGGTCCATACTGTTTAGAAACGCACTCTGAAAGATACGTGCATGAAATAATAAGGTCAAAAGTACTTCAGAAACTGTTGAAAACAAGGTAAAAGAAACAAATATAGCCAGGTGGTGGTTCCTGTTCAACCTAGGTGTAGACTCAGAAGGTTTTGGGTGTGTGTTTGTTTGTTTGCACTGTTTTCTCGGCCTCGTAACAAATAAATCTAAAACATCTTCATTCGGAACAGTCTTCCAGCCAACACCTTTCTCCTTCAAGCCACGGAGATTCCTTCTGAAGGGCTGTCCACACACATTATCCTCAGTTGCCCTCCTCCCGTTCCTTCTGAAACCCCCTCCTCCCCCCAAAGCTCCGAGGACTAGTTGCACGGATAGAGGCCCCCTGACCTCCATGCTGCGGATTCCGGGGCGTCAGGCCTAAAGCAGCGCGGGCTCATCAGTCTTGGGCCACGTTCCCGAGCTCGCCGGCTGGCCCCTTCTCCTGCAGCTGGCCCCGGGGGAGTGGGAGCGGCTCAGGGCTCCAGCCTCCGTGCGCCCCGCTTTCTGGCTATCTTCGCTCCCTGTTGGGTCCCCTGGGGCCAGATCATGTCCGTGCTGAAGACTTTTAAGTGGATGTCGCCAGACTGCACCTCCTAATGACTGACCCAGATCTCCAGCTGCCTCCTCCGCAGCGCCCCCCCACCCCCACCCCAGCATGACCAACTGCGACAGACGTAAGAACGCGTCCAAACCCGTATTCGGCTGCTGTCCTCGGTGCTGTCAGTGGGAGCTCCCTGTCTCCAGGTGCTCAGACCCCGGAGCGCTCCTCTTCTCGATCCTTCTATCTGGACTCCCACAAAAATCCTCAATCTTCAAGCCATATTCAGATCATTTCTTTAATCGCTCCTGGAACCCCAGCCTCCATCGCCCTCACGTAGGTTCCTGAAACGGCCTCTCTTCAGTCCTTCCGAGTCCACCTGCTCCCTTCGCCCCGATCCAGGAGGACAATCTGTGGTCCGTGAGCCCAATCCAGCCTCCTGCCCGTTAGTGTTCAGCCCTCGAGCTCAGAGTATTTTTTCATATCCAAATAAGATTATTTAGTGCACGTACATGTATGAAATCTAAGTTGCAGGGTCAAACAGTCTTCTTGGAATGGGGCCACACCCATTTGTTGACATAGGGCCGGTGGCTGTCTTTCCTGCCCCAACACAGACCTGAGGCCTCGGGACAGACAGAAAGGACAAATCTGAAACATTCACTCCCTGGCGCCGTGAAGAGCAGAAAGAATCGAGGTTGCTGCCTCCTGTCCCAGTTTCTATCCCTGTTCTGTCTGTGTTGTGTCTAACCACGTTGATACTGTTTCTATCTATTGTTCTGTCATCGGGAAGGATCCTGCCAAAACAAAACACAAATCATGCCACCTGCGTTCTCCAGAGCATTCGTCACCCTGCCTCAAGAAAGACAGGTCTTTTCTCTTGCTTTTTCTTTCTCTTTCGCCCGCCCGCCCTTTTCTTCCCTCCTTCTTCTTTCCCTTCCTTCCTTCCTTCCTTCCTTCCTTCCTTCCTTCCTTCCTTCCTTC
>CM052807.1:1548376-1573670 GCA_028533885.1 Nasua narica
ATTCAATCGGTGAGTTGATTTCAAGCTGTGTTATGTCTATACAGTGGATATTATTCAGTGATAAAAAGGAATGAGCTAGCAAGTCATGAAAAGAAAATAATGAATCTTAAATGCCTATTTCTAAGTGAAAGAAGCCAGTCTTTAAAAAAAGACCCACACTGATGTTTCCAATTGTATGTCATTCTAAAAGGTAATATTATAGTGATGGTAAAAAAATCCGTGTTTGTAGGGGTTTTGAGAAGGGATGGAGGGTTGAATGGGTGAAGCATGAGGGAAAATTGTGGGTGAACTATTTTGCAGGTCGCCATAATGATGAATTCAAGATGTAGAGCACTTGCTAAATTTCATAGGACTATAGAGCAGGAAGAGTGAATCTTAATGAACGCATATAAAAAATCATTTAGGAAGGGGTGGATCAATTGTAGAAGGTAACAAATTTAGATGAATGACAAGGCGTGAAACAACTTTGTATTTGTGAGGGAAGTGGGCATGACCTTGGTGGCTTTGGAAAAGTGTGGTGTTTGTAAGAGTAAAGGCAAAAGGAGCGATGTATAAACTCTGCACTCTGACAGAGCTGAAGTTCTTTCCTGTGAGAATAGGAATTAACAGTTCTGGAAACACTCTATCCATGCATGCTGGAATTGAATGGTGAGGTACATGGATGGGGGAGGGTAGGAGCCAGGCTTCCAGTGTTAGAGTGGGAGGTTACAGGTAAGACAGGGGAAGAGGCCAGAATGATCCATGTGGCAAGGGATGAAGTTGCAGATGTATGAACTCTTGTTTAGCTTTGTGTAGATACAAATGTTGACATATCGAAATGTTCAGATACATGTGTATACCTGGGGTTGGAGAAACAGCTCCCTGCTTTGTCAGCTGAAGGCCTAGAAACAAGGACACCCAGTAGCAACAAGCACCCCAGCTCCCAGATCTTGTTTTCTAATACCATTGTCTACAGAAAAGAACAGGAATCCAAGAAGGAATGCCTCCAATTTGAGGCAGGAAATAGACAGGATGATGACATCAGCCCTTTACCGCTGCAGTCACCTCCCTAAGCACATGGCCCTGGTCTGCCCTTGGAAAAACATCACAAAAATTCCGACAGAGGGGTGTTCCACAGAATACCAGGCCAGCACCCCTCAAAACTGTCGAGGTCATCCAAACCAAGGAAAGTCTGAGAAACTGCATGCAACTTATAAATGTTGTGTACTATCCTGGGTGGGAGCCAGGGACAGAAAAAGGAAATTATGAGTAAACAGAGGAAATTTGAATAAATCACAGACTTTATTGAATAATAACATATTAATTCTTGTTAACTAATTTTAGCAGGTTGTACCTGCTAACATAAGATGTTAACCACAAAGGAACCTGGCTGTAGGGTGCATGAGGACTCCATAATATAGTCACAATAATCCTGGAGATACAAAACTATTCCAAAACACAGAGTTTATTTAAAAACTCCTAAATGAATATAAGAGGAAAGATGGTAGGCTGACGTCAGGTGTGACCACAGTTATGGATGTTTGTGGGTTGGGGATTTAGGAGCATTAACAAAAATTTAAAATTCTTTGTGTGGTTGTTACATTTAAGTTTGCCCTTCAGGTCATCCAAACGTTGAGTATAGTTGAGCCAAAAAGCCTCCTGATGCTTTAATCACATCTGAAATTTTCCTTATAGTGTCTCCCCACCTAAGTTTAGAGCTTGTAAACATGGGACCATACTAAATACGAGAGTGAGCTGTGAAACCCTACATTTTAATTGTATTTTCCTTAAAATTTTTGAATCACCTATTTTATTTGTTATGCCTAAATATGTTTTAATTATTTTTTAAAATTTTTTCTTTATTTGGAAGAAAGAGAAGTTATCTGAGTTAGATAGCTAATTCTAGACAAATCCACTCATTCATTCATTTATTCAACCCCCTTTTACATATTTGTTGAGTTCCTCCAATGTGCTAAGCACTGTCTTAAGCGTCTGAGCAGTATCAGTGAAATTATCATAAAAGACCTGAGCTCTCCAAGAACATTATATCGTAGGAGGGCAGACATGTAATGAATGCTGAATGTGATCAATATGTCACTTTTTAAAAAAGTTCTATTTATTTATTTGACAGAGAAAGATACAACGAGAGAGGAAACACAAGCAGGGGGAGTGGGAGAGGGAGAAACAGGCCCCCTGCTCCCTACGTGGGGCTCGATCCTAGGACCCTGGGATCAGGGCCCAAGACAAAGGCAGACAATTAACAACTGAACCACCCAGGTGCCCCTTTAAGAATTTATTTATTTATTTGACAGAGAGAAAGAGATCACAAGTAGGCAAAGAGGCAGGCAGAGAGAGAGGGGGAAGCAGGCTCCCTGCTGAGCAGAGATCAGAGATCACTGAGCCCGATGTGGGGCTCAATCTAGGGACCCTGAGATCATGACCTGAGCCAAAGGCAGATGCCCAACTGACTGAGCCACCCAGGAACA
The DNA here is from genome assembly GCA_028533885.1 of Nasua narica. Classification (NCBI taxonomy): domain Eukaryota; kingdom Metazoa; phylum Chordata; class Mammalia; order Carnivora; family Procyonidae; genus Nasua; species Nasua narica. The sequence goes on from CM052807.1 coordinate 1,550,842, forward strand.
CGCTGTATTTTATTTTTTAATAAAAACTGTAAATTTAAGGTGTACCACGTGATGACTTGATATACACTTCTTGTGTATGTGTTGAGCGCACCTGAAATTTCCAGGATTCAGTACAGGGTTGCCGGCTGCTGTCCTCATGCCGTGTATGAGATCCTGGGGCTCCTTCATCTTGCAGAGATGGAAACTCATGCCTGCCTCCCCATTTCCCACCTCCCCACCCCTAATGACCAGCCTTCTCCTCTCCACTTCCTCGGATTTGACTTTTTGGATGCCACAGGTGAGATCAGGCCTTTGTTTTTCTTTCCGTGCCTGACTTACCTCCTTTAGCATAATGTCCTCCGGGCTCATCCATGCTGTTGCAAAAGGGCAGCATTTGCAACAATGTTAGTGGTGGGGAATCCTGCAGCAAAGTAAGGTACGGAGATCCTGGGGGAGGGGTGGGGCAGGGTGGCTGTTACTAGGAAAACAAAGGTGTCAGGACATGGAGAAAGGGGAGCTCTCTTATACTTTGGTGGGAATGCAGACTGGGGCCGCCCTTCTGGAAACCCAAGCGGAGGTTCCTCAGAAAGTTAAAAATAGAGCTACCCGACGCCCCAGGAATCCCACTCCTGGGCACACGTCTTGCAGAAACGAAATCAGCACCTCGGAGAGCTGTCTGCGCCCACGTGCTCGCTGCCGCTCTACCCACCGCAGCCGAGACCCAGGGAGCGACCCAGCGGCCGTCCGCAGATGGACGGATAACGGCATTGTGGTATGCATACACTGTGTTTAAACTGAATTTCCAGAACTGAGAAAAGCCACAGGAGACCGGGAAAACGGAGGACGCCCTGCTCCTGGTTTCTTCTCCAGTCCGCAGGGCGTGTGCACAGGCTGTCCGGGTTATACTCCGTGACGTTTGTAAAGTCAGCCCTGTGTCTGTTTTCAATTGATGTAGTCAGTTCAGGTTGTTATTTTAAAAGGCCTTTGAGTTAGTCTGGTGTCTGTGAAGGCGTAAGTCGCAGTCCCTGTGGTTGGGCAGAAGGCAGTGTGTGTGTGTGTGTGTGTGTGTGTGTGTGTGTGTGTGTGTGTGTGCAAATCCCTCCTGCCTCACCTCTGCTCTGTGCAGGCAGCAACGGACTGGATGAGGCCCCCCGTGGGGGAGGGGGTCTGCTTTGCTGAGTCCGCTGACCCTCCCCCATCGACACAGCCAGAAGAACGTGGAGCCAGAGAGCTGGGCAGCGCCCGATGCCCGGATGGACACAGCAAATGAACCCCCAGACCCCCTGCGCCTGCAGGGGTGTGCGGCGTCCCCCGGCGGCCGCTGGCCAGGAGGGGGAGGAAGTGGCTTAGCTACTGACCCAGAATACAGTCAGTACCTCCTGCAGGAGCCCTAGGTCGCCTCCTGCTCCAGGAGGTGTAGACCCCTGCTTACACCTGCTTTAACCGGCCACACGGCCGGCTGGCTTCGGGCCACACAGTTCTGAAGGCCTCAGGGAGCAGCCTTCTCTGCGCTCCCCGGGCGCCCAGCCCCCTCACGCAGTGCCTGGGGACGTGTGTGCGACTGTGTGCGGGGGAAGCTGGGCGCGCGTGTCCGCTCCGGGGTGGCCTGGCTCGCTCTCTGGGCCCGGCTGCGAGCACTGCCGCGGGGACTCCGCGCTGGGGTCTGCACCGCCCGCCGCAGGCTCCGGCCACGCGGGAATATCGGGAGACACCGGGAGCCGTAACGGTGTCTTCATAGAAACCAAGTTTTAAAAACGGATTTTTCATTTTAAGCAGCCAGCTATTCTGATTTAAGAGGGCTTAAATCTCTGAAGTGATTATTCTTTTCTGAGTGTTGTGACACCTGTTTTTTATTTTGTTTTCTTGGTTAACGGGCCTCATTCACAGGACTCCTGTGACTGCAAGTGACGGGGACCGTTTCTCCGTCTTGGAGTGAGGCACCGGGTCTTCCTGCAGAATCCCGAGACCACCGAGCTGGTGCGCCCAGAACCCGGAAGCAGCCCCCCTGCCCCCTCCCCACCTACCCCCCTGCCTCCTCCCCACCTCCCCTCCTGCCTCCTCCCCACCTCCCCTCCTGCCTCCCCCTCTGGCTGCTGGTGCATGCGCTGACTCTCACCCCGGGAACAGTGAGCCACCGCGACCGTTGAGGTGTCCGCCTGGGATCGGCATCTCTCCGCCGCATGTTTACTCCATGAGGGATGCCCAGATCCCACAGGGATCTCTCTGGGGTGGGGGGTCCCGGGAGAGGCAGCGTCCCTGGCTCGGTCACACCTGCAGACCCTCCATGTACTTTAGGAATAATTTCAAGGCTGCATATGTGCATCCTCCTCGCAACCGATGAGGAAAGGAGCCCCTGTGCTCTTTGGTAACATTTTGTGTTTTCTGTGGCCGAACATTGGAGATGTACTGTCGCCGTGGGAGCGGACCTAGAGGTGCACTCTATCCTTTTGAAAGCCCTTTATCATGTAGAGACGTGCGTCTTACTCGCGGGGCAAAGTAGGAACATGTGCTCAGGGGCCCCGGACCTTCTGTTCCCTCCGCTCCCCTTCTTCGCCGGCGGCTCTGGGAGGGGGTCTCCGTGGCACGGCCACCAGGCATGGGAGGGGCGCAGGGGGCGGCGGGGGCATGTCCGGCTGCCACGCCCCCTTTCTGCCTGCATCTGTCGCAGGACCTTACAGCGGCTCCCTAATGTCCCCATGTGACCCGGATGACCTGGACAAGGTGGAGCCTCACCCCTCCTGCTCCCTCCCTCCCTTCCTCTCCGGCTGAGGGAGACTCACGCCTCCTTCTCACATTCACCTGCTGCGCCTCGACTCTCCCGCGCGCACCCTCCCCGCCCTCGCGTCCCCACCCGCCAAGCCCCCTCGCTGGGAAGCTCGCAGCCCCACCTACCCTGTGCCTGCGCGTGCCCGCGGTGGAAGGAACCCCGGACTCGAGCGAGGGGTCTCCCATCAAACCCGCGGCTGCCAGCCGGCCGTGGGCCCCGCGGCCACACTCCCGCGTCCTCTGCCCGTCGTCCGGGCCGGCTGTTCATCTCCAAGACTTCCATTCAGAAACAGAACGAGCAGAAAGGCCTTTCGGAGGCTTTGCACCCACCTGTCTACACGCGCCGTCGTTTCCGTCTGGGTAGGGCCGGGAGCACTCTACCGTCGTCCAGCGCCAAGCCCGGCGGCCACGGTGGGTCATCGCAGACACTGCCGCTCAAAGACGTTTCCGTTTGTGTCGCCTGTTGTTTCCTCCACACGGGAGAGCCCCCATCAGTACATAACCTGTAATTCCCCCACCTACACACACACACACACACACACACACACACACACACACACACACTCGCAGCACGGCTGTCATGTGTCCCCTGGGAGGGTGGGTGGAGGGGGGCTGCATGTGTACTCCAACCTGAATGTGAACATAGGGGCAACATGGCCTTTGTGATGTTGATCAGATCTAGGGGCGGGGGAGGGGCGGGGAGCCTGGGCTGGGTGGAGAAGGGAGGACCAGGTACTGGGGCCAAGGGCTGGTCCTCCATTCACGACCACATTTGGCATGGAAATGCAAGGGGTCTGAGAATTTACATTTAAATCTGTCCTTTAAAATGTTACGGTTGTGTGCCTGCCAAGGTTGGGGAATAAGAACATCCAGAACAATTTGTTTTCTTGATTTATAACTTTAAATATTTAGCTGTATAGTACACAGACTTTCCTCTTGCCCCAAGCGTCGTGCATACGGTGAAAGACCGTAGAGGCAAAGGTACAGTGGAATCTTCCAGGGGTCGGGGGGATGGAAGTGACAATGCACAACGTGCCTGGGCTACTGAGTCCTGGTGTGGGCGGGTCCCGTGGGATTCTGATGCAAGCCTGGAGTACAATTGTGTCTCGGAGTCATTTATTTCAAGAATCAGAATTCTTTACCCCCATGAGCCCAGAATTGGAACATAAAAAGGGAGCGTGCTGTAATAAGAAAACCTCTTTAGGACGTTAGCGTGGGGTTACTTTAGCGTTACAGGGTAAAGGCATGGAGACCGCGTTGCACACAGGCAGACATGGACGGCATGCTCCCTGGCAGTGAATACGGACCGAGTTCCCCCGGACCCGGCCGGGATGGGGGCAATCATCAAGAGAATCGAAGTTCTCTGTGCCGCCTCCTGGACTTCCGGCACAGGCTCATCTGCGAGTAGAGAACCCAGAGAGGAATGTCCAGAGCCTGAGAACTCACGCAGTGGACGCGATGCCTGGGCAGGACCCACCCCCGCGTGCAGACACGCCGAGGGTTTGGCAGTGATCCTCGAGCCAGAATGTTAACGCGTGGGGCCCCAGACGTGGACCTGAAGCAGATCCGACGCCTGTTTCTAGGGCTACCTGCTGAGTGCGGTTACTGGCACTTAAAGTGAATCAAATCTACACAATTTTGAAGAGAATATTTGCCAGGGAAATTAAAAGCCTCGGGGAATTACACTTTTGCCTATTTGAGACTTAATAACCCTTGCCTGCCCGCCTTCCGTGCGGTTTGCCCAGGCTGGGCATAATTCCCGATGCCTTCCCAGGAGGCGGCGGTGGAGGATGAAGAGGGAAGAGACATCCTGAGGGGCCCCAGAGGAAGATGGACAAGGTGTTCCTTCCAGAGGGCAGAACCCACGTCCTACGAGGACTTCATGGTGGGGAAACCCCACAACCCCTTCCCTGTGGATCCCGGGGTCGACCGTGCGCTGCCATTTCCCTGCCTCCTCAGTGGGGAGCCGTGGAGGGCCTGCCCCCGCTCATCAGTGCTCACTCACGAGGCCAGGCTGTCGTTCAGAGCACCGGCTCCTTCTTCACCCCCGGCCCCTTCGCTGTTACATCCAGCCCAAAGCATCGATTACGATACGTGCCTCAGCTAGACGCGGACGGAGATGGATATTTTCCCATGGCTCATTGCCCTTCTTGCTTCTAAAACATAATCAGATAGTTCCTCTGACAACAAATTTAAAGCCAAATCACACCAGCCAGAGAGTAACGCGAGCATAAACGCCTACAAAAGGGAGTGAATATTTCAACTCACTAACCAAAGTACTATTGTACGGCAAGAGAGGAAGAGTAGAAATAGAGGAAACGTTTTAATTGGCAGGTTAGAAACTGTGCAATCTTCATCAATTAAAAATACATAGATGTCCTTTATGTCGACATTTGTACAGAAAAACGAGATTTTATTAATATTTTGTGTCCCGGTAATTCACATTTTCACGTGGAAAATCCACAGAAAATGGCAAAAGACCTGTATCTCCTTTTCTTTTGATTTCTTATCGATGCTAATGTGGATCCGACACTGATACTCTTTGAGTACATTAAATTCACAAAGAAAGAAGCTTTACACACGTATTTTAATTCCTATAATTTCACATAACCGGTTCCATAGTTTCCAATGCTTTATAAATATATGAATCCTAAGTGGTCTCTTTTCCCTTGAATGTTGACATTCCCTCAGAATTTTGATTTTGGAAATAATTACATCTCTGTGAAGGACGAATTAATCTAACAAGGGGGTAAGTGCTCAAACACCTTGCAAAATCAGACAAAAGCAGCTGTGGAGCGGAATGTGTAAACACACACATAGACGCACACGAATGCACGCACACACACATGGACACACACACATGCACGCACGCACGTGCACACACACGCACGCAATGGACAGATTGGAAAGGACTTGCAGACTTTCAGCCTGCTGAAAGCCATTTGATCTCCCCAAACCTTACCTTCTGTCGTGTAACAAGCTTCAACATTAGAGTGCCTTCTAGAAACGTGTACGTTATGATACGCAGACCATCCTGGAGGGTTTGTTCCGGGCGGCTTTCAAGCTATACATGATGTGAAGGGTGACAGGTCTGCACTCGGGTCCCTCTCCCTGAGTAGCTGGGGAGGGACTGCCACATCCACCCCATGTGGGGTTCCCTGAAAACAGGACTAGGAAAGAGAAACAGAAGCTATCTCACAAGAACTGTCCATGGTTAAAAACTTCAAGATACATGTTTGACATCCACGTGGTGGTTTCAACCGTAGGTCTACAAGTTGCAAAGCAATGTTGCTTTGATACTTTATAAACTGTTTTCCGTTCTGTTTTACAGAAGATAACATGCCTTTACAAGGACAGCGGTCTTAAATCTGGCCATCAGAGCTCTCATTTCTTAAATTTCAGGTTGATTTTTTTGGTGTCTCCCCAACTACCATATAGCTAATCTAAGTTAATTCATTAAAAAAGAAAACTATTTTTTCCAAGATTTTATTTATTTATTTGAGACAGAGAGAACAAGAGCAGGGGGAAAGGAAGAGGGAGAAGCAGACTCCCTGCTGAGCAGGGGGCCCAACAGAGGACTTGATCCCAGAACCCCGGGAAGGAGACCCGAGCTGAGGCAGATGCTTAAACCGCCTGAGCCCCTCAGGTGCCCCAAGGAACCTTTTTTAAAAAGCTAGTATATTTCTGTTATCTGATCTTCCTCAATTCCGTCTCCGTGGTCTTAGGTGATCATCTCCCCTGGCACGGAGGCCCCACAGAAAAATGTGGCCACGCTGGACAAGGCTGGAGTTCTCAAATCTAAGGATTTTCTAACACGGAGCACCAAAAAGAAATTCCTTCCACACACTGCCACGAACGTGGGTCACTGCGATTAGAACTCAGGACTAGAAGAGATTATGTGGAGTGAAATAAGTCAAGCGGAGAGAGTCAATTATCTTATGGTCTCACTTACATGTGGAGCATAAAGAAAATCATGGAGGGCATCGTGAGAAGGAAGGGAAGGGTGAATGGGGGGAAATCGGAGGGGGTGATGAACCAGGAGAGACTGTGGACTCTGAGCAACAAACTGAGGGTTTTGGAGGGGAGGGGGTGGGGGGGTGGGCGAGCCTGGTGGTGGGTTGAGAAGGACACGTATTGCATGGAGCACTGGGTGTGGTGCATGAACAATCAATCTTGTAACACTGAAAAATTAAACATATTTGGGGAGAAAAAAAAAGAAAAAAATAAAATAAAAAAAAATCCCTCAAAAAAAAAAAGAACTCACTGCTTTTAGCTATGAGGAACTTGTGAGCTGTTAGCAGAAAGTTCCCCTGACTTCTCACAGCGCGTCTGGTCCGTGACTGTCCCCTGCCTTCAGCCCTGAGATTCTACCAGCATGGACTCCGGATTTCCATGGGATTACATGTTGCCTGACGACCGTCTGCCACCTCCAGTGACAGCGGGCCGTGCGTGCACACGCAGAACTTTCCAAAAGGAGGCCCATTTTCGGGAGCATAAATCAGAAATTTAAAAAACACGAGTTTCTAAAGGCTTAGGATTCCATTGCACTTGTTCACCCACCTGTTTCGAGAACAACGCTCCTCTGGGGGTCTGAACACAGGGGCCAGGAACCAACACAGAAAGCCTCAAGAAAATCTCTATGTTTTCAGGTCTTCCTTCGAGATCTTCCCGGACGCCTCCTCGAGCTTGTCAGGGCGTCAGAGACTTTCTCTGGGCCTCCACGTTCTTACTGTTCTCGGTGGTGATGGCTTCCAGATGAAGTAGGTACACAAAGGCATTCATCACAGGAACTATTGCTTTATTCAAAACATTTAAAAAATAAATACAATAAATCAGGGTTTTTTTTTTTCCTTTGCAAGTATTAAATACAGATGTACTGTATGCATATGAAATTTTTGATTAAAATGTCTTTCACCAGTCTGTGTCTTTAATTAAATAAAGCCTGTTTGGTATTAATCAAGGCACAAAGAATTTATACCCGAAATCCAGATTAATTAAAAGCCTGGAGCTCGGAGAACAGACTGTGTATAAAGACAAGAATAAATCAATCCAAACATGATATTTATGAATATGGACTGTTTGTGAGCAAAATATAAATAATTTAGACGGAGTAATATACGTCAGATGTGTGATAGGATTATTTTATATTATAGAATGTATTTACATGTAAATTTGAACTCACGTTTTGAATTAAGGTTTCTATTTTTAACATTTATGGTGCATTACAGAGTGATGATAGCTCTTCCTGGCTGTTCCTCTCCCAAATCCGAGGCTTTTAACTACCTGCTCAAATGCACCGGAAAAGGGAGTCCTACCGTGGAGACATCAGTCCCCTTGCTTGGCTTGGTTTAACCTCATTCTGCAAGGCATCTCTCTCCCAAATGGAGCCCAGTCTAGCGTCCTATCGAGAGTCACCGGGGCCCAGCTTATGCACAGCATTTAAACTCAATGTGTTCGCGAAATTTAAAAATATATTAATCCTTAGCCACTTTTTAAGTGGGAACATAATAAACATATTTGGTCATCTTTAAAACGAAAAATTCATGACTACCAATTCCCGAATGGAAATTTCCTACTCCTCCGCACACACAGGAGACATTTTATCTGGTCCTCACTAAGCTCTATGGGGAAGACTGTATTTGAACTCTGGCATTCTGACTCTAAACCTAAAATTTATTCTGCCCCAGCCACCTATCACACGCTAATCTGTGGGAGAAGAAGAAATGATTGTAATTCAGTGGCTGATCTCAATGAGGATGGAGAAAAAAGCCCTTAACATTTTGGAGTTGTGTTTCACTCAGCCAAAATTTATTCTGGTGAGAATAAATTCTCAAGACGTGCAGGCTCTCTTCCTCTTCCTCCTCTTGCTCCTTCTTTTCCTTTTTCGCTTGCTTCCGTCCATCTTCTCATTTGTAGGTTTCTGTCCTGTCTCAGGAAGAGGATAGTGACATACTGAGAATGTACGATGTTTTGTACCGTGACTCAAAATAATCCTACAGTAGAGACGGGCACTGGGGAAAGCGGTATTTCTAATCGGTTGGGAAAAGGATGGCTTATTCAGGATGACTGGGAAGATTGGGAGATCCTTGCCAAATTCAATCTTCAAACCTAAATTCCAAGAACAGTAAATGTTGTCAAGGAGGACATAAGCCAGCATTCTATAGTGCTGTGGCCTGGAAGTCCTTACGAAGCCAGGTTCCTCGGAACCGGTGACTTTAAGATTTAACCTTAGCAAATAGTCTCAGATGAGACCCCACACCCACACCCACACCCACACTGAGACATGGACACACACAGGGACACAGCCACCTATGTAAACACGGGTCTAGAACAAACATTAAAAAAAAGTAGTGTGTGGAAGACACCCTACATGTGCCGAATGTTAGTTTATATCATCATCATCGTGATCTTGTGATATTTTATTAAAGAATAAATTCTGTAAGGCATTTAATACTGTTCCAGTCAACCTAAGACGTGTACTCCTTTTCAGCATTAGGTATTGATGTCCTTAACGGTCTCAGTTTCAAAAGCGTTTTAGATGGTTCGTTAAGTCAAATGTTATGGAAACAAAATAGAGGAAAGACCAAATTCTTTCTGGCTATAGCAAAATGTGGCCAAATTAAGAGTTCTTTGGTAAAATTCGCATACATATTTTTTGTCACGGCATCCTGATTACCAATGACTCAGTCTTCTAAAAAATAATGGACTTAGTGTGCCCAATTCTCTATTTTTGAAGTGGTATAAATGGTAGTAATCGCATGTTCAGATTTAAGGAAAAAGCAGCAACTGAAACTAGCGTAAAAAGGTGCAAAAGTTCAGCAAGGACAGAAGGGAAACCAGTGACTCGCCGCAGGGCTAATCACGCAAGGCTGTTGTGCACACAGGGCAGGGGCAGCTGGAGATCGGGGAGCAGTGCAGCCACTCCTGGGACGAGGCTGGGGGTTCGCTGGCACGTGCAGCTTAGCTGCAGAGCAGAGACGGGGCGTCTTCACGGTGACAGGTCACAATATAAGGGTGTTCTTTAGTGATAGCGAGTCGGTCAGCGGTCACCTTCGACCTGCCTTGGGAAACGACTTTAGTTTGGCTTGTGATTTCCAGTGGCATCAACAACAAATGACCCAGGTCAAGTTCGTCTTGCAAAATACGTGAAACTAAACTTTGTGTGACTGAGCTTTTGTGTGCTCGGGGAATTTCTCCAAGCTGGTCTCCGTGTGTTTGGGTTTTAATGAGGACATGCAAATTTCCACTGCAAAGCTGCCACCAAAAGGATGAAACTGCTTTTCTCCTAAAAGTCATGGGAACCCTGGCCAATCCATGCTTTCAATTTAATCCTTGATCAATGACAAGCACTAAAAATAATTGGTGTGATGTTTGCAACATTTACAAGTGAAAGATGTGTTTTTAGCAGAAAAAGGAAGTTTCTATGCCTTGTTTGTCCCCAGATGGAAAACAAGGTTCACTTATTTATAGATACAAATCTGTAGAAGGATTTTTAGGCTTGTACCACTCATTCCTCATTTCATTAAATTAGTATGTTTCAGGCTCTCCTGCATCTAGCGATGATGCAGTGATGAAAAGCATGTATTTTCTAGTTGTCTTCTTGTGGGCCAGACTCACCACTGACCACCTGAAACCAGAACAAAACAAAAACAATTGTCTGGAGTCAGAAAGTGATGATGGGGAGGAAGTAAAATAAAGAAATAGTGGTGAGTGAGAAATTTGCTCTTTCAAATGAGGTAATCCTGGAAGGCTTCCTGGAAGAGACAGCCCCAGAACATGAAACCATGAAGTAAACGTAGAAATATTCTCAGTTTCTCTTAGTCTCAAGGTCTTTACCTTTCCTGATTTTTCCCATGAACACTGTCTTCACTTTTTTTTTTCCTTTCTAAATACTATTTCCTCTTCACTTTTCCTATGACATGGATTAATGAAAACTAATTTTAGTAGGTTGTTTATGAGCAGCTGTGATCTAGTATAGACACTGGGGTTTTAAAGACTTTTGGGACGGGAGCATATTTCTTGTTTTTTACTAACAGCTATGCAGTTATGGGTGCCTGCACACAGACGTGCACACACACAGTTTCCAATGCCACCAACCCTTCTTTTCTGGGACAGAATAAAGTACGAGCTAAAGTACTCCCATCCGTCTAAAAGAACCGCAGAATCCCACAGAACTATCTCTGGAAGATTTCTATCTTATGGAATCAAATCTGTAAGGAATCACAAGTTTATAATTAACCAGTTTGGTCTTATTTAACCCTCTGCTGTTTCTTCCCTCGGGTTCACGCCGACTATTTCTTCGGCGGAACCTGTGATATTATTGAGCATGTTTTGTTGAGCAAAACACCTTATTTCAGGGACTGCCCCTCGCCCTGGCAAACAGCCAATTTGTAAGCTGCAAAGTGAGACTGGTCGACACCTTGCCTTCCTGTGTCTCCCTTTGAAGGACTCTCTCAGCTGAGGAAATATGGAAATGTGAGTAGGCGCTGTGGTCACCCGTATTTGTAATGCAGGCCCCGCGCCTCCCCGCGTCATTGTTTCCTTGGATAATGAAGCCAGTCCTCACAGCTGGGGGGACAATGGGCGCCAGTCCTAGCTGCTCTTCCAAAGCAAATTGGCCTGTTCCAAACCCTAATCAAAGAAGAGACACGAAAACTCGTTTCTCTCTAGAGACTGGATCAGGGACACAAAACGTTCCTGGGATATGAAAAGCGCTTATTTTGACCGTTCAACTTGCTTCTATCGATTTCCTGTCCGCCCCTTCAGAAACCGCGGTCGACTGTTGAGTGTGGAGAATACAAGCCTCTTGGTCCCAACATCACAGACCGAGGAAAGTTCTGGACTCTCGGCACACACATGTGCAGGTTGTATAGGATTCAGGTGCCCCCCCCCATGACGTTCGTTTGTTTTGACATCTGCAAGTACCAGCTGGTAATGGTTAGTTTGTTTTCTACCACTTGGGTTTTTGCATCGGGCTTGTTAATAAGGATGGATGGAGAGCAGGTGCGGCGGCTTCTGAGCTGCGATTGGTACAGAACCGCCCCAGGCCACTGCTGGAGCCGTTTCCCTCCCACGTTATCCCGCTTGCCCCTGTTAGTAATAGCTACGCCAGGAAGGCAGGCTCCGCTCACAAATCCAAATTAATCACGAAAAGCATCCAGATCTGGCCACTTAAGCAAAAACGTTAATAATGAAAGCAGAGTTCACCGCAGCTGAACTGGTGAAAAGTTAAAGAAAAAAAAAAAAATTCCCCCAGACTTTGCAGGAATTTCAAGGGTGGGGATGGGGTTTTACATTCATGGGCCGACTACTCACTGGTAAATTTAAAAATCTGAAAATGTCACCCGTTTTTGCAGTAAATGGAGACTAAAATACAATCAAGATTAAAAATTCATTCTAGAACATCCCTCTTAACATGTTTTTCCTAAGTGTTTCATATAACTCAACTTAGCAACTGAAACAATGGGGTAATGAGGTCCTTAATGATCACAGATGTGATGTACGATGCAAATCAGTAAACTGCGACTACTGCCAACGGAAAATGCCAGTAGGAAACTTCTTTCTGCCGCACTTGATTTGGAAGAAAGAGGTGGGGTAATCGGCTTGGGGCTTTTGCACATTCTGATTATCCAGATATTTTTATCTCATGTTTGAAAAATCACAAAAGATAATTGCTTGTTCAGGGTGAAAAGGGATATAGGTTGAAGTCCTGATGTTGTTGCCTGGTCTTTTCGAGGAAAATATTTTAAAAAATGGAGTTTCAAGAGGCCACTTTGTAGAAATTAGCCCATGGCCTCCTTGCACCCAGAAGCGAGGGCTAGCCAGCTTGTTTTATTCTAGTACATCCTGGCCACAGTTATAATTCTGTTGTTGCCATGTTGCTACCTGCATTTGGACGTCAGGCCACATGAATTGTCAACATGAGCTTGAAGGGACTTAATTTTCCTTCGCTGGTGGGAATTTTAGAAGTGAAGTCCCTTGGCCAGGACAACCTGTATTAATCAAAGGCTGCAGTAATTGCTTATCAGCCCCTGGGAAATACCAGGGATGGGGGAATTGGGGTAGCTCAGCAAGGTGGCTAAGTTTGGATGTGACATACTCATGCCCACGAGTATTTCTAGAATGTCGACGTCCAGGGGTAGGGCTGAGCAGAGCACTCTGACCCCGGGGGCCATCCATCTGACTAGTCAGATATTTGCACTTACAAAGCCGGGGCTGCCCTCCACTAGAGGCTACTCTACAGGGCAACTTCCAACACTTAGGAAGCAATGTCAGGGAGACAGATCTGCTGCCAACATTATTCTCATATTCAGAGAGTTCCTTAAAAAGTACTGCATGCATAATTGCTATGTTTGAACTTCCTGATGATATTATCTTTCAAATTATTCTCCCACACATCTTCACTTTTAAAATCGTAATTGTGGAGAAAAAAATGTTATTTTGTGCAGCAGGAGAAAATCAAAGTAAAATTGTTCTTTTTTTGTGAAGGAAACTGTGTGCTAAGTTATTAGGACCCCCAAACTTTGGAACTTTTAGACTTCTGCAGACATGCTAGGGTAGAATCTGGGCAAGGTCAGAAGCAGCCGCGAGGTGTTGAAGATTCCGGCTTCGGAGGTGCCCACGCCTGGGTGAACACCAGCTGCCATCCCCTTCCTGTGTGACCTTGAAAATGACCTTAGCTTCTCTGAATCACTCTTTTCATGTCAGTAAAGGTAAAATACGTACTGACTTTTGTGAAGCTGTTTTAGAGATGTTTTCTGTAAAATCAAGACATACTGAAAAGTCACCTTGTGGTAGGTAAACACACACGTTCCAAATGTCCCTCATTCAGTCCTCACAAATTCCTTGATTCAGATCTTATGCTGCTTTCCCGTTTTGTAGGTGAGGATGTAGGCAGGGAGGCCGACAGGCTCAGCCTGTGCCCCCCGGCGCAGGGCCAGTGCTCCCTGGCCCGGCCGGCCTCTGTGTCTGCTCCAAGCCAAGCTGCCAGTGCGGGCCACCACGCCCCGTGTTCCAGGAAGTGCCCTGTGATTCAGGAGACATATTACACAGTGTTTACTACTTTTCTTGGAAATGGCCATGTCTTCCCTCTGTTTCTGTAAAACGCAGCTATCCACAGAACTAAATTAAGGTGTATACCACTGAATTGTACAGTACTATCTTGTCTACCAGTTTGTAAAAAAAAAAAAAAAAACAAACCAAAACGGAGTAATGAATAAGAAGAAGTAATGAATAAATACCATTTTTCCTCATTGGTACCTTCTAGAAAAGCTGCAGAGTAGTAGCAGGTGATGGGATCAACAAGTCGCTAATAACCAGGATTAACCAGCACTAGTAGGAACAGGTGAATATGTTTAAGTGCCTACCAAGAAGCCGTGGTTTTAATCTCACACCGTAGGAACATTATTTACCCGTATTGGCCCGTAATTAAAGGTTCTTGGTTCGCAAGGTGACCTTAAACGGCAGCTACGTCCCCGCGCCAGCCGACGCGTCACGAGCCCCTGGTGAATTCCAGGTAGCCCGCCGGCTCTCCGAGGAAGCCGTGGAGTCCCTCCTACCTGTGCTTCTGGGGAGGACACAGGGTCACACCCCACTGGGAACACGCTGGCCGTTTTCCTGATGTTTCAAATTGCAGTGTGTGCCGTTCTCATGAAAATGGGTGCCGAAGAGCGGCATTTGCTTAGGGTTTTGAGAGATGCAGTTTCCTTGCAATCAAGGCTGCTTTCAGACCCTGATGAAGCTTGTCCTGGAGTGGGGCGGGGTGCTGTGGAGGGAATGTGCCCCGCACACCTGGTTGAGATCTTAACGACCCCCAGGTGGTGGCCGCACGCGGCCCGTGGTGCGGCTCGTGGACGTGACCGCGGCGTGGGGCGGAGCCCTGCGGAGCGTGTCAGCCCTTATATAAAGGGAAGCAGCTCACAACTTCTCTCTCTCCCCCCGGCGAGGACAGCGGTGAGGACGTGCTAGGGAGGACGCCCTTTCCGGCGCGGGAAGCAGTCGTGGAGTCCGGCCTGGACCTCGCTCTGGTTGCTGTAGCCGCCGCGGTCCAGAGTCGGTGTCTGTGGCCTGGTCAGCCTCGTGGGGGCCGGACCGGGGGCCTGGACGGCGGGCCTGCCCGGGAGCAGGTGGGTCCCCCGCGGCTGTGCTGGGGGCCGGGGCCACCGGAGCTGGGAGCGCTGGGCGGGGGCGTGCGGAGGTTTCCCAGGGCCTTAGGCCTCCGCGCGCCCCTGTCGTCCGGGAGGGCGCTTCCCGCCGGGTCCCTGGCTGGCTGCAGGGGAGCCTTTCGTGCCCCCTGCTTTCGGGAGCTGCCCCGGGGTTCGCTCGCAAAATTCTCAAGGGTTTAACGTGAAGTCTTGTAACTTTTCAGGTGAAAACTGTCAGCAGAAAAACTTAGGAAGCACTCATGGAGGTGACCGGGAGGTAAGCGTATAGGTCTCAGTTCTAAGAGTTCTCGGGTTCGCCTAGATTAACGGGTACCTTCCTTCTCACCGGTTACCGGACTACTGACTTGGCTACTTCAACCCAGCCCCACCTGGCTTTACTGACCCTGCGTAGCCCCCTCTTCCTTCTCAAGGGCAAGAACACACTTGCAGCTCAGGAGCTAGGTTGGCGTCCTTCGCTCCTCCCGGAGCTGGGGGGCTGCTGGGGGATACTGAGGCAGAGACCCTGCAACCCAGTGCTCAGCCCGCCTGCGTGGTTCTGGCCCCCGCGGGCCCCTACCCCCTTTCTCCTAAATTTCCTGTCCGGCGTCTCTAGAAGCACTTCCGCGTCCCCACCCTCTTCTCCAGTCTTCCATCCCTCCCACCCGGTTAATGGAGGGCCTCGGGCCAGAGTTCCCGGAAAGGGACGAACCCCTGCCGGAGCCCCTAAAATGCACGACGCGGACCCAGGCGCAGGTGATGTAGTCATCAGGGCACCCGCAGGTGACTCCAGGAGGGGTTGCCGTCAAGTCCCACCTGAGTTTAACAGCCTGCGGGCTGTGCCCCTCCCCTACCTTCGTTACACTTCCGGGCTCGGACACCTGGGTTCTGATTAACTCGGGATTTCGAGCGGAAGTCCTATAACAAACTCCGCTCTGTCGGCGTGTCCTTTCCCCGGTGGACCGTAAATGCCTGTCTAAGCAGGAAAACCCACTCTCAAAACTGCCCGGAGTTCAGAGAAAGGTGTAGCGAGTTTGAAGAGCTCAGGCCACTTCCCGGAGTAACTGGTAAGGCTTGGAGCGGAATGTCCGAAGGCCGAGGATGGGGGCCGGTGTAGACGGGAAGGGGCCCTGGGGGCGGACACAGGCTCGGAGGCGACGGCCTGGCCGCGACCGCTTCGCTCGCCTTGATAACCAGCTCCGCGGGACGGAGCTGGAGCGGTTCCTGCTCCAAGTGGCCGGTTCCTCCGTGGTCGGTCTCCGTCGGGGGTGGGGGGTGGGCGGTGCTGTTTGTTTGGCTTAAGGCCCGACGCCAGGCACAGGTGCGCGGAATCCTCCGCCCCGCGGACACCTAACTGTCCCTGTTCCGGAAACCTTAGCTCCGAACAGGGATCAACGCGAAGTAAATATTCCTTTAGAACGTGACAGTCCATGCTCAGTTCATCACTTGTTCCCCTGAAGGAGCTTCCAGGAAAGCTTTTCTGGCCGGGAGTCCAGTCTTGGGTCTGGGGTCGGCTTGGATGCCCTGCCAGGAGGCTCGGGG
The DNA here is from genome assembly GCA_028533885.1 of Nasua narica. Taxonomy (NCBI): domain Eukaryota; kingdom Metazoa; phylum Chordata; class Mammalia; order Carnivora; family Procyonidae; genus Nasua; species Nasua narica. The sequence continues at coordinate 1,567,269 of CM052807.1, forward strand.
GAGTGTCCGCCTGCCGCCGCACAGGGGGCCCCCTCGGTTCTGGCCGGAGAGGTTCGCGCGGAGCTTCGGTTCTGGTGCTGGGGGAAGGGTCTTTATCCTTGATGGGACCTCCTCTCTGCACCCCCTGGGTGTTGAGCTGCCTCCCGGTGGTGACTCGAGCGGGGGCCTGTGGGTTTCTCTGCTCCGGACTTGGGGGTGTGCTGAAGTCAAGGTCGCTGCGGGGGGTCCTCGAGCCTGCGAGCGGGTCTCCGCCACCACCTCCTCGGGGTCAGCTTGCGGGGCAGCGCCTCGCGGGTGGGGGCCTGGAGAACCCGAGGCTGTCCCAGCTGATGCTGTTCGAAAATCCTCCTGTTCAACGGTTCCGCGGTAGAAGGAACGCTCGGAAGGTACTCTTACCAGCGAACAACAAGGTCAAGAGGTGTAATCAGTCTCTCAAGCGAACTAGCAGTGAGTAGGGAAATACTCCCTAGGGCGGAAACTGAGCAGGGATCCGGACAAAAAGCTTCTTGGGTGCTGTTCTCTAAAACCTGGCGGGGATTCATTCTCGGACTTAGGGATTTGGCTTCAGTGGCCTTAAAGGATCATAGGAACAATCGGTAAGTGGGGAGGGACCGTGACACCCATCACTAAGGTGAGGTTGGGAAGGCAGACTGGCCAGACATACTTCTTTACCTTTTACAGGTAGGTGGTCTTTTCTTTGTAAGCTTTAGGGAAGAGGCTCACGTGGGATTTCACTGATGATTGGTTCAGAAAATCTGCAAGATCTAGGTAGGGTTTCAGAGGACCTCAGAAAGCAAGAAACTTGCCATGCAGTAGTAAGTTCTGGGGAGCTTGAAGGACCTACATGGGGAAGTATGTTTTTCTTTCTTGGGAGCTTGTGAAGACACTATTCCGAGACTTGTGGGAGATGTTAGCTGGGCTCCGGGTCCTTGCCACACCCTGGGGGATACAAATCCCTTGGCCTCATGGATGAATGTTTCGTAGAAACTACAAATACACGTAAACATTCTTAAAAGTTGTGGATTCCGAGTAGTGGTTTAACTGGTCTGATGGGTTACCTAGGTCAGATGCTCAGAGCTCAGATGCAGGATCTAAAACTGAACTCCTGGAAAACAGGTGGTTGTTGGGGGCTGGGAGGGGGAGACTGGCCTAAACCTAAGTTCCGGGGACCCCCTGCTGGCATAGGGACTAAAGTTCACACTGCTCCATACTTGTGAGATGAACAGTGGAGCTGTAATGTTCTCTCTGTGGAAAGGTTGATTGGCACAATAAACTTAAACCTGTGCCCCCTTACGCTTATAATGCTACTTGTCCTTTATCTCCACTTCCAGAAGACTCCCATCATAATGCGTATGCACGGAGGGACCCCCTGGAAGGCAGGTAGCTTCCCGTGCTAGGTCCCCAGAGTGCTGGGGAAACGCTTGAGGCCTGGTCATACCCCCGCTGCTGCTCTGGGAAGCCCCCGATGCCGCCCGCCTTCTCTGTCGGCTCTGTTAAGTCCTGGGGCGCTCCCGTGGCTAGTTGAGTCTGCAGGAGTGTTCCCAGAGTGCTTCCGTGTTGGCCTGACCCTTAAGATCTGGGCTCCATTCCTTCCTACAGTCTCCTACTAAATATTCTAGAACTGGATACATCCGGAAGTCTGTTTACTTACAGGAAAGCGTTAGTCTGGAATTATGCTCTTAAATCCCAGGAATGATGCATATTACATGCTGGCTCTTTGAGTAACATTAAAGGCTAGTTTCCTGCTATTCAGACACTGGACAAGTAACAGCTGTTGAGACAATCTCCGTGACTCCTTTTGTTGACTATCTTAACTTCTGTGAAACCTCTTGGTGATTAGTGTTAGTTTCTAATTATGGAAGTGGAAGAGTCTGTTTCTTTTTATCCTAATGGTTGCCTTGTGTATTTTGGAGCTCTATTGGGTGTGTAAACACTTGGGAATGTTAATTGACCTTGTGAAGTCACTTTGTTCCTAACTTCCCACGTTTTAAAGTCTTTTTTTCCCCACGCACTTATTTTTTGTGTTACAAGATCTAGCACCACACCCAGCGCTCCATGCGTTGCGTGCCCTTCTCAATACCCACCACCAGGCTCGCCCAACCCCGTACCCTCTCCTCTCCAAAACCCTGTTGCTCAGAGTCCAGTCTCTCCTGGTTCATCGCCCCCTCCAATTTCCCCCCACTCATCCTTCCCTTCTCACAATGCCCTCCATGACTTTATACTCCACATGTGAGACCATAAGATGACTCTTTGCTTGACTGCACTCTGTATAATCTCCGGTCCCGTCCATGTTGATACAAAAGTTGGGTATTCATCCTTTCTGATGGAGGCATAATATTCCATTGTATAGATGTACCACATCTTCCTTATCCACTCATTTGTTGAAGGGCATTTTGGTTCTTTCCACAGTTTGGCTATTGTGGCCATTGCTGCTATGAACATTGGGGTCTATGTGGCCCTTCTTTGTACTGCATCTGCTTCTTTGGGGTAAACACCGAGTAGTGTAATTGCAGGGTCATAGGGTAGCTGTATGTTTAATTTCCTGAGGAATCTCCATACTGTTTTCCAAAGTGGCTGCACTAACTTGGATTCCCACCAACAGTGGAAGAGGGTTCTGCTTTCTCCACATCTTCAACATTTGTTTATGGTCTTGTTGATTTTAGCCATTCGAACTGGTGTAGGGTGGTATCTCAGTGTGGTTTTGATTGGAATCTCTGATGGCTGATGAACGTTCTCTCATGTGTCAGCCATTTGTAGGTCTTAGTCTGCTTTGGAAGTTAATATACATTTCTAACAAGTTAGCACTAATCTCTTCTCAGTTACTATCTTTATATTTGGGGCTTTTAACATAAAGATGTTTTAAAAGCTTTTGGTGATGTAAAACTAAGAGCATGGAGAAAAGCACTAGGAAGTTGCAGTGAGACTAATTGTTGACATCTCATCTGAAAAGTAACTTTGAGGTGGGGCTGACCTAGGACACCGGTTGCAGGTGGCCAACACGATGACGCGGTGCTCGGGTGCTCACAGTAAGTCGAGGTAATAACTGACCTTCCATCAGAACAATGAGAACTTGGTCTGCCAAGTTCCAGTTACCATGGTAACTAGTTACTGTGTCGCACACTGCCTCCCGTGACTTCTTTGAAGGCACACTCAGTTGTGCCTCTTAACCCCCTTGAGCCATTTCTCCCCCCCCACACCTGTGGCAACACCAATCCAGAGTTGTTCCTCCCTCCCTCGCTGTGTTAGGTTCCCGTATAACAGATCATACGGTACTGGGCACATCTAACGTCACGGTCATCCATGTCACCGACGGCAACTTTTCATGGCTGAGCATTCCGTTGTGTATCTGCCGCATCTTTATCCGTTCGCCTCGTAGACGCTTAGGTTGTGTATATCGGTGGTTCGTGAGAATACGGGAGTGTGAAGGCCAAGCTTTATTTTTCTTGAAATACCCGTTACAGGGACCGCTGGACCAGAGTACTGAAGCTGTTTAACCTCCGTGCGGTTTTCCACGGTGGCTGTGCCGATGGTGGTTCCCCCCAGCAGGGCGCGAGGGGTCCCTTCTCTCTCCCTGCTGGAGTCCTGCTAGATTCTAGCAACTGACAAGCCTGAGGTGATACCTCATGTTTTAACCTACATCTTTCTCTTTAGCGATTTCGTGCATCTTTTCATGTACCTACTGGCACTTGTAGGTCTTTGGGAAAATGCGTGAGGTCCTCTGCCCACTTTAGACTTTTCAACTTGAGAGAAAGCATGAGCTGGGCTGGGGGTGCGGGGGAGGCAGACAGGCAGACGCCCACTGAGCAGGGAGCCCGACACCACGCCAGACTCGATCCCAGGAACCTGAGATCATGACCTGAGCCGAAGGCAGGCACTTCACTGAGCCACCCAGGCGTCCCTCTGCCCAATTTAGATGCGACTTTTTGCTATTGTAGGAGTTCTGCATACGTTTGGCTATTAACCCCTTATTAGATGAGGTCTTAAAAGTCCATGCCCCCTTTCTGTAGGTTACCTTATTTCTTACTTTGTGCAGAATCTTTGTAGTCCTATTTGTCACCCATTTTGACTTAATTCTTGTGTGTGGTATGATCATGGTCCAGTGTCCTTGGCATTTCCCTATGACTGAAATCTGCAAATTCATTTGAGTCTTCTCCTTGTATATTCCTGTCTCCCTTCTCATAAATACAAGTGGGGGCTGGCTTCTGGGGGGTCTGGTCCGTTGCTCCATGGCTTATGCTAATACCACACTGTTGACTGTAGTTTCACAGTGCAGGTCAATATCAGGGAGCTTGATGCCTCCTTTGTTAAGATTTCATAGCCTTAAGATTCATCTTTAGGTCTACACAAATCCTGGGGTGGTCTTATTTCTGAAAATTGCTATTGGAATTTAGCAAAGGATTGTGTTGATTCCAAATCCCTTGGGTACTACGGATACCTTAACTATTCCGATCCGTGAGCGCACGACTGCTTTCCGTGTGTTTTGTTCTCCACTCTTGTATGTAGCTTTCTGTGTATGGGGCCACTCACCCCCTTGGGTGTTCCCGGTCACTGTATGAGTGACCGGGAACACCCGGTCATACAGTCACATATTTTGCTGAGAGAAGACGATCAGGCTTTGTTCACCTTGAGACTCTGCCTTTTGGCTGGTTTGAGGTCCTCTGAGTAGGAAAGCTTGGTGTCCTAGACTGTGTACTGGACATGTATAGACCTCTACTGCTGAAATCTCTCCCATTTAAAGAGGGTTCTTGTCTAGAACACACGGAGCCCCTGAGAACCTGTTCGAGGTGATGGTATAGGAGACCGAAGCCTTGCCTTCTGGCCCTTTCAGACCTTCCTCTGGTCTAGTCTCCCAAAAGGATAAATGGATTCACAAGAGTCACTACTTTCCCAAGAAGCTTAGACTACAATTCAGGTATTCTGATGAATCCAAGTTACTGGATCCCAGTGAAACTTGGGGACTTCAATTACTGGTGAGTCGCTGATACCAGAGGGTCCTCTCCAAACAAGTTCAATTTCTATTAGTGTAGCGTTGAACCTTTCGGAGTTGTGGGCTGTGAACATAAAACCAAGAAAGTGGGAACTCGCCCCCCAAGAGCAGCCTAGGGGACAGGACGCCTAAGTGTAACGTGTCCGGGAGGGGGCGGAACTGAAATAGGAAGCTCGATGTCGGTGACGAGTTCATCAGTGTTCATTTCCTACTTGTGACTAAACGTACCATAATGTCTTCAGTAACAGGTTGTGAAGTATGTGAGATCTTGGTATTTTACGTGTTTTTTTAACCAAAAACTCCTGAAACAAAAAGTCACGTTACTCCTATAAACCTTAGATGCCTCCTACAGATTAATCTAGATCAACGATGAAAAGCCTTACCGGATGCCCTGGGGTCACTAAATTCCACGGTGCCATAGGCAATACGAGCCTTTCTTAGAGATTTTCAGATAATAACCCTAAACTGTGTCAGGATGGAAACCACGTTCTCGGTTTCTCTGCCGGAGCAGGGGGTGAACAGTAAATTGTCAGTGGTAACCGACCCTCCAAGATCGTCCTTGGGCTGTGCTTTCAGTCTCAGAAATGCTAGATGCCTCCGAGGAATGGAAACACCTGGGCACGCAGCTAGAAGATGAATGACAGCGACGCTCCCCCGGAGCGGGGTGGGTCTCCGAGCTGACCCCCTCCCGGCGCCGGTCAAGTATAGTCAATTACTTCCGTAATTGCTCCCCCACTAATGCCGACGTCCTAATGGGACCAAAACCATTAGGCTTCTCTTTCATCTGTTCTTCCGGCTTATGGAGTGGGGGGTAGGAGGTGTTAGCTGTAAGAAACTTGCTGCAAATTAAAAGATCTCGATAATGGAAGAACAGATCGCCCTAAACTTAGGCAGTTGTGGCTTGCTTTCGCCAACTTAGAAATGATCGGAAGGAAGGAAAGTGTGGTTCGGGGCCTGGCTGCGAGGCCGTGTGCCCTCTTCCTGCCAGGCCGGAGCCCTGTTCTGGTGGCAAGAAGACCAGTCTGCTCTTCCGAGCCCGAGCCGGGTGACACGGGTGGGACTCGGTAGCACGGGGCTCCCGTCGAGTGACCGGTGGGTGGAGCTGGCTCGGTGCCAATCCGCGTGCCATGGGGTTAATCGTGTAAAGCAACAGACAGTTGGAGGACGGGTCTAAACATAGGCAAACCAAGAATAGTTTATCTTGTCGAGATGAGTTTCTTTTCATACCGTGTCGGGGGGAGCTCGACTTCGTGCTTCAAACACTACCATCCAGAAATACCTTCTTCGTCCACGGGTCACCCAAGTACTGTTTCGGTTAAACTTGCCTGGCCCACAGCTGGCTTCCAGTGCTGCCCGCAAGCCCGCATGTGGAGAGGGCGGGGGAGGGGCTGTCACTTCACCCGTGTGTGTGTGTG
>CM052807.1:1574170-1591941 GCA_028533885.1 Nasua narica
GTCCCTCCTTTCTATATTCTACAGGACTTTTTCCCTTTTGAATTTCTCTTTAATACCTTGAAGATGGGAATCGTCACTGATACGTAAACCAGTTGCTTTTGTTCGGAATTTGAAGCAACCGCACCATCACAAACTAAAAATACAAGGAATCTTATTTTCTGTGATCACTATGAATTCTCACGGTATGACCCCCTTGTTCAAATGAATTTAGAAAACTTAAAACCAAGGTCTTAGTAACTTGTCACTTAGTGAATACTACACGTTGGGGGTGACTTTATACTTTGAACCCGCGATGTGTACGAGTCGGTGCCGAGCCACCAGCCCTCTGTGTTTTGAGGGTCCCGCCGCTGGCGTCTCGTCCTGGCATTTCGGGAGGCTTTGTACGTGGAGGAAGCCGAGTCTGGGAAAACAAACCTGCAGAACTGTGGGTTCTACCACTCGGAAAGTCCTGGCTGTGTCCCCCTGGAGTCACCAGGGGTCCGTTTCCAATCACTTTGCTAGTTTTCTCACTAGGCCATGTCTCTTGACACCTTACAAGAAGTTTCTCTTGGTTGTGTTTTGAAGGTGGGATTGTTGCTCTTATGGGGCGTGTGTGGTGATGCTGAACTTAGGTCCGCTCTCCGGGAAACCGCGTAGGTGAGAGCGTACCGTGTGGGGCAGGGGCGTCCGGCTCCTGATTTGGGCTCAGGTCATCTCAGGGTCATGGGGTTGAGTCCTGCGCAGGCCTCTGCATTGGGCCTGGAGCCCACTTAGAATTTTTGTCCTCACCCTCTCCCCCTCCTGCTGCTCTTAAAAATGGAGATGAGGCTACCCGTGTCTTCAAATCCGTATATGTTTACCTGTGATGTTGGCCTGTGCTTATGCCCTTCTACACCTTGCGCGGGAGGAGACGAAAACTTGGTTAACACTAGTGCCTCCGCTGAATTCATGTATGCCTGTAGTACAGGGCTTCGAACAGTCCTATATTCTGGTCACCGCCTTCTCTGAGGCCTAAGGAACCTGCGACAGGTGTGTCTGTACAACAGTTGGGACCTGTTGACGTCGAGGGGAAAAGTCTCACTCACGTTCATCCCCACACGTAGTTAGGAGCTTCCTGGGGGTCAGGGCGTGGAGGGTCCGTTCCTGGCTGCTTAGAGTACGAGCCTGCTGGGCACGGTCTCTCCGTGCCCTAGAACTGGAAGAACCCCTTTCTTTATCCCCGCTGCCACTTCCGGGGACCCCCGACGTGCTCTGTACTTTGGAGCGGCTTTGTAACGTGAGTTAGATCTATGTCGTGCCTTAATGCCCTTGAGGGCCGGCCGCGTCAAGTGGGAAGATTTCCTTTATTGAAACTGTTAGCACGTGTACGTATAGATGCCTGGACCCATGTATCTGTGCACGGGCGTCTGGGCTGTTCCTAGGTCTTGGTTACTAGAGATGTGCAGCGAACGTGGAGGTTCCTACTTCTCGTTCATGCTTTCCTTTTCAGGTATTGAGAGATGCAAGAGCTGGAGACTTTCTTTTTTTTTTTTTTTTCTGGAACCTCCATACTATGTTTCCCAGTGGCTGTGCCAATTTACATTTCCAACAGTTCAAAGTCCCTTTTCTACCAGTCTCCACCACTTGTCTCCTGTCCCTTTAGTGGTCTTTCTAAAAGGGGTGCTCCCTGTGGTTTTGTATTGAGTGACCACACTTTCCCAGGGTACCTGTCGCTATCTAGGTGTAGTCTTGAGGGAAAATATTCAGATACTCTGCTCACTTTAATCTCTTCTTGATATGCTCGAGGTTGTATATGTTCTTGATAATAACCCAATCGGATATGACTAGTAAATACTTCCAGCGGTTTGCCTTCTTATGATGGAGTTTCCTTTGTGCAGACAGCTTTTGTTTAATGTAGTCCCACTTGTTTGATTGTGTTGTTGCCTTTGGCATCAAATGAGGCAAACCTTGCCAAACCAACATCAAGGAGCTTACCATCTGTATTCTTCAGGGAGCTGTATGGTTTTAGGGCTCTAATCCACTTTGAATTAATTTCGTGTATTATCTAACACAGTGGGCTAGTCTCATTCTTTGTCCAGTATTCCCAGCACCGCTTAAGAGACTCTCCTTTCCCTATTGTACTTCGTCTCCTTTGTTGGAAACGAGAAGTGCATGGGTTTATTTCTGGGCCCTGTACTCCGTTGAGCAGTGTGTTTTAGGCCAAGACTAGTAGAGTTGCTGTCCTGATGGGAGTTCTGTCGTCTGGTTCTAAGGGAGCATGATGCCTCCAGCTCTAGGGTGGTTTTGGCTGTTTAGTATCTTTGCTTCCATACAAATCTCAGGACCATTTTGTGAGAATACCACAGGTTGTGGGAGGGATTGCATTGAATCTTTGTTGTGGGTAGGATGGGCAGCAGGGACTATATTCTTGCAACTCCTGAGCAGGTAATAGCTTCCATCGTTACTCCAATTTCATCGGTCTTACAACTTCTGTACACGTCTTCCATCTCGTAATATTTTCTTAGGTATTTTCTATGTCACTAAGTGGGTCTAGATGATGGTTGTGGCACTTCCATGCACTAAAACTGGTTATTGCATATTGCCGTTGCACCCTGAAACCTTACTGAATGTTTCCTTGAATGTTTTTTTTGGACAGAGTCCTTAGGGTTTCCTACATAAGATGCTATGTTCTCTATAGTGAATTTTACTTCCTAATCTGGATGTTCATTCTTGCCTCATTGCTTGGGCTAGAACTTAAAATTCTACATTGTGTAAGAGTATGGGATCCTTAGTGATCTTGGAGGAAAGTTTTTCAGCTTTTCCCACTGAGTAAGTCTGTATGCTTGGTATCTGGGCTCTATTTCCCTTTACACCCAATTTGTTGAGTTCTTACAAATGGATGTTAAAATCTGAAATGTTTTTTTGGCATCTATTGATACAATTTTTTATCCTTAATTTTGTTGGTGGTCTATTGCACAGATTGACTTGTGGATGTAGAACCCTAGTTCCTTGCGTCCTTGGAATGAAGCCTTTAATGCATTGTTGGACTTGGTCACTAATTTATTGAGGATTTGGCATCTATGATCAGGGATACTGCACTGCAGTTATGTCTATGTCTGGTTTATGTCATGGTAATTCTGGCCACCTTGAAGTTTGGAAACGTTTCCCCTCTTTTTTTTGGAAGAGTTTAAGAAACATTAATTTTCTGAGTGGGGAAAATTCACCCACAAGGACCTCTGATCCTGGACATTGTTTTTTGACTGATTTCAGTCCCCTACTAGTCATTGATCTACTCAGATTTTGATTCAGTCTTGGAATGTGGGTAGGTTTCTAGGAACTTCCTTCTTTTAGAAGCCCAGTTTGTTGCTGTATAACTTTTCATAGTGATCTCTCATGGCCCTTCATATTTTGGTGTGGGTTGTAATTCTTCCCATTTTGAACTTTTTTTAGGGGGGTGGATTTTGGAGTTAGCTAAATGTGTGTCAATTGTTTGGAAAGTCGTGGCTCCAATCTTTCCTATTCCTGGTTTCACTTCTGCTTGGATGTTTACTTCTAGATACCAGCTTCATCTTGAAGTGTGAAGTTAGGTTGACTTTTTTTTCTTCCCTGTTCCTTGAAATAGTACCTGTGGCTATGAATTTCCCTCTTAAAGCTGCTTTTGCTATATCCCATAAATCTTGATATATTTCTACTTAAGGCGTTTGACTCTTGATTTCTTTTTTTTTTTAAAGATTTCTTATTTATTAGACTGAGAATGAGAGGGGAGAAGGTCAGAGGGAGAAGCAGACTTCCCGCAGAGCCGGGAGTCTGATATGGGACTCGATCCCGGGACTCCGGGATCATGACCTGAGCCGAAGGCAGTCGCTTAACCAACTGAGCCACCCAGACGCCCCTGACTCTTGATTTCTTGGACTCATTGGTCAGTGGCATATTTAATCTCCAGATATTTTGTGGATCTTAATTTTCGTACAATTGTTTTCTACTTTCATACTTTTTTTGGTGCTCAGAAAAGTTTGAGATCTCAATCTTACATGTAGTTTTGTGGCCTAAAATCTGTGCTGGAGAATGTTCTGTGTGCACTTGATGTGCATTTTTACATAAAGAATGTTTTATCCAAAGTCCATCTTGTCTACTGTGTCATTCAAGGCCAATGTTTCCTTGGTAATTAGGTGATCTATCCATTGGCCAATGTAGGGTGTTAGTTCTCCTGCTATTACTATATAACTGTCAATTTTTCTTAATACTTTAGGTTCCTCCATGTTGGGTATATAAAAACTTAGGTTCTTGTATTGACCCCTTTATTATGTCATGTCCTTCCTATGGTCTTTGTTTCAAAGTCTGTTTTCTGATATAAATGTAGCTACCACCACTTTTGCTTTGTATTTGCATAGAATCTTTTCCTACCCCTTCTTTCAGTCTGTTATCTTTACAGGCAGGAGCTATTGTGCCCATAACCTTGCAAAGTAGTTGGTAGATGCACTACATGGTGATCATTTAGATTGTCTTAGAAACTGATCTGCTAGGGACTGCATACATGGTAAATCAGTTGACTATGCCTCATGAAGGTTTATTTGTAGATATGTTTCTCTTAAGGGTTTAGCATCTCAACATTGCAGATGTCAATTCAATCTAACACTTTCAAAAGACTTGTCATAATTTTTACAACTTTTCAGTCCCTGGGCCTGGACCAGTAAGGTCTTAAAAGGACCACCAAGGGAAGTGGAGGATTTGGTGGGGACCCATTCAAGACTGGGCACACGTGACAATTCATGCGGTTAACTGACTCTAAGCAAAATACTATGATGAAGAAACAAGATGAAAGATACAATGGAGTAATCACTTTCAGGAAAAACTAAAGCGAGAACATTTGAGAATAACGCATGATTGTAAGCGGGAATTTCTGAGATGATCATTAGGGTCACTTTCAGTCTCGGGCCTTGACTTGTGGGTAGGCCGTTCAGACCGCCGGCCGGAGCGCTTGGCATCGCCTGACATGTGTGCGCTCACTCCTTCCTACACGCCAGTCCTGCTGGGACTGTTAGTATGTTTTGTGGTTATCCCAGTGTTTACTGGAATATTTTTCTGCCTGTCCTAATCCTGACTAGTTTCTCCCTTTCACTGAGATGAGCACTTTGAACACTTAAAATTCTGTATATCGTCTATTCTTCCTTATATAGTTTATCCTCGATTTTCCAATTTCTTGTTCTAGACCTCCTATAAGGCAAAAGTTCTGAATGGGTTATATATTCACATGTTCAGAATGTAAGACTCACAAAAAAAAACGAAAATCCTTACTATTCATCTCTCCTAACCGAAATCTCTTCACTGGGTAAAACTGAAATTCTCAATTATCTCATCCTTTCACATATCACATACACATATCTGATAAAACTTTACTCCGTACACAAATGGCAGAATATTCATTCTCACATTCTGTAGTGAATATTGGAAAATGTTCTACCTTAGTACCTAAGCTACTCTTTTGTGGGACTGCAGTGTTTTTCCTCGTCTCTTGAATAATCTGGATCACGTCTGGTATTCTAGCACAATATTGCGATGAACATCTTTCATGACTTTCCCTCTACATTTGCTGAAGTATACAATAAACCTACCAGACCTAATCCTAGAAGTAAAACTTCTGGCTCGTTGTATGTGTTTGCTGCTAATGTCTTCAGGAAACGTCCAGTTTGAATGAGGTGTGGTCATGATTTGTTCATGCTACTGTATCTTTTAATTTGTCTCAAAACCTATTCCTGAAGTCCCCCAACTTCTAGAGGCAGCCCATGATACTAGGTTATTCTGCCCTTTGAGATCATGAGTTTATTTTAGGCATTTCTGACTTTTCTATATTCCATGGAGAGCAGGATGCTCTAGCCCAGAAGCTGATGAAAGAACAGGTCTTATGCTAACAACTGGAATTGTCAGGCACATACCAAGCAAAGACTTGAGGTTAACATTCCTACTTACTTTCACTCATTCTTGGTTGTCGTTGGAAGGAAACCACTTTAACTTGTCAGAGGAAGCACAGGCAGGGGGAGCAGCAGGCAAAAGTAGTGGGCTCCCTGCTGAGCACAGGAGCCCGATGTGGGGCTCGATCCCAGGACCCTGGGATCATGACCTGAGTCAAAGGCAGACGCTTAACCGCCTGAGCCCTCAGGCATCCCAGAAAGAAATTGCTAGGTATACGAATCATGTAGTGTTCCCAGCTCAGGGTTATTGATCTTCAATTTTGAATAGGAGCTCTGTACATTTTGCCCATGGTAGTGCTCAGAATTCCCTTCGGTATCTTCCTGGATTTCTCCTTCCTGTCTTCCAGGATCCTTCTACTTAGTCTCTGCCCTTTCTTTGGTGAAGCTCATCTTGTAAATCTTGGCGAAAAAACCTATGGGAAGTGAGGCTTTGTTACAAAATTCACGAATAGTAGGGCCCCTGTGTCACTTGAATAGTTTGGGGGTAGAATTCTAAGAACTTTGCTGTGTTACGAAATCACTTCAGGTTCCTAAATTCTAGTGTTACTGCTGAGAAACCTACAGATGTTGTAATTCTCTTCAGTGAGACTAGATTTTTTTTTTTTTCCTGGAAGTCTTGATGTTGGTGTTCCCAAATTTCACCACTCATACAGCGCAGCGTGGGAGCGCATAGTCTTACCCGCTGAGCTGAGTGGGCCCGTTCAGCTAGGAAGCCACTCTTCGTTCTGAGGTTCCCGTTTTTACATGTAGTTCACTTCCCTCCCCCACTGAAGGTCCTGCCACTCCGACGTTAGACTTGTGGGATTAGTCCTCCAAGTTCCCCCTATTCCTGCTATCTTTGCTCCTGTTCTGACACAACTGATTTTTTTAAGATTTTTTGACAGCACAAGTACACAGAGGGAGAGGCAGGCTCCTCACAAAGCAGAGAGCCTGACATGGGGCTCGATCCCCGGACCCTGGGATCATGATGGTAGGCACCAGTTGAGCCGCCCAGGGGTCCCTATATGCTCATTCTTCCACTGAGGTTCCATTACAACTTAAACACTAAGTGTTGTGCAGATTTCTATGAGGAGTGCCTTGTTATCTCTGGTCTACAATTATTAGTCGAAGAACTAAGGGACATGATATGTGAATCTTTTTCCTCCCTGAATATGCTTTTTATCTTTTAAGTTTAGTAGCTGCCAGACTGCCTTAAAAGCTTTGGTTCGGGTGCTAGACTTTCCTTGGATATTGGACCATTGACGAATGTTAGTAGATAAAACGATGGAATAACCTGTTACTGGAAGTTAGGAGATGGGGTTTGTCAATTTTGACCTTGACTGAAGTCATCTGGTGGGTGAAGCATTTGGTTTCGTGAAATACTGTGTCCTATCCGTCCATACTCTTGGGAGCTCAGGTTCTTGAGAGGGTTACTAATCTTGTGGAAAGAGGGATCCAAGAGTGTCGGGTGATCCGCGTTAGGAATGGGGACCAGCTTCCTGTGAGTGAAGCGGGTCTGCTGTCAGCTCCTGAGCTGCTCACGAGAACGACACCCCGCTTCACTGAACTTAAGGAAGGACAGTTCAAAGCCTAGAGATGAGCGGCGATTTGCTTAGGTGGTTTGCCTTGACTCCAAGTGACCCTGACTCAGGTTAGGGTTCTCCAGAGAACGAGGACCAAAATGTGTGCGCCTTGGACATACCTACGCCAGGAAACAGGGTTGCTGGGTGGGGGGAGGGGTCATTGGGGGATGGGCACTCAGGGGACCCGATGTCATGAGGGCTGGCCAGTGTATACAGGTGAGGAATCCCTAAGTTCTCCTGAAACTAGGAACCTGGTATGTGAACTGAATTGAATTGAATTAAAAAAAAAAAATGGGATTTATTAAAGAGCTGGCTCAGACCATTATGGAGGGGTGAGGTCCTAAGACCCACCATCAACTGGGACCCAGGAGGGCCAACGGCTTCCAGTCCAAAGGCTGCGAGACTCAAGACCCACAGAGAGCAGCTGTTTGGGTTTGAGTCCCACCGAAGGAAAACTGTCCCCGTTTGAAGGCAGAAGGAATTTTCTTGGTGCAGGTGGGTCCCGGCGAGGCTTTCAGACACTTGGAGTGTCACCACCACTGGAATGCAGTCAGCACTACTGACTTTAAAGTGCTTTTCGAACACATTAGCCAACACGTGGTACCCTTTTCTGGTGTAGAGTTCAGTAGTCAGTTGCATATAATACCCAGTACTCATCCCTTCATATGCCCATCCCCCCGTTATCCCACCCCCACCCACCTCCCCTCCAGCAACCCTGTTTCCTATAACTATGTCCCCTTGATTTCTTCCCATTGTTCCCCTACGATCCTCTGTTCTTAGATCCCACCTGTGAGTGAAACCGTACATTCTTTGACTTCATTCGGCAGATACCCTCCTGCTCCACTCATGTTGATGTAAATGGTAAGATTTCATCTTGATGGCTGAGTAGGATTCGTGTGTGTACACCTTTATCCTTCCATTTGTTGATGGACATCTAGGCTCTTTCCATAGTTGGGCTGTTGTGGACATGGCTGCTGTAAACATCCAGGTGCGCGTGCCCCCTCGGATCACTACATCTGTGTCTTTGGGGTAAGTACCCAGTAGTGCGCTGGCTGGGCCATAGGGCAGCTCTATTTCTAACGTCTGGAGAAAACTCCATACTATTTTTCCAGAGTGGCTGCACCAGCTTGTTGTTCCCGCCAACAGTGTAAGCGCTTCCTTCGAGAAATGCCCTCACACGTAGAATTCGGTTGGACCAAACGCTTAGGATCTCCATGGCTGGTCAAGTCCAAACACACAATTACCTTCAGAGGCCGCCTTTTGTCCTCGCCCCCTTCTTTGTCCTCAGTCCAGTGGTCTCGGAGCCCCTAGATTCTGAGCCTTTGAGGAAGATGCATCTCGATCCCTGTGGGTTTTCATTTTGTCTTGTTTGCTTTCCTTATCACAGGTTTGATGGGTTCCTTGTTAGGTCTGCTGAGTTTCTATTTGTCCAATTTCCAGGTTTAATATTACTGGCTTCCTGCCCTCTTCCCATTTTTGTGGGTTTACATTTTTTAAAATGTCCTTAGTATTGCAGATTTGTGGAGATCTACAGTACACTTCTTTCCATTGCCTTAACCCTAAAATGTGCATTGAATAAGCGACTTAATGTTTAAAGTACTGGGTGCCTGGGTGGCTCAGTGGGTTAAAGCCTCTGCCTTCGGCTCAAGTCATGATCTCAGGGTCCTGGGATCGAGCCCCACATCAGGCTCTCTGCTCAGCGGGGAGCCTGCTTCCTCTTCTTTCTGCCTCTCTGCCTGCTTCTGTCAAATCTTTAAAAAAAAAAAATTGCTTAAAATACGAGGTATTTAAGTTACAGTGGTAACTATGCTGTGTGCACCATAGATGTTTTAGTGACAGAATTTGAAGTAGAAGCACATCCGTGAACACAAACTGAAGAATTACTTGTACCCACATGTATGAATATTAATGCATTTACATGTAAAATGGGATAACATTCCTTTGTCGGTAGGTATTCTTGGAGTCTTTGCCTTTTAAGGCTGAAGACTAAAATGCCATGAGAGAAAGGTGTTTGAATACTTAAAAACTTTAAAAATCCTACTAAGGAATGTTAACCTGAGTTTCTTTTCCACTAGAACTGGAAAATTCCAGATGTACTAAAGTCCTTCAGTTACAGGAATTATTTCAGTCTCAAATAGGTAGTTTAGTGTCTAACTTCACCTAAACTTATAAAGCATTTTGGTAAATGAAACAGTGGCTGCAGGCTGATGGTAGCCGTAACCTCCTGCCCTCTGAGGTGGCGGTTTTGCAGTATTAGAAAGGAGTGGTGGTGGTGTGTCTTTGGGTAAGCGTTCTGGGTGTTTTGCTTTAGCGTGTTGCTGACTGACATCTGGTAGTTAGGCCTCTGCAGGATCAGATTTAGAAATCTACATAAGCACATGAGGAATTTCCTTGACTACTTGGGGTCCTCTTAATCTGCTAGGCTGACTTCCTTTCCCAGAATCAACCTTAGATCACTTGCTGACCTAAGTTAGTGTGCTGCCCTTATCCCCTCCTTTCTACTGGCCACCTTGCCAGTGGTGTGCGAGAGTGTTTCTTGTGTGACTCCTTTTTTGAAATCACTTGATTAGACTTACTCTGAATCCCTTGACTACTGTCAAAACATATTTGTGTCAAGGTTTCAATCCCTGTCATCATTTGAGAAGCCTTGATGAGTTCACTTGGAAGACTTTCTATAATGAGAGCGTTTCTTAGCATCTTGATCTTTCTAGATCATTTATAACAAGGCTGATATATCAGAACTGTGTCTTAATGAACATAGAGTTGAGGTTACTTTCCACCTATTTATACTCTAAAATGGACTTCTAGGAACTTCTCTAGTTTTTACTCACTAGTAAAAGGTAAAACTAAGTAATAGGGTTATTACTGATGGATTTACAGAACTGATGTTTTATGTACTAATAGAATGATTATATAAGTTCTGAAACAAAATTGCAAAGTGACGAATAACAATTCTACACCTAGAACTAATACTACACTATGTTAACTGGCTTCTAAAGATTTGAAGGAAGAATAAAACCAAAAGAAACAACAACAAAAAAAACATCTATATTAAGATAGCAGGACCATTAAGATAACTGTGTGCTTCTTCCAAAACTCATTCTGTCACTGGAGGGGAAGTCACTTTCCCAGATTGCTTTCCTTTGTTCTCAGTTCTAACGTATAAACCTATTTAGTTCTTCTACCTTTGATCTTACCTAAATGGCATTAGGCTATGTGTAGTCTGATTTTTTAATTACTACATGACATTTAAGATCTATTCTCCTTTAATATATAGCTATACTCCACTTACCTCCAGGGCTGTCTGCTACTGTGTGAACACACGTCACATTGTATCCGTTTTCTGTCAGTGGAGGTTTCCCTGTGTCGTCTGGTACTGTCGCCCAGCCCTGTGGCCGGGATCGTTCTGGAGCATCTTCTCCACTCCCGTCGGGCCCTCTCACTGGTGGAGGGTCATTACCGGAGCCTACCGTGCGTGTGTGTTTGAGTCGATGACAAGTTCTCAAGACGCTGTCCAAATTTCATTCAATAATAATTGGCTTTCTAGTTTTGCCAAATGAAAAGTTAAAAATGTGTTTTACTGTTAACTTTGAACTGGCCACTGTAAGAGGTAAAACAGCCTTACTCCTTGTGTTTTTTTTTTTTTTAAAGATTTTATTTGACAGATCACAAGTTGGCAGAGGGGGGGAGGCGGGCGGAAGCAGGCTCCCCGTTGAGTGGAGAGCCTGATGTGGGGCTCGATCCCAGGACCCTGGGATCATGACCTGAGCTGAAGGCAGAGGCTTTAACCCACTGAGCCACCCAGGTGCTCTCCTTCATGTGTTTTAAATGGGTATTTTGCCTTCCGATTTTGGTCTTGTTTTTCTGCACTGATTTTGCGCTATCTTTAAGTTGGTATGATTTGTTTAAAAGTGTGAAAATCTATTTCCCCAGTTAATACCTGTTTCGTGCTCTTGTTTGGGGGAATGGAGGATCTTTATAATAGGAAGATGCGTTAAAGTCGTCTGTATTAGGATTAGTACCTTTTGGGGCTCTCAAATTCTCGAGGGTCAGGACAAAATCATTAATATGCTTATACAGTATTTAAAACTTTTATGTCTATCTGACAGCAATTTTAGAAATGGTTTGAAACACCCAACTTAATGTTCTCATGTAGGTCATCCCCTACCCCAATAGCATCGCTCAGCCTTCAGTAATGGAGCTCTGCGCCCCGGGCATACAGTCAGTCTTCATGTAGAAGAGTTTCTGGGCTATTCAGTTTGATTCTTTGGTTTTTTTCTCGCCTACCATCGTCCTGGCTAGTTTTGGTCTTCTCATTCTCTGGCACACTTGTATTTTCTTCTAATTCATTTATAATTAACATAGTGTCATTCAACAACTTTGTGCATTTCTTGGTGCTCATCAAGTAAACCTTCAAACCCCTTTATTGCCCCCATTTCCCACGTATCTCCCCTCTGGCAACTACCAGTTCTGTGTATATGAATTTTTTTGCCTTTTTCCTTAAATTCCAAAAATGAGTGAAATCATGGTATTTGTCTCTAACTTATTTAACTTAGCGTTACTGCTTCCAGGTCTATCCATGTTGTGAATGGTAAGATGGCATTTTTTTAATGGCTGAGCGATACTCCATCACATATATGTACTACATCTACATAGAATGGATGACTGTTCATTAATTTACGGATGGACACTTTTGTTTCCGTATCTTTGCTATTGTAAATGTGGCAGTAAACGTAGAGGGTATGTGATTTTTTTTTTCCCAAATTGCCTGCCTGCCTTTGAATGCCAGTACTAGCATAACTGGATCCTACAGTAGTTCTAGGGTTACTTTTTCAAGGAACCGCCCTACTGTTATCCAGTGGCCTCACCAGTCTATATTTCCACCAGAGTGCATGAGGGTTCCCCTTTCTCCTTTCGAACTTTTTTTTTCTAGCCATTCTGACAGAAGGTGGTAATTCATTGTACCTTTACTTGGCATTTCCCTGATTAATGATACCGAGCATCCTTCCGTGTGTTCGGTTGTCTGTATGTCTTGCTATGGACTAGAAACTTTATGCTACATCAGGAAAGGTCTTGCTGGCGATGAACATTAAACCTACTTGATTTTCATGGAAATACATTGGATCTACATAAGAAAAAGTCTGTATAACTATTAAATACTACCTGTATAACTATTAAATACAAACCTATTTGCCCTTTTTGTAATTATAGCTGAGCAGTAATTAGTTTGGGGTATCCAACAGTGATTCAACAACTATAAACATTACAAAATGCTCACCAAATTAAGTGCAGTGCAGCATGGCTGACGGTAATCCTAGTGCTGTACTTCCCATCCCTGTGACTCAGTTAAAGGAAGTTTATACTTAATCCCCGTCTCACCCAGTCTGCCCCTCCCCGCCGGCAACCATCCGTTCTCTGTGTGAATGCTTTTGTTCGTTCTCTCTCAGATTGTACAGAAATCACGATATCCCTTTCTGCCTGCACTCAGGATCCCCTCTGGGTCCATCCTGTGGTCATAGGGGCGAGCTCTCCGAAGGGCTGAGCACCACCGCTTGTACACGCCATCAGCTGAGGGGCACTCGGGCTGCTTCCATAGCTTCGCTCTTGTCAGTGCTGCTGCTAGAAACCTAGGGGTGCCCGTGCGTTCTCGAACTAGTCTGTTTCCTTTGTGTCAGTAGTGGTGGGACACCTGAATCACGTGGTAATCCTGCTTTTGGAAGACCGTTCGTACTGGTTTCCACTGGACATTCCCGCCAACAATGCAAGGGGCCCCTGCACTCCACGGCTTTAACACTCGTCACGGTGGTCTTGATTCTAGGCCTCCTTCCTGGGAGGAGGCGATGTTTCACTGTGGTTTTGATTTGTAGTTCCCTGATGAGCGTGAGCGTGGAGCGTCCTTTCATGTGTGTTGGCCATCTGGATGTCTTAGGGAAAAAGGTCTATTCGGGTTCTCGGCCAATTTTTTAATTGGATCATATTTGGTGTTAGCTGAATCCTTTGTGTGTTTTGGATACTAGCCTCTTACCAGGTATATCGTTTGCAAGTATCTTCTCTCATTGAGTAGGTCATCCTGTGCATTGTTGGCCTTCACTGTGCAAAACATTTTTAGGTTGTTGTAGATCCGTTAGATTTTTTTTTTTTTGCTTCCTTCCCTTGCCTGGGGCAACATATTCAGAAAAACGTTGCTAAGGCTAACGTCCAAGAGATCACTGCTTTGTTTTCTTTTAGGATTTTCATGGTTTCTGTTCTTAGGTCTTCAGTCCGTTTTGAGTTCATTTTTGCATGTGGTGTAAGAATGTCCAGTTTCATCTACGTGTAGCTGTTGTCCCCACACCTGGTGAAAAGTCTCCCCATTATGTACTTTAACCTCTTGTAGACTAATTGGCTATTAAAGCGTTTCTGGGCTCTTTGGTTACATGTATCCATTTTCGTGCCAGTTCCCTACTGTTAAAGTTTCATAGTGTGGCTGAAAAGCCGTGATTAATACCTCCAGTATTCTCTCAAGATGGCTTTGGCTTTGAAGGGCCTTTCATGGTTTCACAAACTTTAGGATCCTTCTACTTCTGTGGAACGTACTATTTGGATAGGGATTTGGGTAGGGATTGCACGGAATCTGTAGAGTGGGGAAGTACACCACGTCAATATTCTTCCAACCCGTGAGCGCGTGTATTCATGTTTTTTGGTTTTTTTGAACAATGTCTGTTTTGAGAGTACAGATCATTCACCACCTTGGTTAAATTTATTCCCAGGTATATTTTTGGTACAATCATAAGTGGAATTGTTTTAGTGTGCAAAACATGTCCGATTGCTGATGTTGATATCCTTAAACTTGTTCTGACTGGTGTCTTTAAAGTTTTCTGTACATCGTATTCTCTCTACAAATAGTTTTTCCTTTCCTAATTTAGATGCTTTTTTTTGTCTGCTGCAGCTAGGACTTCAGTACTACGTTGAAGAGAAGGGGACTGTGCACATCCTTGTTCATCTCAGAATAAGAGCTTTGTTGCCCCATTGAGTAGGATGATATTAAATGTGGACTTTATTATACTGAGTTCCGAGACTCAAAAGTGGGTTATCTCATGAGTGGAACTCATGTTGAATTTTGTCACTTTCTGCATCTCTTGAGATAGGGTTTTTGTCCTTCTGCTTCTGTACTTTGAGTACAGTTGACATATTGTTTAGTCTCAAATGTGCAGTAGAGGCCACAGTTCTGTACACTGCTCAAGGCTCATGAGCGTCCTCTCAACCCCCTTCGTGAATTTCAGCCCCCCACCTCCCCTGATACCCATCCGTTTTTAGAGTTGAGTCTTATTTTAAATCTCAGCTGAGGGAAATCATGGTATTTGTCTTTCTCTAACTTAGCATTATACCCTCTAGAACCCTCCCTGTTGGAAATAGCCAGATTTCATGCTTGTATGGCTGAGTAGTAGTCCGTCGCCCATACACAACTTGCCTGCTGGCGCACACTTGGGCTGCTTCCATATCTCGGCTACTGTAAACAATGCTGGAATAAGCACGGGAGTGCACAGATCTTTGAATTAATGTTTTCATACTTAGGTAGATACTCAGGATTGAAATTACTAGATCATAAGGCAGTTCTACGTTTAGCTTTTTGAGGAACCTCCATACCATTTCCAGAGGGGCTGCACCAGCTTGCATTCCCACCAACAGTGCATGAGGGTCCCCTTTCTGCACATCCTGGCTAACCCTTAATTCTGGTGTTGGTTTAACCCATTCTGACAGGTGTGAGGTGATAGCTTTGATAACTGTTCTTGATTTGCATTTCCCTGAGTGAAGTTAGCGTGTTTCCATGTCCGGCTGGCTGTTTATGAAGGAATATTCATGTGTTCTGACCATTTTTTAAATTGGGTTATGGGGGGGGGTTGGTGCTTGTAGAAATTGTTCATATATTTAGGATCTTAATTCTCCATCAGATGTCATTTGCACATATATTCTCCCGTTTAGTAGATTTTTAGTTTCCTTTGTGCAGAAGTTTTTTGTTTTGGTGTAGTCTAAGTAGTTTATTTTTGCTTTTATTTCCCTTAGGCATATCTAGAAAAACGTTCCTATAGTGGATGTCAGAAATCCCTTTATATGCGCCCTTCTAGGATATTTCTGGTTTTAGGTCTCACATTTAGGTCTTTAATCCATTTTGAGCTCTTGTGTGTGTGGTCTATGAAAGCAATCCGGTTCCATTATGCATGTGGCTGTTTTCCCAGCACAATTTGCTGAAAAGACTTTCCCATGGCATATTCTTGCCTCCTTTGTTGAAGATTAATTGACCATATAAATGCAGATTTCTTTCTGGACTCCATTCTGTTCCCTTGACCTGTGTCTGTTCTTGTGCCAGTGCCATACTGTTCGATTTCTACAGCTTTGGGTAGTGTCTTGAAATCTGGAATTCTTTTCTCAGGACTGCTTTGGCTGGATAGGGTCTCGTGTGGTTCCATACCTGGGCCAGTATTTTAGTTCTCTGAAAACTGTTGCTGGTACTTTGGCAGGCACTGAAGCTAATCTACAGATTGCTTTGGGTGAGACAGACCTTTCGACTGTGTCCTTCCAATCGATGAACATGGAATATCTTTCCATTTGTGTTATCTGGGTCTTCTGTCAGTGTTCTGTAGTTCCTAGGGTATAGGTTTTTCCACCTCCTTGGTTAGATTTATTCCCGGGAATTTTATTTTGGTGCAATTATAAGTCACTAATTTCTGCAAATTCATTGTTCGTGTACAGAAATGCTATCATTCCTGGGTAATGTACATCCTAGCATTTTACTGAACATGGTGGTTTTAGTAGATTTTTGGTTGAATCTGTAGGATTTTCCATGTATCCTGTCACCTGAAAATAGTGAAGTTTTTACCAATATGAATATTTTTAATTGCTGTGCCTAGGACTTGGAGCACTCTGTGGAGTGAGAATGGACCTTGACCTTAAGGGGAAAGCTATGTTTCACCAGTGAGGATAAAGTTAGTTGTGGGTCTCTCGTATGTGATGTTTTATGTTGAAGGAGGTTTCTCCTAATAGCACTTTTTGTTGAGGATTTTTACCACGCGTGGATGTTGAATCTTGTCAAATGCTTTTCCTGCATCTATTGATAGGATTTTTTAATCATTCATTTCGATGTGGTTTTTGGTGTTGACTTGTGACGACTGAACTACTCCGGTATCCTGAGAGCTAAATCCCACTTGCTTGGGGGAAATGATCTTTCTCACCTATTGTTGGAGGCATTTTGCTGATGAGGATTTTTGCACGTACATCAGCGATACTGTCCTGTACTGTGTGGTGTCTTTGTGTTCGGGTAACACCGAGAATGTATCTGGAAGCTTTCCTTCCTTAGTTCTTGGCATAGTCGGAGGGTAGGTATTAACTCTTTAAAAGCTAAAATTCACTTGTGCATCCATCTGGTCTATACCTCTATTTTCTGGTAGCCTTTCAATGACTGACTCAACGTCATTAGTCTGTTCAGATTTTCTATTTCTTCCCAGTTCCCAGTTTTGGGACATAGGTTTCTAGGAATTCTCGGTTGATAGCTGTGCTAGCATATGATTCATAGAGTTCCCTTTATAATCCCTTATTTCTGCGGTGTCCGTTCTCATTTCTGATTCTATTTGGTCCTTTCTCTTGAGTCCGGTTAAGGGTTTATCAGTTTTGTTTATCTTTTCAAATGATCAGCTCTTGGTTTCATCAATTTTAATATTCTTAGTGTCTACATTTATTTCTGCTCTGATCTTCCTTTTGCTCATACTTGGGGCTTTGAATTTTTTCTAGTTGCTTTAGTCATAGGGTTAGATTGTGCTTTATTGAGGTGGGCCTGTATTCCTATATAGTTCCCCCTTAAAATCGCTTTCGCTGTGTCCCAGAGATTTGGGAACATCATTTTCACTTTGATTTGTCTGCATGTAGTTGAACTTTTTTTGATTGCTTCATCAATACATTGGTGGTTTAGAATTGTTTTGTCTCCATGTTTTTCTTAGTCTATTGATTTCTAGTTTCTTAGTCATGATTGGAAAAGATACATGGTATGATTTCAATCTTAAATTTGAGGCTTGTTTTCTGACCTTATATGTGGTCTATTCTGGAGAATGTTCTATGTGGACTTAATGTGAGTTCTATTTTTGGATGGAATATTTCATATGTCACATCCATCTGGTCCAATGTGTCATCTAAAGACTTATTTTTGTCTAGATGGTCTATCCACTGATAGGAATGGCATGGAGCACTGGATGTGGTCCGTGAACAATGAATCTCGGAACACTGAAAAAATCTTAAAAGGCATCCCCCCCCC
>CM052807.1:1592041-1602199 GCA_028533885.1 Nasua narica
GTTTCCTGGCTGTTCCTTCCCTTGCTCTTTATGATTAATGAATATACTGTTTTGTTTGGCTTTGTCTATCGTGTATCATAGGTTTTTGGGTCATGGCTATCATGAGGTCCGTAGAGAATATCTGAAGTAAATAGCAGTCCATATTAACTTGATAGTTCAAACACATTGAAAGAGTTCTTCTCCTTGCCCTTTTAACATTTTCTTTTTGTTCATTTTCTTATGCTGCATTATGGCCATTTCTCTTACATTTAAAGAAGTCCTCTACATTTTTTTCCTCCCAACGGTTTCAGAAGAGGCTACATTATTTTAGTCCTTTTAATACTAATTCCAGTATAGTCCACATAGAGTATTAAGTTGCACAATAGTGATTCCACACTTCTGCACATTACTCAGTGCTCTTCATGGTGAGTGTCCTCTTGAAGCCCTTCACCCGTTTCACTCAAACCCCCCTTCCCCCAGTAGTGAGGATCATTTAGTTCTTTACAAGTAAGCCTGTTGGATGTTGTCATTGTTAAATTCCACGTAGGAAATCATCTGGTATTCGTCAGACTTCAGTTAACCTTATACTCTCTAGGTCATTCCATGTTGTAAGTGGCAAGATTTCATCCTGTTCACAATGAAATGTTGTATGTGTACATATCTTCATCTATCCATGGAGTCTAGCATTGCTTCCACAATCTAGCTGTTGTAAATAATGCTGCAGTAAACACGGGGGAGCGTAGTTCTTCTCAAATTAGTGTGTTCATATTCTTTGGATAAATACCCAGTAGCAGAATTCCTGGATCATACAGTAATTCAATTTTTAATTTTTTGAGGGACTTCCATACTGTTCTCCACAACGGCTGCACCATTTGTATTCCCATTAAAGTGCACAGGGGGCTCCTTTTTCTCCACATCCTTGCCAATAGATACTTGTGTTGACTTTAGCCATTCTAACAGATGGGAGGTGATAGCTCATTGTGGTTTGGATTTGCATTTCCCTGATTAGTGATATTCAGCATGTTTTCATGTGTCATTGGCTATATGTCTTTGGAGAAATGTCTGTTTAGGTCTTCCCAATTCTCACTGGATTATTGCCTCGAGGTGGGTAGTTGTTGGCTTCCCTGGATGTGCAAAAGTTTTTAATTCTTTATGTAAGTCCTGATAGTTTCTTTGCTTTTGTTTCCCTTGCCTCAGGAGACCCATCTAGAAGTTGCTATAGCCAATGTTGAACAAGTTAATGCCTGTGTTCTCTTCTAGGATTTTTATGCTTTTCAGTGTCACATTTAGGTCTTTGATCCATCTTGAATCTTCCTTGTGTATCTGCTGTAAGAATGTGATCAGTTTTAGGGGGTGTGTGTCAGGTGGGGGGTTTATGGTTTGGTTTTTGTTTTGCATGCAGCTGTTTCAACACAACTCATTGAATAGTCTTTTCCCCCATTGTATATTCTTTACTACTTTGTCAAAGATTGACCTTATAAAATGTGGGCTTCTGTGTTCTCAATTCTCTTGCATTAATTTTTTTTGCCAGTGCTATTCTGTTCTGATTACTACTTTGTGTATATCGTGAAATCTGGGATTATGATAACCTCCCATTTTGTTCTTTATCAAGTTCGTTTGGGCTGTTGGACATTTGTGGTTCCAGATGAATGTTAGGATTTTTTGTTCTACCTATTTGAAAAGTACCATTGGTATTTTGATAGGGACTACACTGAATCTGTAGATGGCTTTGAGTGGTATAGACATCTTAACATTGTTCTGCCCAATCCTTGAACATGGAATATCTTTTCATTTCTGTAGACCTTAATTTCTTCAGCGTTTTAGGATTGCAGAGTATAGGTTTTTACCTCCTTGGTTAAGTGCATTGGTATTTTATTTTTGGTGCAACCGTAAATGAGATTGTTAATTCTACATTATTAGTGTATAGAAATACAATGCACTTCTGCTTATTTTTTTTTAAGATTTCATATTTGTCAGAGCACAAGCAGGGGGAGCAGCAGGCAGAGGAAAAAGCAGACTCCTTGCTGAGCAAGGAGCCTGATGTGGGACTTGATCCCAGGACCCTGGGATCATGAATCTGAGATGAAGGCAGCCATTTGAGCCACCGAGGCATCCTTGTATGGTTTTTTTTTGTTTTATATCCAGTGACCTTACGGAGTTCATTTACTCTAATGACGGTGGTCTTTAGGTTTCTCTATATATGGATCCTATCCTCTACAGATAGTGGAAGTTGTACTTCTTGCCAATTTGAGTCTTTCGTTTCTTTGTTGTGACTGAAACTGCCACTACTATGTTGAAGTGGTTAAGAATGAACATTCTTGTCTCATTCCTGATCTTAGTAGAAAAGCTCTGTTTTCCCCACTTAGAATCTTAGCTGTGGGTTTTTTGTAGATGGCCTTTATTATGTTGAGGTGTTCCCCCTAAACCTACTTTCAGGTTTTAACATGAATAGATGTACTGTCAGATGTTTTTTCTGCATCTCCTGAAATGTTTATCGTTTCTCTGATATATAGCACACTGATTATTTTGTGAGTGTTGAAACACTTGGATTGCTGGAATAAATCCCATTTGATCATGGTATATTTTTTGATGCCTTGAATTTGCTAATACTTTGAGAGATTGGATTGGCTTCTAGCTAATCCAATTTTTTTTGGTGGGGTCCTTATTTGGTTTTGATATCAGGGTAATGCTGGCCATAGAATGAATTTGGAAGCCTTATATTTACTTAGTATACATATAAACTATACACTAAACATTTTACTTTAATATGTTACATATAATTTATGTCAAATATACTATAAAAATATATTTCCGTATGTACTTATATATATCTGTATATATACATATATAGGAATAGTGTAAGAATAGGTATTACTCGAGTGTTAAATAGAATTCACCTATGAAGACTTCTGTTCTTGGACTTCTATTTGAGAATTTGATTACTGATACAACTTCACTGCTGGTGATCAGCCTGTGCGAATTTTCTATTCCTGATTCAGTTTTGGGAGGCTGTTTCTAGGCATTTATCCCTTCCGGGTTATCCAATTTGTTGGATATAAATTCTCTTAATCTTCGTGGTGTCAGTTGTCCTCATTTTCATTGCTGATTGAGCCTTTTTTTGTTGTTTTGTTTTGTTTTAACTCTGGCTTAAGGCGTATCACTTTTGTACTCTTGAAGAACCAGGTCCTGGTTCTTACTGCTTTTTTGTTTATTTCACTCTAATCATTTCCTTTACTGGTTTTGTTTCTCTTCTCTAGCTCCATTATGTGTAACTTAGGTTAAGATTTTTCTTGAGGTAAGCCTGTATGGCTACAAACTTTGCTTAAAGCCACTTTTGCTGCATCCCGAAGATATTTTGATGGTTGTTTTGTCTCCACGTATGTTTAGATTTCCTTTTATGTTGCAACTGTGTGTTCTTTCCAGACTTTGTTGTAGCTGGTTTTGTTTCATAGTGTTTGGAGAAGATGCATGCATGGTAGGACTTCAGTCTTGAACTTGGAGACTTGTTTTGTGGCCTATGTGATGTTACAGAGAAAGTTCTGTATGTCCTTGAGATGAGCGTGTGTTCTGTTGTAAGATGGGATGTACTGAACGTGTTAGATCCACCCAGTCCAGTGTGTCACTAAAAGTGACTGTTGCCTTGTTGGCTTTGGATGATTGGTCCATTGATAGAAGTGGAGTGTTAAAATCCCCTGTCTAATTGTCTTATGTTATTAGCTGCTTCATGTATTTGGGTGCTTCCATGTTGAGTGCATAAATTGGTTATATCTTGCTCAACTGTTTCCTTTATGATCAAGTCATCTTTGTTCCTACAGTCTTTTTAAAGTCTCTTTTGCCGGGGTATCTGGGTGGCTCAGTCAGTTGAGAGTCTGACTCTCAATCTCAGCTTCGGTCATGATCTCTAGGTCATGAGATTGGGCTTCTGTGGTCAGCAGGGGAGTCTGAGATTCTCTTCCCCTTTTCTGGTTCCTCCCCCCTAATATCTTTAATGTCTATTTTGTCCAATACAAGGATCGCTATCCTGGTTTTCTTTTCACTTGCATGATAAATGTTTTTCCTTTCACTTTCCATCTGCATGTGCTCATGGGTCTGAAATGAGTCATTGGCAGCATATCGATGAGTCCTGCTTTCCTATTTGGCCACTCCAGGTCTGTCACTTGAAACACTTAGTCCATTTACATTCAAAGTAATAGTTAAGTATTTCCATTGTGTTATTTATGATTTGTGTAGTTCTTTTCCTTAAGCTGCTGGCTTT
This sequence comes from Nasua narica, assembly GCA_028533885.1. Taxonomy (NCBI): domain Eukaryota; kingdom Metazoa; phylum Chordata; class Mammalia; order Carnivora; family Procyonidae; genus Nasua; species Nasua narica. The sequence goes on from CM052807.1 coordinate 1,596,276, forward strand.
CTGTAGTGGTATTTTTGGATTACATTTTTGTATGTCACTGGTCTTTGATACTTGGTTATTAGGTTTGTATATAACATATGTATAGCCATCTATAGTTGATGGTCACTTAAGTTTGAACCTATCAGAGCACTTCTAAACCACATTTTATATGGTGTCCTGTACATCTCTTATTTTGTTAATCTCTCGGCTCATTTTTAGATATACTTGATTTTGCTCTTGGTGCTTCCTACTTTCCTTACTCCTTTTCCACTCAGACTACATTTTAATATTTCATGTAGAACTAGTTTACTAATCATGAATATTTTGAGAAACTAGTTTTATATATCCATTTTAAATTCTTGCATACAGTATTCTTGGCTGCACGTTTTTTCTTTCAACTCTTTGAATATATCATGCCACTTCCTTTGGGTCTGCAAAGTTTCTGCTGGAAAATCCTCTGATAGCTTTATAGGATTTCCCTTGTACATAACTTTTTTTAAACTTCTATCAGTACTTGGGTACTTGTTGGTATTTTGATGGGTCTTGGTGTGAACTTGAGTTTGTTAGGATCTCTCTGCCTGTCTGGATTTGTTCCCTTCCCTAGATTGGAGAAGTTCTCAGCTATTTAAATTATCCCCTTTACTCTCTTGTGCTCCTGGGCTTCCTATAATGTGAATGTTACTAGGCTTGGTGGTGGTCTGGCTGAGTCCTTAATCTATTTTCATTTTCCCTCCTGTAAAGCATGATTGCTTTCCATTACTAGTCTTCAGGTTGCTGATCTATTAGGCTTCTTCTAGTCTATTTTCTTCTGGTGTCGTTTTAATTTTAGCTAAAATCGTGGTTTTTTTTTTTCTTGCATTTACATTTGTTATTTCTTTGGTGTTACTCACCATAAAATACATTAGTTTTAGTTGCAGTGTTCCAAGATTTTTCATGTACAATACCCAGTACTCCATGCAATACATGACCACCTTAATACTCACCACCAGGCTCACCCATCCCCCTTAACCCCTCCCGCCTCCTCTCTGAAAGCCTCAGTTTCTCAGAGTCCACCGTCTGGTGTGTTCTTAATTTCACTCATTGAGTTCTTTGGTTCTTTATTGTGTTTGTGGCTCATTGAGGTCCTTAAATCTAGTGAGTATCCTTATAACTGTTAACTTAAATTCTTCATTAGGCATACTATCTACATATCATTTAGCTATCTTAATAGCTTGTATTGTCTTTGGGGACCTGTTCCTGTCTGCTCACTTCATGGAATTGTTTTCATGTGTTGGGAACATCAGCTGTGTGTCCTGTTGAAGGTAGTGGCCCTAGGAAGATGAGGGCCTGTAGTGCCCTGAAGTCCAGTGTCCCCTGTTCACCAGAAGGTCGCACTTCGTGTGTCTGTCGTGTGTCTACTGTTGTTCTCCTGTTGGGGCTGAGCTGCTGGCTCCTTGAGTCCAGTTATCTGCAGTGGCGGTGTTGGCCTCTTTTGGTCAGGGTTCGGTGCTTGTGTTGGTGGCAAGTCTGGGGACCCCTTGGCTTGAGCTGAGTCAGATGAGCTGTTTGCCGGAGCTGCGGTCCCACCGTACCACAGTATGCTTGGCTTGTGGTGTCCCCTGAGCGGCTTCTGCGGATTGGCGGGGCCTGGAGACTCCCTGCTGAGCAGAGAGCCTGATGCGATCCCAGGCCCCTGAGATCGTGACCTGAGCCGAAGGCAGAGGCTTTAACCCACTGAGCCCCCCAGGTGCCCCCCTAGGGGCTTTTTAAATGGCAGTTTCTGTGCTGTATCTCAGTGAGACTGTTTGGGGTGTGTGTGTGTAAGGGTAGGGACTCCTTTTTCTATCACACCTCCAGGTCTCCTGTTGCTGAGCCCACTGACTTATAAACTTCCGTGTGTTAAGTCCCACTGATTGTAAAAAACTTAGAACCTTCTGGTTTCAAGGCAGAGTATTACGGGGATTTACCTTCCCAGTATAGGTCCTCATTCCTGGTATGGAGTCTGCTCTTCTCCCCTCCGTGACTGCGGGGTCTTTCCCGCCTGCAGACAGTCTGGCAGACCCTCTTGACTGTCGACCGTTGTCCGTCCTGTCTTCCTTGAATGTGGGCACTCCCCCACACTGAGATGTAGAGACTGCTCTGCCAGTCTTCGGGTCACTTGCAGGGTTATTAATGCTGATGAGGGTGTTTACCCATGTGGAGGTGAGCCCAGCATCCTTCTCCTCTATCTTCACCCGGAAGTCCTGTCCTATCCTCTTATTGTGGAGTATTACGTAGATTTGTGAATATTGAACGACCCTTGCATCCCTTGGAATAAATCCCATTTGATTATGGTGAATTTTCGATGTTGAAATGGGTTTGCGGATTCTGACAACTTGTGCGTCTGTCTTCATCATAGATCAAAGCCTGTAGTTTTCTGTTAGTGTTCTTGGTTTTAGTGTCAGGACAACGCCGGCCGTGCAGAAGAAATCTGGAAGACTTCCTTTCTATTTTTGGAGTAGTTCGAGAAACCTTGGGATGAACTTGTTAAATGTTAGGAATTTACCTGGCATCTTGTCCTGCATTTGGGAGGCTTTTAATCACTGAATTTCATTACCAGTGACGGGTCTGTTCAGAGTATGTATTTCCCACATTCTGTCTTGGGAGATGGTGTTGCCAAGGTTTCACTTCTCAGAGGTGGTCCAGCTTCTTGACATGGCATTTTTCACTGTAGTCTCCTAATACTTCGATTTCTGTGCTTTTTTTTTATGGAATGCTTCACGAATTTGTGTGTCATCCTTGTGCAGGGGCCATGCTAATCTTCTCTGTATCGTTCCAATTTTAGTATATGTGCTGCCGAAGCGAGCACTGATTTCTGTGCTATTAGTGGTTTGATTTTTATCAATTTTTGCAAAGAACCAGCTCTTGATTTCATTCATCTCTTAATTTTAGTCTATTTTTGTCCTGACTTTTATGGCCTTTCAAGTATGGGCTGCTTCTAGCTTTTAGGTGTAAAATTAGTGTGTGATTCTTGTTTTTGGAGGTAAGACTTTAAACTTAAAACTGCTTTTGCTGTATCAGATTTTGAACTTCTGGGCTTATGTCCAGGTCTCTTTTTTTTTTTTTTTTTTTTACTGCCTTATATTTTTCTTGGGTCCACCAATTAGTGGTAAGTTTAGCCTTTTTCCCTCCTGCAAATTTAGTTTCATACACTTGCTCTTGCAAAAGTCGCTGGATATGAATTCCATTTTTGATACTTATTTTGTGATGCAACACGTGATTTGTCTTGGAGAAGAGTCCATGTGCACTGGACACGAATATTTCTGGATGAAACGTCCTATATAGGTCAAGTCCATCTGGTCTCATGTCATATGAGGCCAGTGTTAAGAGTTTTCTGTCTGGTCTATCCAGTGATGTAGCTGGGAAGTTAGGTTCCTTACTGTTAGGTCTGTCAATACTGGCCTTTTCTAGAAGCTTCTACATTGTGCCTGTGTTTACTCTTAAGTCATCCTCCTGGATTGTTCCCTTTATGGTTAGGTAGCGAATCCCCCAGTTGGAGTGATTGTCCATACCTTCACTTTCAGTATGGATGCGTCCTTAGACCTGAAGTGAGCCTCTTGTAAGCAACATATAGGTGGCGTACATTGTAGATGTGGTTTTATGAAGTCATCCTATGTGTCTGAGCATTTAAAGCACTTGCATTTGAAGTCACTGGAGTGCTTTGCACAAAGGGTGCCTGGCGGGTCAGCCGGAGCTGTAATGGGCGTGGGACAGTGGGTGCCGTATGCCGCACTGGATCCCCTCGGTGGGAAGGAATTCCTGGTGCAGTTGCGGGAGTCAGCCTTTGGGGGACAGATGGGGCTTGCTGGTCAGCAGCAGATAGTCCCTGGACCCTGATCCTATCCGTGACATCAAAGTGGAGGGGGAGTAGAAACAGTTGCGTGCCAGCACCTGCTCCCCTGGAGAGAAATCCGGCAGTTCTATTGGGTGGGTGCTCCAGGGTTGGCTCACTTGTATTCTAGCTGCCAATTTAAAACGGCTGCTTTTCTGTGCCCCCGGGCAGGTGAATCTGCATGCAGCTTCCTCAGTGCTGTTCTTCCCCGGTAGACTTGGCAGTGGAGGGGGGGAGGGGTGTGTGTGTGTGTCCATCGCTCTGGCTCTGGCTCCCACAGTGCCATGTGGTGTCTACTTTGTTCAGAAGCTGCCTGATTCCCCGAGGTGATCCGCAGGATGCTGTGTGTGCAGGGGTTAAGTGTGTCTACTAGAAGAGGTGAGTTTAGTCTTCCTGCTACCATCTTAGATCCTCTAAGATCTCCTTTATGCTAAAAAATATTCCATTATATGTCTCCTATCTTTATCCATCCACGTCAACAGATGCCGAAGTTGCTTCTCCATCTAAGCTCTTGTAAATAACGCTGCAGTGAATGTCCGCTGCATATGGATTTTGAGCTTTTCAGCCAAAGACCCAGAAGCAGAATTGCTAGGTCTCCTAGCAGTTTTAGTTTGGATGTTTCATGTACCTGTTGGCTGTCTGTATGTCCCTATTCAGTTGGGTTTTTTCTTTTTGTTTCAGGGGTGGGGGGTTGTTGGCTTGTTTTCCTAATCATCTGTATGAGTCCTTTATATATCTTGGGTATTACCCCCTTGTCAAATATTCATGAAAATTTTCTGCCATTCAGAAGGTTGTCTTATGTTGGTTTCCTTTGCTGTGTAGAAGCTTTTTAGTTTTAGTCTCACCTCGTGTCTTTTGTTTTTTGGCTTTATTAGGTCCAAAAATTTCCCCTCCAAAACCAGCGTGGAGGCAGGTAGCCTCCACACTGATTTTAGACGGGGAAGTATTCTTCTAAGTTCTCTGCTAAAGTTCTCTTCTAGTCTTATTTTCAGGTCTTTTTCAGTCTTTTCTGGATGAGATGAAAAATTCTGGATACTTCTCTACTTCTCTACAACATATATTCCATTTTAGTATTGTCTAAAATTCATACAAATTAATGCAAATGTTCTTTCATGAATTAAACTTTGTATCCAACTCCTAAGTGAATGCCCACATAAGACTTGACAAGTTCACAGGTCTTAGGATCTTTCTATAAGTTCTAATATTTTGCATTTCTCTTGTATAATAGGTATATCTTGATATATTTTTCTTCAATTAACATACAATACTTCATTAGTTTTAGAAGTAATTTCAGCGATTCATCATTCTTACGTAATACTCAGTGCTCATGACATCACGTGCCCTCTTGAGGGCCATCACCAGTCACCAGTTATCCGTTTACCCACTTCCCTTCCAGCAATCCTCAGTTAAAGAATCTCTCATGGTTTGTCTGCCTGATTTCTTCCCACTTAGTTTTCCCTCCCTTCTATGATTCCCTGTGCTATTCCCTGTATTTCACCTATGAATGAAACTATGATAATTTTTCTGATTATTTCACTCAGTGAATACCCTCGCATTCCATCCACATCAATGTAAATGGTGAGATTTCACCCTTTTTGATAGTTGTGTAGTACTGTGTGTGTGTATACACATACACTACATCTTCATTTGCCTGTCCGTGGATATCTGGGCACTTTGCAGTTTGGCTGTTGTGGACATTGCTTCAATAAACATTGGGGTGCAGGTGTCCCTTTGGATCACTAATACCAACATTTGTTTCCTGAATTGTTAGTCACTCTGGTGTGATGTATCATTATGGTTCTGATTTTTATTTCCCTGATGCTGAGTCATGTGGAACATCTTTTCATGTGTCTGGCCATGTGGATGTTGTCTTTGGGGAAATGTGTGTTCATGTCTTCTGCCCATTTCTTGGTTGGGTTATTTTTTGGGTATCGAGTTTGATAATCTCTTCATAGATCTTGGATACTGGCCCTTTATCTGATCAGTCATTTGCTATTCTCCCATTCTGTAGGTTGCCTTTTAGTTGACTGTTTGCTGTGCAGAAGATTTTTGATGAAATCCCAATCATTCGTCTTGACTTCCCTTGCCTTTGGAA
>CM052807.1:1602699-1625628 GCA_028533885.1 Nasua narica
AGAATTGACACTTGCATGCATTACAAAATAATCACATTGTCTAGTTAATTACCATTGTCACCAATTATTACAGCATTATGGGAAGTAATCCCTGTGTGGTATCTTGGATCCCTATGACTTATAACTAGAGGCTTGTTTCTTCGAATCCCCTTGTCCTATGCTACCCATTCCCCTGCTGCCCTCGAGTCTAGTGCCCAGTCTGTTCTGAGCTTGGAGTTCTTCGGTTTTGTACTAAAGGGAGACCGTCCAGTGTTTCACTTCGTATAACTCCTCCCCCCAGGTCAGTCCGTGTTTTTGTAAGTTATAAGATCTTTCTATGGCTAATATTGGCTATAATGTATTACTACTTTATCCATTCTTCCATGAATGGGCCGTTAGGTTGCTTCTGTATCTTGGCTGTTGCAGATAATGCTGCAACAAACTTAAAGGTACATGTATCTTGAGTTATTGACTTCATTTAAGACATTCATATTTGAAATTGCTGGACGAAAGAGTAGTTCTGTTTTTGAGGAACTTCGATACTGTTCTCCAGGATGGCTGCATCAGTTCGCATTTTCCCAAACAGCTCTCAATGGTGGTCTTCTCTCCGTGTGCTCACCAGTAATTGGTGTTCTTGACGCTGGCTATCCTGTGTACTGCGAGGTGACACCGTTTCCCTGTGTGATGCCGAGCATCTTCTCTCTGGCCATCTGTAGGTCTTCAGAAAAGTAGTTAAGTACTCTATTTGGATGTAGGGTGTGTGTGCTCAGTGAATTATTTATATACCTTGGATATGAACCCTTTATTAGATAACATTGGCAAGTCTTTTCACTTTATGGTTTCCTTTGCTGAGCAAAATATTTTTAGTTCAGGGTCAAATTTCTTACTTTTGTGCCCTTTCCTGTGGAGTCAGGTCAAAAAAATATTGCTCAGATGAATGACCGTTTACTGCCTATATGTTCCTTAAAAGCTTTAAAGTTTTAGGGGTACCTGGGTGACTCGGTTGAGCATCACTCTTGTTTTCGGTTCAGGTCATGATCTCAGTGTCCTGGGTTCGAGGTCTGGTTGAGGCTCTGTCCTCAATGCAGAGTCGGCTTCAGATTCTCTCTCCCTCTCATGCTCGTGTATGTGTGTGTGCGCGCGCACACATCCACACAAAATCTTAAGTTTCATGATTTCAAGTGTTACATGTAGTCATTTTGAATTTATTTCTATAAATGGTATAAGAATGGCCCAGTTAAATTTTTTGCATGTAACTGTTTTTTCTCAGCACCATTGATTGAAAACTTTGCCTTTTCCTCACTGCCTACTCCTTGAAGATTAATTGACTGTATAAGTGAGGGCTTATCTTGATTGTCTACTGTGTTCCATTACTCTGTATGTTTCTGTACCATTACCAATATTTTCTTCATAGTACAGTTTGAAACCAAGGAGTGTGATGCCTTCAGGTTTATCAATATGGCTTTCTAGTTGGGGTCTTAGGCTCCATACAAACTTCAAGTCCTTTCTAGTTCTGTGAAAAATGTCACTGGTATTTTGATAGAGATTACCTTGAATCTGTGGATTGTTTTGGATAGTAGGAACCTATTAAAAATATTCTAATCCATGAATGTGGTATATTTTTCCATTTTAAAAATTACTCCTGGGTACTTGGTTTTTGATGCAATTCTGATGGGATTTTTCTTAGGATATAGAAGCTCAACAAACTATTAATTTTATATCCTGATACTTTTTACATTTATAACATCTGCAAATTGTTACTTTTACTCTTTCCTTACCAATTTAGATGCTTTCTCTTCTCTGATTGCTATGACTAGGACTTTCAATACTATGTTGATTAAAAGTGGTGGAGTGGGTGTTTTTGTTGGTTTCTGATATTAAAGGGGACACTTTCGCTTTTCATTCAGTTGTGACCTGGGAGTTTTGTCCTTTAATGTTGAGGTGTTTTCCTTCTAAACCATTTGCTGAGAATTTTTATCAACCTCTGTTGAATTTTGCCCAGTGCTGCTTCTGCATTTCAGATGATTCTTGGATTCTTATTTTGTTGTGGTGTCACCTTAGTTCACTTGCAGATACTGAACCATCTTTGTTTCCCTGGAACAAACCCTACTTGATCATGGTGAAGGATTTCTTCAATGCATTGTTGCATATGGTTTGCATACTTCTGAATATTTTTAGATCTATGTTCATCAGGAAAAGTGGCTGTAACTTTTTTGTAGTGTTTGTGTGAGTTTAGGATCAGTAATACTAGCTTGGTATAAAGTAAGCTTGGAAGAATTCCAATTTTTGGGGGGGGAGAGTTTGAGAAGGATGTATATTAACTATTTTTTTTTAATTTTGGAATTCACCTGTGAAACTAGAAACTGGATTTCTAGAAGGTGGATTTCTAGAAGGTTGTTGATTACTGATGCAATTTCATTACTAAATGGTTTGTTCAGATTTTGATCTCAGTCTGGGCACTGTTTGTAAGGTTTAATCAGTTTCTTTGTCCAGTTGGCATATAATTGTCGTCTATTAGCATCCTTGCCTTGGTGTCAGTTGTAACTTCATCTGATTTTATTTCTGCACTTGTTCAAGTCTTTAACCCATTTTGAGTTAATTACTAGGTATGGTGTAATTGACCTAGGTGTATTCTTTGGCATGAAACTGCCTAGCTTTTCCAACACCACTTACTGAGTAGATTTATTTAATCTTGCTTCCTTTGTAAGTTAATTGACCTTATATGCATGAGTTTATTTCTGGGTTTTATATTCTGTTCCCTTGATCTGTGTATCTCAGGTCAATCTACTGTTTGATTACAATAGCTTTGTAATATAGTTTGAAATCAGTGTCAGATCTTAAGCATTGTTTTTTTTTTTTAAGATTGCTGTGGCTACTCAGTCTGTTGTCCTTCCATACCAACTTTTAGGATTTACTTTATCAAAATACTTTTGGTATTTTTTAGAAAAAGATTGCACAGACTATGTAGATTGTTTTGGGTAGTAGACATTTTAACAAGGTTTCTTTCTAATCCATGAGCATGGAATATGTTTTCATTTGTGTTCAATTTTTCTTCCTCTACTAATTCTAGTTTTTATTGTAGAGATCTTTGGCTTCCTTCGCTAAATTTATTTCTAGGTATCTTAGTTGTTTCCAATATTTCATTAGTGTATAGAAATGCAATAGATTTTTGTACAATGATTTTGTGTCATGTAACTTCTAACTTTTTTGGTATTCTCTATATATGATGCCAGCTGTAGTGACCTTTTTACTTTTCCAATTTGGAGGTGGTCTTACCTAATTCCTCTGACTAGAACTTCCAATACTATGTTGACCAGAATTGGTTTTTCAAAAACAAAGGGTTTGATTTATGTTCTGGGATGTAATATTTTCAAAATGAAGTACATATGCCTAAGGCAAATGTGTTTTGTAATGACTTGATAAAAAAAAAAAATCCTAGACATGCTTGCTAAACCAAAAATAACTCAGGGCAAATCTCTTGGTAGGAAGATGTCAAAATACTCATAATAGAGATCAGATTCCAATGTCAGTCCTTTGAAGAGTGGAATGGGGTAATACCTGATCTGTTCTCAGACGTCTGGGTAGTAGCAAAGGCTTATTAAGATGAACCGAGAGAGACTCTGGGCTCTGAGCAACAAACTGTTTTGGGGGCACGGGGGAGGATGGGTGAGCCTGGTGGTGGGTATTGAGGGCACGTACTGCATGGAGTACTGGGTGTGGTGCATGAAAAATGAATCTTGGAACACTGGAAAAAATTTAGAACGTTCTAAATTACAAACCATTTTAAGTTTGTATTTAAAGTCCAGTTAACAGTGTGACAAATTTCGGGCGTACAGTTTAGTAATTCAGCACTTCCACTTATCACTCTGTGCTCATCACACATGCACTCTTTAATCCCCATAGCCTATTTAACCCATCTGCCTCCCCACCTCCCCTCTGATAACCACCAGTGTGTTCTCTCTAGTTCAGTCTTTTTCTTGGTTTCTTTTTCCCCCCTTTGCTCATTTTTAATTTCTACATATGAGTGAAGTCATATGGTATTTATTCCTCTTAGTTCATTTAGCCTTATACCCTCTATGTCCGTCCATGTCATTGCAAATGGTGACATTTTCTCCTTTCGTATGGCTGAGTAAAATTGCACTGCACATATATACACTACATCATCTTTCTCTTCTAAAAGTAGAACTATTGTTCGATCCAGCAACTGCACTTGTTACAAATTATCTCTAAAAACATGAAACAAAACATTGTCCAATTTTAACGTAAAATTTTCCGTAGCACCAATTTTAATGTAGGACAATCAGAGCTGAGGCCAGTCGAGAGATAGGAAGCATAAATGGAACTTTAGGGGCGAAAATGTATTTTTAGATCCTATAGACAGTACATTTTTTTTAGTTAAGGATATCAAAGTTAAAACCGAGAATCTCAAAAGATAATGGAACTCTTAAAAACTATAAGAACATGCAAACCCAGAAGGAAAGTACTTGAAGTTTAGATCTCTGTATTTGACTTAGATCGTCCAGAATGGCAGAGTGTGGACCTCCAAAAATCCTCTCCTCCAAAAACATTTCCAAAATTCTCAAAAGAACCTTACTTCGAACTCTGCAAGTCTTTGGTTATTTTCTAATACGGAAACTCTTACTCAAGGAAAAAAAAACCTCTGAATCTTGGAGCAGTGAACTTCGGGGTGTTTTAACTTAGTCTTATTCAGCAGCCTTCCAACCTCCATCATAGCCTTAAATCGTTGTAATCACATGAAAGCTAGCAGCCCAGCAGCCACCTGAGGATCTGGAGCTCTTTCAAAGTCCCATTCTCAGACTAGTCCTCATTTTACCTGTCTTGGAGGTTACTTTGGAATTCTGATTGCTAGAGTATACTTACTTTTCTTTGACATGATTCACGTGTCTTCCAATGCAAATAGCCTTTCTTGATGACTTTGACTCCAGAACTCTTGCTATTGTTAAACATTACATTTGTCTGAGTTTGGGAGAGGATTGCAGAGAAGAAAATTTAGGTAAAAACCCTAAAAGCAAGATCTGAATGCTTCTAAAAGCTCCAACCTAGTTTTTGGGCTGCAGAGGTCTTGTGCAAGCTTGGGTTGTGTGCATGCTCGGAAAGATGGCATCTTTAATGTCTGGTCTTGTGGCTCTGCACAAGAATGAAATGAAGGCTAAGCCAGAGTTCTCAACTCCCTGGTTGAGTGCTGAAAGCATACCTCTGTATTCCTACACAGCAAAACACGGGAGACTTCGTGGTCCCAGGAAAAATTATTAGATGACCAATGAGCTGAGTAGAAACTTCAGTCGGGCCACAATGACAAGAAATAGATTATTCAGTTCAAGATAGTCACTAAGTTTGGAGATTGTGAATTCGAGAGATTTTACCATATTCCGATTTTTTTCCCAAATGGTGTAAAAAGAAATGACCCGGAAGAAAAACCAATAAAACCATCCCCACGGAAGCCAAATGTTGGACTTAAAAGGACTTCTGTCTATCTAGATGTGCACAAAAACTAAAATTATGTCTATAAAGGAAGTATCTCCTGAAATCTGTCATAGCAATAGATGGTAGTCCAAAGATTGTGATTGAAAAGGTGGCCAGAAGTAGAAGGGGGTTGAGAAAATGGGTGAAGCGGTGTGGGAGGGGCAGGCTTCCAGTTACAGAATGAATGATTTACAGGGATGAATGGTACAGTATAGGGAATATGACCAAAGGTAATAGAATTGTATGGGAAGGGATGGAAGCTACACTTGTGGGGAAAAAAAAAAAAAAAAAACCCTGGAAAGGCTGCCCAGTGGGACTTGAGCAGTTAGAAGAATCACTATTTTGAAGGTAGTTGACATTATCCAGTCAGAGGAACACAAAATGTGAGGAAAAATTGAGAGACTCAAAGACCTAGTGGACATTATTCAACATACCAACATGTGTGTGATGCAGCATTAGAGGAAAAAGAAAAAAGCTATATGACATTTAAAGAAAATGGAAACTCTAAAAATGTGAGGAGGGAAATTAGGACAGCTGAGATCTGAGACCTGTGTAGCTTTCCCTCCCCCCACTGTGTTAGGTCTCTGTGACATTGTCTAGACAGCATTCAGCGATGCTCGTCCTGATCCTGAGGTCTGCTCAGTGTACTTCCCTTCATTTGTTTTTCTCTATACTGCCTCCTGATTACTCATCCTTCCCTGGAGGTGAACTTTACAAGATGTTCATTCCTGAATGTTTGCCTCACATTCTTTAACCTAAAACATGAAGGCAAAATAAACTTGGTGAGACACTCTTGATGCCTTGCCTACTCTTGATCCTCTGGAAAGGGTTTTCCCACGTTTGGAATATGTCTGGCTTTCCTAAGGGTATTCTCTGCTGACAGGATGGATCACGACTGGGCAAGGCACAAGTCCCATGGAATTTACAGCAAAGGAGCACAGTTCAGTAAATGAAAGATGGAAGCTGGTTGAGGAACAACCCAATCTTCCCACAGCTCCCTTCAAAAACTGTAGTAGAACTTATTAAAGGAAAATCTGGGAAGGTTAAAAAGAAAAAGAAGTAATGCAGATAGAACCAAAAAAATTTAAACATATTCCAGTCATTATGTCAAATATAAATGGAGATAAAAATAGGAAGATATGATTGACTTCATTACTTTAAATTTAGATCAAATATGGAAATAACCAGAAAAACACAATTTAAGCAAAAGCATACAAAGGATACTGCAATTTAAGCCAATTAAAACATACCATGAAGTAACTTTCAAGGCCCTATTTCAGTATAGTCTACAAAATGAAAACTGAAGTTTAAAACTTTCAGATAATAAACTTCAACTATTTTTGAGGCCAGCATTGCCTTAATGCCAAAACAAGACAAAGGGCATTATTAAAATGTTAATTATACCTCAGAATATAGGTTATTTGCATCTTTAATGGAAATAACAGATTACGAAGCTTGGGAACAGGATTCTAAAATAGGAAGACATAAAAGATCAAAAATAGCCAAGAAATCTAGGAGAAAAATGTGGGAGAACTTCTATTCGATACTGTCGATTTAAGTTAGTGCAATTAAGATAGTATGCTACATCTACTCAAGGATTAAAAAAGGCACCTGAATGGCTCAGTCGGGCAGCTGCCTTCGGCTCAGGTCAGGGTCTTGGGGGTCCTAGGATCGAGCCCCGCATCGGGCTCCCTGCTCAGCGCGGAGTCTGCTTGCTCCCTCTGTCTCTGCTCCCCACCCCACTTGTGCTTTCTCAATTAAAAACCTTAAAAAAATAAGTAAAAGGAGAGGACTAGAATTCTACCCACATCTCTTAAGATAGATTCCAAACAGTTGGACCTGCTGACCCGCGGGTTTGGAGGGGGTCCCGAATAAGCAGGAGTCGGTTACTTGTATCATGTCTTAAAAAGCCATCTACTCCACCTTGTACCAAACACAAGTGTTGTGGATGCAAAGAAAGTAGCATAACTTTCTCAGCCCTAGAACGTTTATAAACCCTAGGAAAGTCATGCTGAGTAGAACTTACCGCGTTAGCCGTGAATGAAAATATTGGACATAAGAACTTGTGCTTACCAAAGAACACTGAAAGCAAAAAGGCAAACAGGGTAAAACCTACTTCTAATACATAACCAATAATGGTCTTAGACTCAGAAGATACTGAGTTCAAATCATTTGCACGCACTTGTGAGAACAATTTGGCAAAGGCTACTGGAGTTGAATAAATTAATACTGACTCAAATCCTATTTTCAAACCTATTTCCGTATAGAAGTATGTTCACATATGCACTGATGTAAGAGGTTAAGGCAGTGTTACTTATAAAAGCCACACGTTGGAAAATCAGAAGCATGACAGATGCGTGTGTTGCGGTCCCCTCAGGGCAGCATAGCAGTCCTACTGTAGCAACGGCAACCAAGCACACAGCCACCCTTCCTCGAAAGTGGTCACAGTCACGCTGGCGCCAAACAGCTGGGCTGGGGGAAGAGCAGGAAAAGCGACCTCTGAGTTGGGAGGGGGGCTGGCGACTGGGTGGGCCCCTCAATGGCTTCTGAAGCCGGCGCTTGGATGTGGGGTGGTCACCGGTGTTAGTGATAAGGCAGTAAGTTGTGTTCTTCCAGGTCCGAGATCGTGATCTGGCATAAAGGTTGCGAGCACGTGTTATGAAACGAGGACCCCAACAAGCTTCATTAACACACATCATCTCCTACACAGAAGAATGAAGGCAGGTTTTGTTTCCTTGGAATAAGAGCTCAGGATTGACTCCCAACAACTTAGACATCGGTCACATGGCGGTGGTCAATAGTCATTTTATCTATTATGCTCTTACTGCTTAGTTAGCCTAGAGTCGAAAGCTCCTGATTTCCTCCATTCCCTGACCCCTGTCTCTGGCAGTCCCAAACCTGACGTTCTTAATGAGTTTGCCATTTGTTCTTAGGCTCAACCTATAAGTGAGGTCATACAGTAGCTGTGTTCTTCTGGCTCATTTTGCTTAGCCTAATACCCTCAAACTGTTGGTATCGTCACAAACGGTAGCATTTTTTCATGTTTTGACTGAATAATCTGGGATGGGTTATGTGTATACTTACAACTTCAGTATCCATTTATCTGTTAATGGATCCTTAGATTCTTTCCACGTCTTGGTTTTTGTAATGAATGCTGCCAGGAACATGGGGGTGCAGGTCTCTTGGGTTTGTTTTTCATTTCCTGGGAACGTATTCCCAGAAGTAGGATGGCCAGATCATAGGACAGTTCTGTATTCATTTTTGAGGATTAGCTGTTTTCCATGGTGGATGTACTAGTTAACAGTCTCACCAACGGTGTGCAAGAGTTCACATTTCTCAACACCTTTGCCAGCATCTGTTACCTGTTGCCCGGCTTGTAACCCTTCTAGCAGGTGTGGACTGGTACCTGATTGCAGCTGTAATCTGTTTCGAATGACTAGTGGTTACACATCTTTTCATCTGCTAGATGACTGATAGTGTTTCTAGGAAAACGTCTATGCTGGTTTGCCCATTTTTAATTGGATTTTTTTTTCTGTTGGAGGAGTTCTTTGTACTGTACCTTATCAGATATGGTCTGCAAATATTTTTTCCCATTCTGTTACTTTTTCACTTGGTTTTACTGTGTAGAAACTTTTTAATTTGATATAGTTCTTCTGTTTTGTTTTGTTTTTTTTGGTCGCTTATGTTTCAAGTGTCCTACCTCAAAACTCACTGCCAAAACCTATGTCAAGGAGCCCGGCATTTTTTTTTTGTTCTGGGATTTTTTGTTTGGTTTTATTTTTTTTGGGGGGGGGGTCTTTGAGGAGTTCTATGTTTTCATGTCCTTTAACCAATTTTCAGTAACTTTTGTGAACTATGAGATAGTTTGATTCTTTAACATGTATGCATGTAATTTTCCAGAACCATTTATTGAAGAGTGGTTTTTTTCCCCTTCTAGTGTTCTTGGCTCTGTCGTCAAATATTTCCTGACCCTATGCCCCCTATATGCCCGGGTTTCTTTCTGAGCTCTCCATTGTGTCCCATCCGTCTGTATGCTCGTGTTCCATGGCCATACTCTTTTGATGATCAGTTTTACCATATACCTTTAAATCAAGAAATGTGATGTTTCCTGCTTTGTTCTTTCTTGGGATTACTTGGATATTTAGCGTCATTCATGGGTCCGTATAAAACTTAGAACTGATTCTTCGTTTAAAGTTATTTTTTTAAATGTACTTTTTCTAAGATTTTGAAAAATACTAAATGGAATGACCCTTAAACTTCAAGTACTGAGTAGAACAGAAGCATAGGCAAGAAAAGTAGAGGTAGAGACCTAAGAGGAAGGAGGGGGGAAAAACCCAAATTACTAAAACTACTTCAGAAAAAGCAATTTCTAAAAATTTAGTGAACTTTAAAATACTTCTAAGATCACATTAGGTACGGTGTCTATCCTTCTATAGCCTAAGTTTAGATACGTTTAGATAACTAAATCCCAGTTCACATGCCACTTCCTCCATGAAGTCTTCCTGCTGACTCTTCAGAAGTAACATCTTTATTCCCCTCAAATTCCATTATCTGGACTTATATATCATTTTTATTTGCATAATAGTTTTTATTAATGCATGTCAAATGCTTAATGCTACATATGGTACTTTTTAAAAGATTTTTTAAATTTGACAAAGGGAACATAAGCAGGGGGAGTGGGAGAGGGAGAAGCAGGCTTCCTGCTGAGCAGGCTCAAGGTCAGACTCAGGACCTGGGATCATGACCTGAGCTGAAGGCAGATGCTCAACCAACTGAGCCACCCAGGCACCCGTACCTGGCACTCTTTATGAACACTATTTAACCCTCATAAAACCTTGTGAGTTTGGAATTGACCCCATTTTATAGATGAGAAAAACAAGGTTCAGAGAGGTTTAGTTCCCAAAGATCACAGACCAAGTTATTTGGTAGACCCAGGATTAAGTTTTCAAGGTCCTCAATATTGACTATTCCAAATACTCTGACAATATTCTTGATTAAGCATTTATCGTTAGTCAATTTATCACTTAGAACACTATAAATATAAATTCCCAAAAGGAGTGTCTCAAAGGATTTATAGACAGAACCAGAGAACGCAGTGGCTCTGTCCTAGTGAAGTCAACGTAGGAATGAGAAGCTTTGCTCTTTGCCTTGAAGCACCTCTGTAGAATAGTCTGAAAATCACTACCTTCTCCCCTAAAGTTCACTGTAAATGGCCGAGAGTCCAGCAGCTGGTGTTCAACCACCCGTCTTGACAGATTATTATAATATATGCAAAAGTGAGTTATACTACATGTAAGTGAACTGAGTTACTATTTTGGAGGAATAGGACAATTATATTGCAGTCAAAGGCCTGAAATTTGAGTCACCCTCTCCATTTGTCTTTGGAAATTTGAGGCTTATTTTCCTCACCTAAAAAAGCGAAATGAAACAAAACCTCAGATGGGGGAATATTGCACAAAATAACTAGACTATACTCCTAAAAATGCCAGGGTCATGACAAATAAGAAAAACTACAAACTTGAAGACTAAGGCGATAATAAAAACGGAACGAAATCTAGGATTTCGAATTTTTTCTATAAATGGCAATATGGAGACAATTGTCCAAATCTGATTAACATCTGAACTAGCTAATAGAATTGCTAATTTCCTGACTTTGAAAGTTACGTGGTGGTCGTGTAAAGAATATCTTGTTTCTGGAAAATATGCATTGAAGTATTTAGAGATAAAGGACTACAACTTTCAAACAGTTCAGAAGAAAAGCAAATGTGGTTAAATGTGAACAGTTGGAAAATTTGAGTGGGGTATATGTGAATTCTTTATGCTACTGCAACTTTTAAGACTGAAGTAATTATGTTGAACTGTTTTTTTTTTTTTTTTTTTTTACACAATGGAGAGGATACCTGCTTATGCACTTCATATGATTTTGGGAAAGATCAAATAAAATCTTGTGGGTAAAAAAAAAAAATCGATCTTGATAGCGACTGTGTTGAATCTAGTTTTTTGGTAAAATCAACATTTTAACAATACTCTTCTTCATGTGAATGGGCGTTTGACCTTCTTTCATCAATGTCTTAAGTATTCAGAGTAGAATTCTTTCACCTTCTGGATGAAGTTTATTCCTAAGTGTTCCATTCTTATTTTTATAGAACTTGAGCTGGGTGGGGGGCAGAGGGAGAGGGAGAAGCAGAGACTCCCTGCTCAGCAGGGAACCTGATGAAGGGCTCCAGGATCATGACCTGAGCTGAAGGTAGATGCTTAACCAAATGAGCCACCCAGGTGCCACAAGTGTTGGGTTTTCAGTGTTAGAGAAAAATCCCATTCTTAGATAAATCGTAACTGTACAGAAATGCTGTTCAAGGTTACTCTTGTTTTTGTTTCCCTTTTCTAAAGAGACCTATCCCTAAGTAAGTTGCTAAGGCTGAGATCACAAGCCTGTTTTCTTTAGGAGTTACGGCATTTCCAGTATTACATTAGGTCTTACATCCATTGTGAATTTTGTATATGGTGTAGGAAAGTGGTCCAGTTTCATTCTTCCCTGTATTTGTCCAGTTTTCCCAGTACCATTGTTTCGAGGAGATGGCCTTGTCCCCATTGTATATTTTTGCCTCCTTTTTTGTAGAGTGACCATATATCTGGCGCTATTTCTGGGCTCTGTCCTGTCCTACTGACCTAGGTCTGTTTTTGTGCTGGTACCATACTGTTCTGATTACTACGGCCTTGTAGTATATATTAAAACTTGGACTTCTTACTCTTCCAGCTTTGTTCTTTATCAAGATTTTTGGCTATTTGAGGTCATTTGTGGTTCTGAACAAAATTGGGGATTCTACTTCTGTGGAAAAAACCATAGGTATTTTGATAGCGATTGCATTGAATTTGTAGGTTCTTTTGGGCAGTGTGGACATTTCAATGATATTCTCTCAATCCATGACTATGGTATATCTTTCCACTTGTGTTCAGGTTTTCTTTGCCATAATTTTTAGGCGTTTTACCTTCATGGTTAAACTTATTCTTATGTATTTTATCCCTTTGTCATAGTTGTAAATGGGATCATTAATCTTCTACTTCATTATTAGTGTATAGAAATGGAACAGATTTCTGTACGTGTATCCTGCAAGTTTACTCAACTTACCAGTTCTAATAGTTTCTTGGTGGACTCTATAGGGGTTTTAAAATGTCATCTACAACCAGTGATAATTTTTCTTCCTTATCGATTGGCATGTTTATTTGATAGCTGTGGCTAGAACTTGGAGTACCATGTTGAATAGAAGTGGTGAGAGTGATCCTAGGGGGTAAAAACTGCCCATTAATACCTAACATTATACTCAGTGGTGGAAAAAATGTCTTTTTTTTTTTTTTATATGTGGACTTCATTATGTTGAGGTATAAACTTATTTTGTTGAGGGTTATGAGTGTACATTGTGTTTTGTCAAATGTGAATTCTGCATCTGTTGAGATGATATGGTTTATCTTCTGGTAGAATGTGATATAGCATGTTGGCATATACTGAACCACTCTTACATCCCTAGAAAAAATCATTTTATGGTGAATGATTTAATGTATTGAACTTGGTTTGCTAATTCGAGGATTTTTGTATCCATATTCATCAGAGGTACTGCCTTACAGGGTTTTGTTCAGTTTTCTTTGGTTTGTGTTGTCTGATATTGGTATCAGGGCATTGTTGGCCTTGTCTAATGAATTTGGAAGTTTTCCTTATTTACAGGAATAATTTGAGAAGAATAAACACTGCTCTTTAAATGTTTGGTAGAATTCACCTGTGAATCCATCTGGTCCTGGACTTAAGCTTGAGCAATCCAATTTAGTTACTAGTAATCGCTCTGTTCAAATATTCTATTTCTTCCTGGTGCAGTTTTGGAAAACCATTTTTAGAAGTCTATCCATCTCTTTTAGGTGGTCCAGTTTGTTGGCATGTATTTCGGTGGTATTGGTGGCTATTTTTCCCTTTTTCCTTCTGGGAAGTAAAGACTGAAGGAAAGTAAAGAGTAAAGATTCCTCTTTTTCATGACTCTAGCTAAAGGTTTATTCAAAGAACAAGCTTAGTTTTATTGATCTTTTCTGTATTGCACTCATTTCTGCTCTGATATCCTTCTAAATTTTGGCATTGTCTTTCTAGCCCATTTATTTTTTAAAGATTTTTATTGGACAGAGACGCAGCAAGAGAAGGAACACAAGCAGGGGGAGTGGCAGAGGGAGAAGCAGGCTTTCTGCCAAGCCCGACATGGGGCTGGATCCCAAGATACTGGGGTCATGACCTGAGCTGAAGGGAGATGCTTAATGACTGAGCCACTCAGGTGTCCCTTTCTAGCCCCTTTAAACGTAACATGTTTACCATAAGGCCTGTCATCATTATAAACTTCTCTCATAGTACTTTTTACTAAGCTCCGAAGATAAACTGTTTTCATCTGTCTTCCTGGCTTTTTTTCTTACTTCATTGACCATTGGGTCATTGAGTATCCTGTTGAGCCTCCATGTGTTTGTATTTTGTTTTGTTTTGTTTTTTTTTTTTTTTCAGTTTTTTCCTCTTGTAACTCATTTCTTTTGTATTTTTGTCATTAGAAAAGATGCTTGGGGCACCTTGCTGGCTTAGTTCTTAGGCACCCAACTCTTGGCTTCAGCTCAGGTCCTGGTTTCAGGGTTGTGGGGTTGAGCACTGTGTTGGGCTCTGCACTCAAGGCAGAATCTGCTTGAGATTCTCTCCCTCTCCCTCTGCCCTTCTCCCTGTTCACACTTGCTCTCTAAAATAGTCTTTAAAAAAAAGGACGCCTGACATAATTTTAGTCTTTAATGAGACTTGGTTTGTGGCCTAACATGTGATCTATCCTGGAGAAGGTTCCCTGTGCACTTGAAGAGAATGTGTATTTCATTGTTGGATAGAATGTTCCATGTGTAAGTGATCCGTCTGGTCTAACGTATAATATTCAGAGCCACTGTTCCCTTATTTTTCTGCCTGGATGACCTGTTGATATAAGTGGTATGTTAAGATACCTTACTATTATTGTACTACTGTCCATTTTTCCCTTTATGTCTGCTAATATTTAGGTGTTCTATGTTGGATGCATAGATACTTAAAATTGTTATATACCCTTGTTGGACTGCTCCCTTTATCATGTACTGCCCTTTATCTCTTGTTACAGTCTTTGTTTTGAAATCTATTTTGTCTGATGTAAGTATTGCTACCCTTGACTTTTTTCATTTCTATTTTCATAAAATATCTTTCTCATCCCTTCACTTTCAGTCTGTGTCTTTAGGTCTGAAGTGGGTCTCATGTAGGCAGCATGTAGGTAGAGGAGTCTTTAGTCACCCTTTGTCTTTTGATTGGAACTTACAGACCATTTATATTTGAAGTGATTATATAGGTACATACTTAATGCTTTTTAACTAGTTTCTGCTTTTTTTTTGGTATTTCTCCATTCTTTTCCTCACTTATGGACTTTAGTGTTCTGCTTGAATTCCTTTAATTTCTATGTATGTATTACAGGTTTCTGATTGGTTACTGTCAGACTTACGTGTAACATGTATGTAGCAATCTATATCGGGCACTTAGGTTTGAATATATTCTAAAAACACTGAATTTGAACTTCACCCCATGTTGTATGTATATATATTTTATACCTTTTGTATCTATTTACTATTTTTATAATTGATTTTACTACCTTTGTTAATCTCCATATTAGCTTTATAGGTGATTAATCTCTTGCCTTTACTATGTTTGCTATTCCCTGTAAATTTTTTTTTTTCATATTTCTTTTAATTATAGTCTCTTCTCTCCACCCTCCTCCCCTTAAAGAATTCCCTTTAA
Organism: Nasua narica; assembly: GCA_028533885.1. Taxonomy (NCBI): domain Eukaryota; kingdom Metazoa; phylum Chordata; class Mammalia; order Carnivora; family Procyonidae; genus Nasua; species Nasua narica. The sequence goes on from CM052807.1 coordinate 1,617,980, forward strand.
CGCTTTTGGTAAGTATGGTTTAGTAGTGAACTAACTTTTGCTTAGGAAACTCTGAATTCTCAGTGGTAAGCTTGCAGGTAGAGTGTATTTGGTTGTAGGTGTTTTCCTTTCAGCACTTTGAATATACTGTCTGTACCATTTTCTTCGGGCCTGCAAAGTTGCTGTTGAGAAATCACCTGATAACTTTATGGAGTTTCCCCTTGTATATAAGTATTTGCTTCGCTCTTGCTGCTTTGAAAAAGAGCTTAATTTTTGCTGTTTAACTTTGCCTCAGTGCACCCAAGGAGGTCTGCACTGTTAGGGTCCTCTGTGACCCCTGACCGTTCTTAACTATTAAGTTTTCAGCCCCCTTCCCTTCTCTTCCAGGATCCCTATAATGTGAATGCTACTCTGCTTGATGTCCTAATTCTTTAACCTTTTATCACTTTGTATTCTGGCTGTTCAGCTTGTGTGCTTTCCATTACCTTATCTTCCAGACTTGTGATCCCTTCTGTTGTATCTCTTGACTTCCTTCTAGTACATTGTCTGCTAGTGAATTCTTCAGCTCTGATCCTTTTTCTGTCTTTGTTGAAATTATCTGGTTCACTTTTTTCTCAAGTCCAATGAGTAATTTTAGGACTGTCACTTTATCGGGCATGTTGGTTATCAGTTTCATTTAGCTCTTATGCTGTGATTTTTTGTCCTATTTTCCATTTGGTATGTATTCCTGTTTCTTCATCTTGTTCCATGTACTAGGCCAACTACAATTCTTAGTCTTGAAAGTACTAGTCTGTGTAGAGGTTCTGTGGTGTCTTGTAGCATTACACTGCAGCCCGGCCCCCATCATCGGGAACAGGTGTTTCAGCTGTGTCCCCTGTGGAAGCTACATACATACTTTCATGGGGCTGAGCCATGATTGCTTTGAGCTCATCTGGCTGTAGGGACCCACTTTGCCTACTCTGGGTCCGCTGGGAAAGGTTAGCTCTCCACACTGTTGACAAGCCTATCTGTAGTGGCCATGGGCTCATGGGTTAATGGGACCAGTACACTGCTTAGCGCTTTGCCATTAGCTTTCCTGCAGCAGCTGCACTAAGGTCAGGGCTTGGCTTATCTAGGAACTGCAAGTGGCTTGGGGTGTGGGATTATCTCCCCACTTCCCTGTGGTAGGAGTGGTGCTCGTCCCCACACATGCTGCCTGCCAGGTGTGGAGGGACAGGAGCTGTCTTGGATTCCTGGCAAGGTTGTTGGATTGGATAGGGTGGGTCAAGTGGGGGGAAGGCTGGGGTGGATAGGGCAAGTGTCCACCTATCTATATTGGGAAAAGAAATGGTACCCACCAGCACTTTCTCCCTAAGAAATCTGATCCTTGCTCCTCTGGTACACATTCTAGGATTAGGTGATAAATCTCCTTCACATACCCTCACAGGTACTTTGCAAACTGCTGCTTCATCATGGATTTTGGGCAAGTTAGTGTGCTGGTTCTTAAGGGTGGGGATTCAGTTTTCCATTGCCCTCCAGCTCTCCTGGAGTCAAACTCCACCAATTTGTGAAGCCAGAAATTGAGGACTTGTCTTCCAGTGTAGATGCCTAGTGCCAAGGATGCCTGATAGGTAGGGCCTGATCCCCTTCTCTGTGCTTATGATACCCTTCCTGTTCGTGGTTAGATTTGCTAGTGCTTTGCTTCCCAATAGTATCTACCCTTTTTGATGTGGCCTTTTATAAGATTAATTGTGGAAGGTCTGTTCTGCCAGTATTCAAGTCGGGGTTTTTTGTGTTTTGTTTTTTGTTGTTTTTGTTTTTTGGAGTTAGCTGCATATATGCAGCTGTTGCCTTTGAGGGGGAAGAGGTGAGCTCACTTTCCTCTTCCCTTGCCATCATCCCCAAACTCAGCTTCATTTTCTCTTTAATTCCTTAAGGAATACAGTTGGGTCGTTTAGGATTTTTCTTATTCATGTATCGTTAAGCATACCTTTTCAAACTGCCTTTGCTGCATCCCGTAAGTTTTGGTATGTTTTCATTTGTCCAAGATACTTGATTTTCCTTTCAATTTCTTTGATCCATTGGTTCAGGAGGGTGTTTAATTTCCATATGTTTATAAATTGTCCAATTTTTCTTGTTACTGATTTCCAGTTTCATGCCATTGTGGTTATAATTTCGATCTTGAGTTTGCTAAGACTTGTTTTGTTGCCTAACATGGTCTACCCTAGAAAATGTTCCAGATGTCCTTAGAAAAATGTATTCTGTTGATAGAGTACTCTCTATATGGGTTTGCTCTATGCTGTCCGAATCTCCTCTTTGGATGATTTAACCACTGATAGGATATTAAAGTCCACGACTATTGCATTGCTATTTATTTCTGCTTTTGGTAGTTTTTATATTCAGGTGCTCCTATGTTGGGTACATAGCAATTACTGTATTTTGATGTAAATACTGCTTTATTATTACATGATGACTCTTCTTGCTACCATTATTAGTCTGTTTTGTCAGTTATGTCTGTCACCATTTGAAACTTTTTTCTATCCCATCACTCAATTTTAAGTGTGTGCTTAAAAGCATCTCTGGTAGGCAGCATATCTTTGGATCTTGTTTTCTTATCCATTCATTCATTATGTGTCTTGATGACAGAAAGTGATCATTTTACATTTAACACAATTATTGCTAAGTAAGAACTTTTGCCATTTTGTTAATTGTTTTTTTGGTTGTTTTGTAGATCCATTATTCTGTGATTCATATCCTGCTGTCTTTCATTTTGATATCTTGTATCTGTATGCTTTATTGTTCCTTTGTGTAATTACATATTTTTCTCCTGTGGTTTCTATGAGGCTTACATAAAGTATCTTTAAAATTTAAGTCACTATTTTAAACTAACAACTTCAGTAGTATTCCTGAGTTTTTACTTCCCACTCTCATTTTAGGTTACTGATTTTTTTTTTTACATTGTGTAAGATTAATGTAGTTATGGATATTTTTACAATTAACCTTTAAACTGAAAAGCTACATATCACCATTATAATACTTTTGAATCTGACTATATATTTGCCATTACCCATGGCTTTCACATTGCTTTGTCTTTAGAGTGTTAATTGTCATTTTATTTCCACTCCAAGAATCTCCTTGAGCGGTTGCCGTATGACGGGTCTGGTAGTGAATTATTCTGCTTGTGTGCAGGAACGTCTTGATCTCTTCATTTCTGAAAGACCACTTCATAGGGTATTGACTTGTGTTGATGTTTCTTTGAATAGAATAATTCATACCAGTCTCTTCTGTCCCAAAAGGTTTGTTTAGGAATCTGCCTAAAGTTTTATGGGGGTTCCCTAGTATGTGAATGCTTTCGCTGTTTTTAAATTTCCTTTTTGAATTTTGACTATTATGTGACCCAGTGTAGCATTATTTGGGATAAACCTATTGGGGTCTCTTGGTCCTTTTGAATCTGGATGTCTTTCTCCCTACATTTGGGAAGTTTTCACCCATTATTGCTTTAATATACTTTCTGCCCTTTTCTTCTAGAATTCCCATAATGTAATTTTTACACTGTGTCCCATAATTCCTATGGACTTCACTTTATTCTCTGTGTTCCTCTCACTGCTGGTAACTTCAAATATGTTGTTTTTCAGGTACTGATGTCTATATGGATATCTTTGTACTTTTGAAACTCTCCAGTGAATTCTTAATTTACTGTATTTTTTAGCCCTAGGATTTTTTATAATTTCTACTTCTTTGAACTTTTTTGAAGAGTAGCAAAAACAATTTGTTTAAATCCAGTGTAGTTAATATACAGTGTTACTAGTTTCAGGTGTGCAATATGGTGATTGAGAAGTCTATGTATTACTCTGTGCTCAAGAGAAATGTACTCTTAATCCCCATCACCTATTTTACCCCCCCACCCCTAACCTACCTCCCCTCTGGTGACCTTCTGTTGTCTATAGTTAAGCAACTATTTCTTGTCTTTTTCCCCTTGTTTCTTAAACTCCACATGAGTGAAATCACATATTTCTTTCTCTTACTCCACTTAGTATTTTGTAGCTCCATCCGCGTTGCTAAAAATGCCAAGACTTCATTCTTTGTTTGAATAACATTCATGTGTGTGTGTATGTGGGTACCACATCATCCAGTGCTCACTTTGGTGGCACAGATCTATATGCTATATCATCTTTATCCACTCATTTATGGACATTTGGGATGCTTTCGTAGTTTGGATATTGGAAACAATGCTGCCATAAACATAGGGGTGCATATATCCTTTTGAATTAGTATTTTCATACTTGGGTAAATACCTGGTAGTGAAATTACTGGATCATAGGGGAGCTCTACTAACTTTTTGAGAAATCCTCCATACTTTTCTGCAGTGGCTGTACCAGTTTGCATTGCCACCAGCGGTCCACAAGGGTTCTTTTCTCCACATCCTCACCAACACTTATTTCTGTGGTTTTGATTTTAGCCATTCTGATAGGGACGAGGTGATATCTCACTGTGGCTGTTATTTGCATTTCCTTGATGATCGTTTTTTCATGTGTCGGCCATCTGAATGTCTTCTGAGAAACATCTCGTGTCCTCTGCCCATTTTTAATCAGATTGGGTTTTTGGGTTTTTTTGAGTGTTGAGATGTAGAAGTTCTTTGTGTTTTGAATACTAAACTTTTACTGGATACGTCATTTGCCAATCCACGTTCCATGGGTTCTTTTAGTTTTGTTCCCTTTGCTGTGCAGAGCTTTTTATTTTGATGTAATCCCCATAGTTTATTTTTGCTTCTATGTCCCTTGCCTCAAAGACCAATCTAGAAAAATGTTGTTTCAGCCAATGTCAGAAATGGTCTATGCCCTTTTCTAGTGTTTATCTGATTTCAGGTCCTACATTTAGGTCTTCAACCCATTTTGAGTGTATTTTTGTATATGGTATAAGCATGTGGTCCAGTTTCATTCTTCACGTGGCTGTCCAGTTTTCCCAACACCATTTATTAGACTTTTTCCCATTGCCTATTTTTGCCATTTTTTTTTTGTTTTTTGTTTTGTTTTTTTGTTGCAGGTTGACCAATAGTGGGTTTATTTCTGGATTAATTATACTGTTTGTGTCTACTTTTGTGCCAGTACCGTACTGTTCTGATTACTACAGCTCATGGTGGGACTTGGAATCTGGAATTGATAGCTCCAGCTTTTTTTGTTCTCTGGATTTGACCATTCGAGTTCCTTTGTGGTTCCATAAAAATTTCAGGATTATTTAGTTCTGAGAAATCCAGTTGGTATTTTAATAGGGCTTGAATTAAATCTGTAGGTTGCTTTGAGTAGTATGGACATCTAACAATATTATTCTAGTCCCTGAGCATTGACTGTCTTTCCATTTCTTTGTGTCTTAACTTTCTTTCATCAGTATTCTGTAGTTTTCAGAGTACAGGTTTTTCACGTCTTTGGTTAAATTTAGTTCTAAGTATTTTATTTTGGGGGAAATTGTAAATGAGATTAATTTCATCCTGCTGCTTATTATATAGAAATGTAAAAGCTTTTCTTTACACCGATTTTTGTATCCTACAAACCTAATTTGTGCATCAGTTCTGGGTTTCTTGTACAGTCTTTAGGATTTTCAGTATGCAGTATCATGTCATCTGCAAATTAGTTTTAGTTTTTACCAATTTGGATGACTATTAAGACTTTTTTGTCTGATGGCTATGGCTACTATTTCCAGTGTATGTTAAAGTGGTGGGAGTGGACATCCTTGTCTTGTATGTTAGGGGGGAAAGCTGTTTTTCACCACTGAGTATGAAGTTAGCTATATTATTTTGAGGTATGTTCCCTCTAAACCAACTTTGTTGAATGGGTTTTTATCATGAATGTATGTTGTACTTAGTCAAATATTTTTCTGCACTTACTGAAATGACTTTTTATCCTTATTAATGCAATGTATCACATTGATTTCGTGAATATTGAATAACCCTTGCATCTTGGGAATAAATCCTACTTGATTTTGTTGAGTTTTTTTTAATGTATTGGATTTGGGTTGCTAATATTTGAGGATATTAGCATCTGTGTTTATCAGACACTGATCTATAGTTCTATCTTTGTAATGACTATCTGATTTTGGTAGGGCAAGGGCTCCCTTCATATATTGAATTTGAAAGCTTTATTTTTTGGATGACCTTGAATAGGTATTTACTTGTTCAATTATTGGTAGAATTCACCTGTGAAGCCATCTTGTCCTGGACTTTTTGGGAGTTTGATTACTGATTCAGTTACATTGCTGATAAAGTTCTCTTCAAATTTTCTGTTTCTTCCCAATTCATCATTGAAAGGTCGTGTCTCTAGGAATTTACCCATTTTTTTCCCCTCAGTTTTCCAATTTGGCATATTTTTCATAATACTCAGTAATCTTGTTTTCATTTGTGATTGAGCCTTCCCCCTCACCCCGTGTTTTTTTTTCTTCCCCTCCTGAGTTTGGGTAAAGGTTTTTTTTGTTGTTGTTACTATTTCTGTTACAATGTTATTCTTTTTGTCTTGGGTTTTGTTCTTTTTCAAGCTCCCTTAAGTGTTAGGTTATTTTGAGATTTTTTTTCTTCTTGAGGTAGGCTCATATTGCTCTACTCTTTCTGTCAGATACATCCCAAAGATACTGTGCTATTTTCATTTGTCTCCATGTATTTTATTTTGTCTTTGATTTCTTGGTTGATACTCATTGTTCAGTAGCACGTGAAACACCATGTTATTTGACTTCCATGTATTTGTGGTCCTCCCAGAATTTTTTCTTGTGGTTGATTTCTAGTTTTATAATGAGGTCAAAGAAGATACACAATGACTTTGATCTTTTTCAATTTATTGAAACCTGTTTTGTGGCCTAACACATCAATTCTGGAGAGTGTTCTGTGTACACTTAAAGAATGTGTATTCTGTTCTCCTAGGATGAATGTTCTGAATATATTGGTGAAATTCTTGTCCAGTCTCTCTCAAAGCTACAGTTTACTTGTGGATTTTTTTTTTTTTTTTTACTTTTATTTTTTCAGTGTTCCAGGACTGTTAATGCACCACACCCAGTGCTCCCTCCTTGTAGGTTTTCTGTTGGGATAATCTCTCAATGTCAGTGGGTTGTTAAAGTCTCCTATTATCATCCATTACTTCCTTTGTTAGCTGCTTTATGCTTCCAAGTGCTAACAAGCTGGGTGCATAAATATTTACAATTGTTATATCATGTTGGATTGTTCCCTTTATTAGTGTCCATCTTTGTCTCGTCTTTTTCAGACCTGTCGTCTGATCTAAATATTGCTAGTCCAGTTTTTTGACGTCATTTATATGATAAGTTCTTTTCCTTCACTTTCAATCTACAGGTGCCTTTAGATCTGAAAGGAGTCTCTTGTAGTCAGTGTATAGATGGGTCTTTTTTTATCCATTCTATCACCTTGTCTTTTGGGCATTTAGTCCATTTACATGTAAGTAACTATTGATCCGTCTTTACTTATTGCCAGTTTACTTGTTTTACTGTTTTTGTAGTTTCATCTTTCATGATTAGCTGCATTATCCTTTAACAGTTTTATTTTCTTGCATATCACTGTTTTTTTTCCCCCAAATACTTTTATTTTTTCAGTGTTCCAAGATTCATTGTTCATGCACCACACCTAGTGCTCCATGCAGTACATGCTGCCTCAGTACTCACCACCAGGCTCGCTCAACCCCCTGCCCTCACCCCTCCAA
>CM052807.1:1625728-1641839 GCA_028533885.1 Nasua narica
ATATCTTCTGTATCCATTCATCTGTTAAAGGGCATCTTGGCTCTTTCCACAGTTTGGCGATTGTGGCCATTGCTGCTATGAACATTGGGGTACATGTGGCCCTTTGTACTGCATCTGCTTCTTTGGGGTAAATACCCAGTAGTGCAATTGCAGGGTCATAGGGTAGCTCTATTTTTAATTTCTTGAATCTCCACACTGTTTTCCAAAGTGGCTGCACCAACTTGCATTCCCACCAACAGTGGAAGAGGGTTCCCCTTTCTTTACAAACGACCGTTCTCTTACACCATACATGAAGATAAACTCGAAATGGATAAAAGGCCAGGAGTGAGGCAGGAGTCTATCAAAATCCTAGAGGAGAGCATAGGCAGTAATCTCTTCGACATCGGCCACAGCAGCAGCTTTCAGGACATGTCTCTAAAGGCAAAGGAAACAAAAGCGAAAATGAACTTTTGGGACTTCATCAAGATAAACTTCTGCACAGATAAGGAAACAGCCAAAAAACAGGCAACCAACGGAATGGGAGGTGATATTCACAAATGACACCACAAAGGGCTGATATCCAAGATCTATAAAGCACTCCTCAAACTCAATACTCAAAACAGATAATCCAGTCAAAAAATGGGCAGAAGACATGAACAGACACTTCTCCAAAGACGTACAAATGGCTCACAGACGCATGAAAAAATGTTCATCTTTAGCCATCAGGGAGATTCAAATGTCACTGGTGGTTGATTTGTGGTTATTAGGTTTATATGTAACATCCTGTGCATGTAGCAGTCTATATTCAGCTGGTGGCTGATCACATGACCCTATTCTCTCCCCATGCTTTAGGTATATAGTGTCATAATTACATCCCTCTTTTGAGTCCCCTTGAATAGGTTTTATAGATTTAGTTCTGCTTTGGTGCTTCCTACATTTTTTCTTCTGTTCCTTTCTGCCCACTTGGTCCCCAGTCCCCTTGAGCATCCCTTTGTAGGGCTAGCTTACTGGTGATGCCTTTAGCTTTTGTTTGGGGGAAACTCTTGATCCTTCTATTGTGAATGATACCGTTGTTGGATAACGTATTTTGGTTGGAGGTTTTTTTTTTCCTTCACTGCTTTGAATTTTCATGTGACTCCCTTATGGCCTGCAAAGTTTCTGCTGAAAAAAAGTGCCTGATAGCCTTAGGGGGTTTCCCTTATATGTAACAGCTTTATTTTCTCTTGCTGCTTTTAAAATTACTACTTTTTTTTTTTTTTTTTTTTTTTGCCATTTTAATTACTCTGTCTTGGTGTGGAGTTCAGTGGCTTGATTTTTGTTGGGGCCTCTCTGTGCCTCCTGGATCTGGATTTGTTTCCCCAGATTAGGGAAGTTTTCAGTTATTCAATTTTTCTGCTCTTTTCTCCTCCTGGGATCCTACAATGTGAATATTACATTTGATTTGATGGGAGTCACTGAGTTCCCTAAGTCTACTGTCATTTTGCACGATTCATGCCACCTGCTCACCTTGATTACTTTCCGTTACTCTGCCCTCTAGGTCACTGATTTCTTCTTTAGCCTATTTATCTACTGTATTAACTTTTGTGTTTTTCATTTGTTAAGGGTCTTGCTGATGTCCTCCACTATTTTCTGAAGTCCAGTGAGTAACCTTATAATCACTACTTTAAATTCTGATGTATTACTTACCTATGTTTCCTTTAGGTCTCCTGCTATGATTTTTGTCCTGTTCTTTCATTTGGGACATTTTCCTGTCTCCTTTTCTGTTAGGAAAGTCATTTAGGTCTCCTGCTTAAAAGTAGTGGCCTTATGAAAAAGAGGTCCTCTAGTGCCCTGCAATGAAGCATCCCCTCTTCCGGTGGAACCTGGCACTTAAAGGGTGTTTCCTGTGTATGTTGAGTGCACCCTCATGTTGTGGCTGAGGGGTTTTGTTCTGTGGTGGTTTTTGTTTTCAGTCCATCTGCAGTGGTGCTCTCTGTTTGGGGCAGCGTTTGGTCCCTGTAGTTTCGTGGGCCGATCAGGGCCCGCCTTGCCCTTGAGTTAGACCAGGCATTTGCCAGAGACGGAGCAGCACCAAATTGGAGGTGCTCACCCTGCGTTGTCCTCTAAGAAGCTTTTGTTCGTGGACAGGCCCTGCGGCCAGGCCGGTTATCTGCCCCTAGCCCATTGTGGGGTTCCAGTCTGCTGGTAGGTATGAGTATCTTCTCCTCTGTCTGGTGTAGAAGACACTTTGGAGTGGCGCTGGCCCCTGTCCAGGCTGGAGGCACCTCCCTGGATGAGCTTCGGTAAAGACTTGTCGGAGGGGGCAGGGCAGTGGCGGTAGCGAGTTAGGTGTGGGGGGTGTTGCTGTGTCGGTTCCTGCAGGGGGCTGTGTGTTTATGCCGGGGTGGGTGAGGGAAGGTGGTTTTCAGACTTGTGCTTCTAGGCTGTATCTCCACAGGGCTGCTCGTTGTGTTGTCTAAGGGCTGGAACTCGGTTTCCTCTTGCCCTGTGTGGTTTTACTGGAGCAAGTCCACTGACGTAAAATTTCGGGTTTTCAGTCTCTGCTGGTAAGAACTAGAGAAATTTGGCCCTTTAGTTCTCAAACCCAAACATCTTGTGGATTTGTCCCCCCTGCCTGGGCTCGTCGGTGGGATGGAGTTTCTCTTCCCTCTTCTATCACGTGGACAGACCCGTTTGTCCCTGCAGATTCCAACCTGTCTGCCCTTGCTACCCTCCGATGTGTGGTCTCTTCCTTACATTTTTCTGCTAGCCTTTGGGTCATTTTTTGAGTGTCTTTACACTGATGTGTTACCTAGTTATATCTGTGGAATGATGTGAGCTTGTGGTCCTACTCCATCTTCCCCCAAATGTCCCGAGCTCCTTAAATACATTCCTGTAACATTTTATTCTTGTTAATCACTAAAATTTTGAGGCTTATTCTGATTTCTTTGGCAGTTCATAGATACCACTTTTTTAGGTCACTTACTGGAATCATACTGGTTCCCTTTGGTGTTATACTTGATTTATCATCCCTGGTTCTTTATTCTAGAATGTTCTCCAGACTTGGCTGGTTTGCTTTGGCAGAGTACTCACCAGTCAGCTCTGTTTGGGTTTCTGGATGTGTCTGCTGGTAATGTCTTTGGACACGAGGTCCCCCGTTAGGCTCCCCATCAGGCTGGGTGACGGCTGTGTTCGGTTGTGAGTGCGGCTGTGAATTTGTTCGCCCGAGTGGGACAAGCGGCTCCAAGTCCCCGAGGCCCTTTATTTGTGGTCTTGACTTAAGGTGCGCCCCCAGATTCCCTGGCTAAAAAGGGCCACTCTCATTGCTCTGAGTGTGATGGGTTATGCCTGCCTGCCTGCCTCCTGCATTGAACCTGGCTGGGTCACAGTCACTTCCAGGTACTGTAGCCGGCCCTTCGGATGGGGCTGGGGACCACACTCTGTGGCGGTGGGTCTAGGAGCTTCTCGTCTTGCTGTGGGTAAACCAGGCTGTAGGGCTGGGAAAACCTTTCTGAGGACCTGAATCAGACAAACATGCGTCTTCCAAGTTCCGTGGTCACATTGCACAAACTCTTTTGTTCTAGAAGTGAACAAAGCGGCTGGTTGAGACTATTTGGGATGTGCAGTTACAAAGTCAGTCTGCCAAGATCTGGGTGTTGGTTGTGGGAAGAACTTTGTCGTCCTCCATCACAATCAGCTGCCTTGTGATCCCCAGGGGAGGTTGGGGGTAAAAGTGTCAACAAGCCCTCTTGTTCAACTGTGGACCCCAGCAGTTAGAACCGGAAACAGAGGAGACCACTTATTTCTTCTCACACTTTCTTGAGCCTTTGACCAGAACGTTGCAATTTCCAGACCAGGAAAGTCCCCGGTGGCAGTGGAATGCCTAGAAAATCACCCCCGATGGATGCCTGCCCTGATCACATACTCTGCCTGCTCGTCTGAAGGTACCTCCCTGAAACTCAAACTCTAGGTGATGTCTTCCCCCCGGGGGGAGAGGTAGGTTAGGCTTGAGTCTGCCACCTCCTCTAGCTGCGCCCCAAATTTCTCCCTCTCTGACCCTTTTTATTTGCTGGCTTCTCTTATGATGGGTTTAACCAAGTTGTGTTTTCAGCAGCAGTGTTCGCCAGGCCAGCCAGGAGCTAGGCTTTCGATTTGTCCGGCCCCTTGGGATTCCGCAGGATGGAGCAGTTAGCGGGGACTGCGTGCCAGGGATCACTGGCTTCCTGACGGGGTGGCTATGATCCCTCAGTAACAAAACCGGTCCAGCGGTGAGCGCCGGGCTCACACCCCTATACCCTCTGTTCCCGCTGTAGGAACTGGAGTCTGCGGGGAGGCCCCTGGCGCAGCTCTGTCCCGGCGGAAGGCGGTGGGAGAATGTGTCGCTCTCTCCTACCTCCAACACCGTCTGTCTTGGTCCCTGGTACAAGGGGTGCTTCAGCCTCAGCCCCGCATTCAGGTGGTGTGTTGTCCACGAACAGTTAGGTTCCTGACTTCGTTCCCCCTCAGGAACAGTGATGGCTGGTGAATGCCATTCTTTTCTATTTGGTTATTAAATGCTTTTCCACTCAGTACGTTAGAATTCACCATAAGGGATGAATAATATGAACAAATACTAGCAAAACTCGGCTCTAATTTAGAAAGAAAACTCAAAGTAGAAATGAACCTTGTACTAGTTTGATACTTATCTGTCAAATACCCTAAATCTTCATATTTACTAAGTACAAGTAGCCTAATGTGAAACTAGAAACTCCCAGGGACCCTGACTTATGATATTTACAGAAGCTACTAACAAGAACAGCAAAACAAAACCAGATGTAAAGGCACTATGAATTGTAAATGACGAAAACACCCCAACGGCATCGACAGAAATAATAGCATCAGTAAGAGCTATTAACAGTAGATTTGGGTGTAATAGATACGAAACTTAGATACATTGTCATCTGTCACTATAAAAATACTAATATGCCTTCTCTGCAGGGAAGGAAGAGAGTTGATCGATGAAACAGAACATACAAGTACAAACCATTTCCACATATAAATGGACATTGATGAATGGCAAACCTGGAATTACAGAAACGGTAAGAAATAACACCTCATTTTGACAGTGGGGCGTTGACGGTGTGCTTCTGTTGTCTGATCATTCTGCCAGGAGCAGGGAGATGGGGAGAGGCTGCACTAAGGGCATTGTGAAGCCAAAACTTGAATACGTTTAGAAGAGAAATAAGATAGTTTTCTTCATGGACTTCAAGTAAGCATTTTTAAGGCTCAAAAAACAGTTATAACTTAAAGACTTAGATCCAGTTGTTCTAGTAAAACTTCATGAAAAGAAATCAAAAGATGAACCTCCGGAAATGGCGATGCTTCTCTTTGTCCTGAAAACCCGTTGGAATCAGGCAGAATAAGAATAGTAAAACTGTGAGTACCCCCAAAATTTGCAGAAGTATTTGTGGAGTGTGAACCTCCATCTGTGGGACAGAAGCGTCTTATGGGGAACCTCCATCAGGCAGGAGATGCTGGACAGATCATCTTAAGCAGCAAATGGGAAGGATTTTCAGATCCCCAGTTAATAGGTGGCAATAACGGGAATGTCCACTGTGGAGTGGTTTAAAGACGTCAAAACTGCAGCCTCAGGTCCTTCCCAGAGGAAAATTTCTAATCAAGGAGAAATCCCCAACCAGAAAACAAATCAAACAAGGTAGAAAAAAATTTTTTTCCAAATAACAGAAAGGGTCTCTTTCATCCTGAAAGTTTACAGAATTTCACATAAAATGAAAAAACAGAATAGCCCCTGATCAAATACTATGCAATATACTATCATGAGAAAAGGAAGGTAAGCTTTGAAATAGAATTTAAAGTGAGAAAGTAAGATACCAGCCATTCTTAAGATTGCTTTGTCTACTTAGGGTCTATGATTCCATATGAATTCTAGTAATTCTTGTGAAAAATGCCATTGGAATTTTGATAGTGATTAAACCGAATCTGTAGGAGCACCTGGGTGGCTCAGTCGTTAAGCGTCTACCTTCAGCTCAGGTCATGATCCCAGGGTGCTGGGATCGAGTCCTGCATCGGGCTCCCCGCTCAGCAGGAAGTAAGGACGTCTTAACAACGTTCTTCCAATTCGTGAACTTGGGAGATCTTTCATTTGTCTTTGGTTTCTTTCATCAGTGGTTTTTATAATTTTCAGTGTACAGATCTTCCTTGGATAATTGTATTACTAAGTGTTTCTTTGATAGTTTTTTTCTGCTAATGTCAGGCAAGTAGTTGACACAATGTTCCATGAGTTTCAGGTGTAGGACTTCGTGATTTGACAAGTTGGAACAGTATGCTGTGTCCGCAAGTGTAGCTTCTGTCCCATTACATCACTATTACAGTATCATTGACTATGTTCCGTATGCTGATTTTTATTCCTGGAACTTAATCCACGCCTGGAGGCCTGGATCTCCCTCTGCATTCACACATTTTGATGGGCTTTCCCCCCACCCCTGGTCCCTACTCTGGCAACCGTCAGTTCCCTGACGGTTCTACTTGGATGTGCATGGTGAATGTTTTCCTGTTCCTTCACTGTGTCTCTATGGGTCATTAGGTCTGATGTGAATCTTAATATAGGCAGCGTGCAAAGGAGTCATCTTTCTCCATTTTTCCCCACTCTGTCTTTAGATTGGAGCATTTAAATCACTTTAAAGTTATTACTGATAGGTACTTAACTGCTATCTTAAAAATGTGTTTTCTGGTGGTTTTGTAATTCTTTGTTCCTCCTTCTTTGTGACTGAGTATAGTGTTCGTTTTTCTTTGTATTTTTTGGTTATAGGCTTTGGGTTTGTAGTTACCACAAGGTTCATGTGTAACATCCAAAGTAAGTAAATGGCAGTCCAAATCGGGTGACTTAAGTTCAGTCATATTCTAAAGAAAATTTTCCCTCTCACTTTTACTCCCTTCTCTACATCTTATGGACACATTATCACATTTATACATATTTTATTCACGTTTTTCTTAAGTCCACTTATGGTTGTTTCCATTTAAAGAAGTCTTTTGAACATTTTTTTCTTGCTACACAACTGTTTCCTTTATCAAAAAGGGCTGTACTAAGTACTTCAGTCTGTTCTTCAAAATTTTGATTCCAGTATAGTTAATATAGTGTTTCAGGTGTATGGTATAGTGATCAGGGATTCTCTGTATTCCTCTGTGCTCTTCATGATGGGTATACTCTTAATCCCCTTCTTCTATTTTACCCATCCCTCACCTACCTCCCCTCTTAACCATCAGTTCTCTGTAGTTGGGTCTGGGGGTTTTTTGGTTTGGGTTTTTTCCCCCCTTTCTTACACATGAGTGAAATCATGGTATTTCTCTGGCTTAGTTTGCTTTGCATTACACAGTCTAGATCCATCCATGTTGCTGCAAATAGCAAGATTTTGTTCGTTCTTATGGCTGAGAAATATTAAACTGTTTATGTACATCTTCCTTATCCATTTATGTGTTGGACTCTGGGGTTGCTTCCATAATGTGGCTGTTGCAAATACTTAAACAGTAGAGAAGCATGTCTTTTCAAAATTGTGTTTTCATATTATTTGGGTAAATACATCATAGTGAATGCGATTACTGGATCATATAGTAATTCTATTTTTACTTTTTTGAGGAACTAACTTCCATACTGTCTTCCATAGTGGCTAAATCAGTCCGCATTCCCATCGACAGTGCACCACGGTTTTTCTCCGTACCTCACCAACGCTTGTTTCTTGTGTTTTGACTAGCATTCCTGACAGATACGAGGCGATATATCATTGTAATTTTGTTTGGCATTTCCCTGAAGAGAAGATGCTCAACATCACTCATAATGTCTGTTGGCCAGCTGTATATTAACCTTGGAGAAACGTCTGTTGATGTCTTCTGCCCACTTCTTAATTAGATTTTGGTGTTAGTTTGTAGAGGTTCATATTTTGGATACTAACCCTTCATCAGGTCATTTGAAAATATTTTCTCCATCCAGTAGGTTCTTGTAGTTTTGTTGGTTTCCTTTGCTGTGCAAAAGCTTTTTACTTTGATGTAGTCCTAATAGTTCTTGCTTTTGTTTCCCTTGCTTCAGGAGACTTATTTAGAAAAATGTTGCTACAGCCCATATCAGAAATGACTGCTTGTACTCGTCGAGGATTTCTATAGTTTCAAGTATCACATCTGAGTTTTTGTGCACGGGGTAAGCAAGTGATTCAGTTTTGTTCTTTTGCAAGTAGCTGTCCAGTTTTCCCAGCACTACTTACTAAAAAGACTTATCTTTTCCCCCATTGTATATTCTTACCTTTTTTTTGTTAGACTAATTGACCACATAATTATAGGTTTATTCCTGGGAGCTCCATTCTCCGCCATTGATTTATGTGTCTATTTGTACTAATACGTGCTGTTTTCATTACCACAGCTTTGTGTAATGTATATGAAAATGTGGAGTTGTGATCCTTCCAGCTTTATTCTTAGAACTGTTTTGGTGATTTGGGGTATTCTGGGATTCCATACAAGTTTTAGGATTAGTTCTAGTTTTGTGGAAAAAATCTGTTGGTATTTCAATATGGGTTAAATTGACTCTGTAGACAGGGTAACATGGACATTTTGACAATATAAGTTCTTCCAATCCGTGAGAATGGAATATCTTTCATTTATGTCCTCTTTAATTTCTTCCAGCGGTGTCTTAGTTTTCAGAGTACAGGTCGTTCATCTCTTTGGTTAAGTTTATTCCTGGGTATCTTATTCTTTTTGGTGCAATTGTAGAAGGGATTGTCTTCTTAATTTCTGCAACTTTGTTAGGGTATAGAAATGCTACCAATTTCTGGGTATTTTTGTATCCTGCCACTTTCCTGATTTCACTTATTCTAGTAGTTTTTGTTGAGGATTTTCTATGTATAGTATGTCATCTGAAAATAGTAACAGTTTTTCTTTACCAATATGAATGCTCTTTAATTGTCGTGGCTGAGATTGCCAATACATAATAAAAATGGTGAGTGTGCATCCTTGTTCCTGATCTTAAGGGTAAAGCTTCATTTTTCACCACGGAGGCGGAGGAGGATAGCTGTGGGTTTTCTGTATATGGCCCTTACTATGTTCCCTCTAAACCTACTTTGTGGAGGGTTTTTATCACGAATGGATGTTATACTTTGTCAAATGCCTTTTTGCATCTATTGAAATAATGCATTTCTTATCCTTTCGTTGATGTATCCTATTGACTCACCAATATGAACCTTGTATTCCAGGAATATCCCACTTGATCTGTTGTCGGATTTAGTTTGCTAGTATCGAAGATTTTTGTGCCTTTTTTGGTTGGGTTTTAATGTCTTTAGTTTTGGTGTCAGGGTAATGCCGACTTCACAAAACGAATTTGGAAGCTTTCTTTCCTCGTCGGTGTCTTGGAATAGTTTTGGAAGACTAGGTACTCTTCTTCAAATGCTTGGTAGAATTCACCCATGAAGTGCTCCTCTCCTGGATTTCTATTTGTTGGAAATTTGATTAGTTTCATTGCTGATTAGTTTCATAATTGGACTGTCCAAACTCTATTTCTTAGTAATTCGGTTTTGGGAACTTATATTTTCTGAGACTTTGTCCATTTCACTGGGTTGCCCAATTTGGCATATAATATTTCATAATGTGAGTATTTGTAGTTCTGTGGTGTCAGTTATGTCATTTGATTTTTTCTCCAGGTGTCTGCCTAAAGGTTTATCAATTTTGGTGTTCTCAAAGACCAGTTTCTGCTTTCATTGATACATATTTTTTACTATTTTTGCTTATTTTTTGCTCAAATCTATTTCCTTTTTACTGGTTTGGGGTCTTGTTTTTCTGGCTACTTCAGGTATAGTTGCCCTGTTTGGGATTTTTCTTTCTTGTTGGGGTAGGCCTGCATTGCTATAAACTTAGAAAAGCTTTTACTGTATCCCAAAGATTTTTGGACTATATTTTCATTTTCGTTTGTCTCCAAGTATTTTTGTTATTTCCTCTCTGACCTCCTGGGTGACCCCTTCATTGTATAGTATGTTATTTAACCTACTTGTAGTTCTGGTCTTCCCAGATTTTTTTTAATTTTTAGTTTCATAGCATTGTTGGACAAGATGCATATAGGTACGACTTTGACCTTTTTGAATTTGTGGAGACTTGTGGCCTAATACATCTGTTCTGGAGAATATTCTGTGTGCGGTTGAAAAGAATGTTCTCTTAGGATGGGATGTTCTGAATAGAAGATACATCTGACGGACCGTATCATTCAAAGCCACTGTTTCCTTACTGATTTTCTGTTTGAGCTACTCACTGCTGTATATGGGGATGTTAATGCCCTCTACTGTTACACTGTTCCTAGTATTTTCTTCTTAGTTGCTTTGTGTATCTGGGTGCTCTCTTGTGGGGGTGCATCGATATTTACAATTATTATAGCATCTCACTGGATTGTTCCCTTTCGGATTCTATAGCGTCTTTGTCTCTTGTTAGTCTTTGTTTTAAAGTCTCTTGTCCAATATAGGTATTGCAACCTAGGTTTCTTCTCACTTCCATTTGGATGATAAATCTTTCCAGTCCCTTCGCTTTCAGTCTGCATGTGTCTTTAGTCTGAAGGGAGTTCCTTACAGAGATGGGTCTTGCGTTTTTATCCATTCTGTCACCCTGTATGCTTGGGTTGGGGCATTTAGTCGACTTAATTCAAAGTAATTACGGCTAGGTATGAATTTACTGTCACCTTCCACCTTTCTTGTAAGGCTCATTTAGTGCTGATAAACTCAACATCTTTTGTCTGGAAAACGCGCGCTCTCCCAATCCGGACGACCTTGGCAGGTGGGGTATTTGTGGCTGCAGGTCTCTTCTCAGCACTCATAGCATATCGTAGCACTCCTTTTGGCCTATAATAATTTTGCTGAAAAACTCAGCTGATAGTCCTATTGGTTTTTTCCCTTATAGATAACTTTGCTCTGTTGGTCCTTCAAAGATTCTCTGACTTTAACCTTTGACATCTTAATGATGTCCCCTGGTGTAGATCTCCTGGGGTTCATCTTGGTTTGAACTCTGTGCTGCTTGGCCTTCGATGTTCATTTCCCTCCAGGGGTTAGTGAAGTTTTCAGTTCAGGTTTTTCTCTTGGAGGGACTCCTATACTGTGACTGTTTGATGTTGGAGCTCTCTTAATACATCCTCATCTTTAAAACGTTCTTTTTTTTTTTTTTTTTTTTTTTTGTTCAGCTTGTGTGCTTTCCATTACCTGGCCTTCCAGGTTGTGGATTCATTTTTCTTCTAATCTACTCCTGATTCTCTCAGATGTTTAATTTTTTCTCTTGACTACATGTCTGAGTTCTTCCATTCTTTTTCCAGCTCAGTATTTTTATATCAATACTTTAAATTCTTTATTAGACACATTACTTACCTGCTTCATTTAGTTCTTTGTGTGTGCGCGCACATGCATGCTTTTGGGGCATATTCCTGTCTCCCCATTTTGCTTGACTGTTCTATGGATTAGGTGAAGTGCTAGCCTGAAGTGGTAGGGTGCGGTCTGTGGTGTGTCTGTGCAGACTGTGTGTGTGTGTGTGTGTGTGGTGGCGGCTTCGGCTGGCTCGAGCTGTGGCTGTTTATGCTAGTTACTCCTTTGAACTGTGGCTTTTTACAGAATAAAGAAAACAAAACCAATAAGAAGGAAAAAAGTAAAAACTTACAAATATTAAGTCTTGTTTTCCATCCCCCAGCCCCGCAGGACGTGGCTCGTGGTCCCTCAGACCTTGCTGAGTGGTGAGCTCCCCGTGAGAAGCCGGCCCGCAGGGGAGGTGTCTGAACACGCCTGTTGGCCTTGTGACCCTCCGGTTAGGGTTTCTGAACCTGCCTCTGATGACCTCCGCACTCAGGCCTGGGCTTCTCGGGTGGAGAGGAGGAGAGCATGGACACGGCTCGTCAGCCCTTGGCACTGTGGCTCCTGTCCCCATGCCCCAGTGCAACTCGGGCTCCCTGAGAGCAGATCCACCCGTTTGGGAGTCCCAACCCTGCTCTGGGCCTAGACCTCCACGGTTGCATAGGAACGTAACTGCAGTTCTCCAGTCCCTCTCACCGGGAGAGCTTTCCTGCCGCTCCTCGGCTGCTTCCCAGAGTCCTGTTAATTAGGACTACTGTATGATCTAGTGCTTTCACTCCTGGGTACTGATCCAGAAGAAATGAAATCAGGATCTGGATGTCTACGTTCCCATGTTCATTTGCAAGATTCCCAGTCTAGAGAGGGAATGATTTAATATCTAGTGACAAGTACAGAAATTGGTTTATATACAGTGAAATATCTGTGAAAAAGGAGATCCTATAGTTAACAGCAACATGCATGAATCTGGAGGGCATGCTAAGTGAAAAATTGGACACAGAAGAAAAAATCTTGTGTGGAATCTGAAAAGTTGAATACATAGAGGCAGAGTTAGGTAGTGGGGAGGTGGGGAGGGTGGGCACAAAGTTGTAACTCTAGTAAGTCCAGGGATCTCCCACACAGTAGGTAGGAAGACTATAGCTGTGATCCCGTATGGAGCACCGGACGTGCCAAGAGTCGATTTCTACGTGTGCCATCCCACACAGTGATAACAATGTGAGGGGAGGACGTATTAATTAGCTTAACTGTAATAATCGTTTATGTCACTGTTTACCAAATCACCGTGTTGTACACCTTGAATATATTACCAAATAAGCAATTGACCACCTCTTCAGTAAAAACTCCAGTAGGGCATGACCGTTAAGAGCTCCATCTTCACTCATTGATTTTAGGTGAATCCCAAAGACCTAGAACAAAAAGCTGTGGAAAATTGCATGTAGTGTTTGTTTCAAGGAAGCTATATACGCATGTGTATACAAACACACATCTCTGCATATTTGTGAGCTTCATGTATGAGTGCATGTACACAGAACTTAAAAATAATAGGAACGCATACATAGGTAACAGATCTCTAAGGGAAAATACAGGAGTCCTTAAAACCAAAACTCATCATGGTGAACCTCGAGTCTGAGGAAGATCATGATAGAAAGGGGGTTTACAAGGAGCTTGAGGGGTAGTTGTTACTGTTTCTTAAACAGCTTGGTGGGCAAAATGAGGTTATACGTTGTGTCTACATTACATATAGGAGATAATTCTATTAAAATCGAGATTTGATAGGTATACCTCGTGATGGGATGTAATCAAACAGTTCTGTTTTTCGTGTTTCTGCAATTCTCAAACGATCGAGTAACCTGCACCCAGGTGCCTGAATTCATGAGTGGTGCTGATCAGTGAGAACTGGGCTGAAGTTACGAGATTTACGAACAGCTATGTAATTGCTAGAGTTCATTTATTTTGTACGTGAAAATTTTGGTGGGTTTTAAATTAAGGGGTTTAATTATATCACTGTCTTACTGGTAAAGCCTTTTGCTTATCAAAAGGACAGGCACATCAGACTTTAAAAAAAAAAAAACCCACCTAAAAACCCCCAAATTATGTATAATCTAAGTCACTGTGGTTTATTGAAAAACAAAAATGTTCTTAGACATCCTGAATTAAATAAAAGTTGGTCATTGACAAGCCTTTAAGAGCTTGCTATAGCAAGTGGTTTTCACCTTTTAAATGTTGTTAAATGCAAATACACTTAAACATTTGAAGTCATTATTTTGGAATTTAACAAGAGGAAGGAGAATCAGAATAAATAGGTCAACTGTGGAGCTGTGACATTCTGGAATGTCTTATTTTTCTAGCCTAAGACTTTGTAAACCCTTTGCATGTCTTCAGAACCTTTTCGATTGTGTATTTCATCCAGCATTCTTTCCTACATTTTTTTCTTAACAAAATTCAATAAAGCCATTTAAAGAATTTGTCTTAAAAAGCACGCAAATTATTAAAGTTCCCAATTAGAATTTTTACTGTTTGAGATTGAATACATCTATAGATAAGATTTTCTCCCTTTTCAGGTAATTTTCATAAATATGACTTTATTTTGCGTGCTGGACATTTATCACTTTTTTTTTTTTTTTTTAACACATCTTCTGACAAAATAACCAAGATACCCACACCACTATGCTTGTATCTTGTTATAGGAGTTCGAGATGCAGGAATGTGCAGGAATGCTCTATAGCGATCCAAGATACTGGTCATCAGATTTCTTGACACACTTCCTGTGGCTGGTTGTCGTCTCTGTGACCGGACCCATGACTGAATTCGGGCCATGGGGCACCGCCGATGATCACTGTTCCATCCACGGCTGCTGCTGCTTTCAGATCGATACTGTGCTCCTGTCAACGGCGACTTCGTCCTTTCAGGAGATGAGAGACGATTTTCTTGGACTACTTGTCTGCTCTTAATCAGATTTAAAAACAAGACAACACACCCCAAACCAAGTACTTTAGCCTGAGCTGCGTGTTTACTGAACCCAGACTTCCGTTAGAGCCTTTTACCAGAAACGGAATCGATAGCCGCGCGGCCAGGAACCCCGGGTCTGCAGGAGGTTGGTAATCTGCCTGAAAGAATCACCCCGCCGTCCCCAAGGAAGGTGACCTTGCCGGAGCCACCTGTTCTCTGTGGAGTGTAACTCCCTTGCTCCTGCTCTCTGTCAAAGTCTTTGGTTTGTACAGCAGCCAGGAGCTCCTGGCTGCTAGCTGGAGTACTACTGGACTTAAGTCCATTTTTGCTCAAAAAAAACCAAAACCAAAAACCTTGACTTTAATAATTAAGGCTTTATTCTATCTTACAGCCATTCTGGTGTCATGAGGAACGAACCGAGCCGCCTGCTGGCCCCCCGGAGCAGCCAGCAGCTGGGCAAAGGTCCCCTTGGGGCCCCTGGAGCTCAGTACTTTGTTGGCACCCGGAGGTCCTGGTCAGTCCCTGGCCGAGCCTGGATGTGCTTTAAGGCTGAACAAGCAGGTCAGCCTGATGAAAGGTCATCCTGAACTTCAGTGACCTTCGGTCTACAGAATCTGAACCACCCCACCGTTTATGAGGTATTCTAGAGGAAAAGGGGTCTCGGCTAAGCACTCACCAAAATGAAGAGAGGGAAATGGTTTACCTTGTCCACAGGCGGTGCCTGGCCAGGGTGCGGCCCGCTTGGGCAGCCCGCTTGCCCCCCCACGGCGTTGTGGGGAAGACGGCAGGAGCTGGCGGCAGGTGAGAATTCTTGCTGAAGCTCCCTCTCCGGGGTCTCTGCTGTGCCTGGTCAGGAGAGGAAGGCAAAATTCCTACTGTCCCTTCCTTTCTAGATTGACGGTGGCAGACCAAAGAAAAGTGTAAGAAGTAGATCTTGGAGTAGTGACCGCTGAACTTCAGGTACCCGTTGGTTGCTTTTTTTTTTTTTTTTCCTCTGTCCCAGGTCTGCTGATTGCTTCCCTGTTTGACCGCTTCATGACCTGAGAACTTGGCTTGATGACCATTAGGTTGAGGGGAGCCCCGAAAATCTGGTGGAAAGGGAAAGTCTGTTATAGTTCGTGTGCAGCTGAAGTCCTATGGAATATTGCCTCCCCCAACCCCCCAGTGGGATTAGGAGTCATTCTTCCGGCTCACTTTGGGAGCGCTCTGGATCTTGGGAAAGCTGTATGTTTTGCATCCTCTTTGGGGATGCCTCCTGCATTCAAGTAGTTGAATATTGCCAGGAATTCTTACTGTTTATCCCAGCTGAAACCTGACAGGAGATTTGAAAGGTGGGGTTTTTTTGTTTGTTTGTTTTTTAAGTGATTCTGTGTTCAAAAGTGGGCCAGATTAGAAGCTTTATATGCACAGCCTGATAAGAACTTTTTTATGCTTTGTCTCCTAAGCTACAGTAAAACTTTGTACAAACAAGAGGAAAAACATTTTAAGCCTTTTCAAGAACTTACCAAAATTTACAAAAGTACATAACTTTAAATCCAGAATGTATGAATCTCCCGACTTCCGTCTTAGTTGTAGGTCATGTCCGTGATGCAAAAAAAAGCAAACTGAAGGTAATGCAGTTAGATCAGTGTGGCTTCTTACCAAAATCTCCCTTATTCATATCAGAAGGCTTTCAGCTTCTGTAAAAGATCTGGATTTGGGAACAGAAGTCCTTGGTGGAATTGCCACCTGTACCTTTTCTTTTGGAAACAAGGTAATTCTTTATAGAAGCTTAAAAATGAAAAGGTTACTTGAAAAACCAAGCTGATGAAGTATCTTACGTTTCTTCCACGGATACGAGCCAAAAACAGCCGTCC
>CM052807.1:1642339-1660440 GCA_028533885.1 Nasua narica
AATTCTCTTCTTTGCTCCAATGTCTGAGTTGTTTGCCCTATTTTCCTGGGTCATCCATTATAGCTGTGTATTGAGAGACCCATGTGCCCTTTCTACACAAGGTTTTCCTCAGATACGCATTCTGCCGATAGTCTCTCCCAATTTGTAGCTTTGCAGATGGTTACGTGTGTATTTTCGTATGGTTCATGGTATCTTTGAAGAGCAAAAGTTCTTAATTTTGATGAAATCTTGTGTCATGATTAGAATACAGCCTTTACACTCAATACATGTCTAGTAAGGGGATAAATGACACACTGTTTCAAATCGACTCTTAGCAGTGATTTCCTCCATTAACTTATTAATGTTTTTATTCAGATATGGGTCATGCTTTTTGTACTACGTCACAGAAATTTTTGCCAAATCCAAAGTCAGAAAAATTTTGTAATGTTTTCTTTTCAGAGTTTTAAAGTTTTTTTAGTGTTTCGTGATTTTTCTTAATATTGTAGAAGGTATGTGTTAAAATTCACCTTTTTTTTGCAGATGGTTATTCAGTTGTCCCACACCATTTACTGAGAAGAACATCCTTTCTTGATGAAATTGCCTATGCATCTTTGTTGTAAATCAGTTGAATAAATATACAAACACAAGAAGATAGCCATTTGTAAAACTGACCTTGTGTCTCTGCTTTGGTCCACATTACACTATCACATTCTCTTGATGACTATGGCTTAAACAGTTAACCTTGAAATAAAGTACTAATGATCTCTACATTTGTTCCTGCTTCGCAAAATTCTTAAGATGATGCTAATTCCTTTGATTTTCTTACACACACATTTTAGAATCAGCCTCTCAGCTTCTATTCAACAATTCTGCTAGACTTTTGATTGATATTACTTTGAACTAATAAATCAATCTAGGGAGAATTAATATTTTAACAATATTGAGCCTTCCAATCCATAAACATGACATTTATCCATGTACCCAGTCAATTCTCAACATAAGGGGGATGTGCATACTCTGCAGGATTATTCTCTAAGCTTCAGGGGTTTAGATACTATAGTAAATGGTCCTGTATTTTAATTTTAACCTTTTAAAAATTTCTCATTGCTTGTATAGGGGTGTTCAGGGTTTGGCCTTGTATCCTTTATCTTCATAAAATTACTTATTGCTTTTGTAAGAGTTTGTAGATTCTTTGGTAGATACTATGGAGCCAATTATGTTGTTTGAAAATAGAAACAATCTTGTTAGTTCTTCACCAGACTATTTAAATTTCATATCTTTTTCTTGTCTTATTGCAGTACCTAAAACTTAAGTCCCAAAGCGGAGTAAGGATGAAGAAACAGACATGCTAGACTTGCTTGTGAGGAGTATGTGTTTTCATTTTACCTAACACAAGATACTTTTTAACTTACTTTGTGTCTTTCTCTTTGACCCAGGGGCTATTTTAGAATTATATTTTTAAATTTCCAAATATCTGTGGGCTTTTCAGCTACATGCTATTTTATGTCTTCATTTTTCTTGTCAGAGAAAATACTTTGTATGATTTCAGTTATTTAGAAGTTGCTGTGGCTTGTTCTGTGGCTCACGGCACGGCCTAATTTGGTGAATGTTCTGTGTGTCCCTAAAAATAATATGTATTCTACTGGTTGGGGGCTGAGTGTTGTATAAAGACTAATTAAGTCAAAGTGATAGATGTTTTTGTTCAGCTATTCTTAGTTCTTGCTGATTTTTCAATCTGCTGTTACTTTAATTCCTAAGAGAGGAGTGTCCAAGTGTTCGAGTAAAATGGTAGCTTGGCCTAGTTCTCCTTTCCATTGTGATAATTATCTCTTTCTTTTTAAAAATAACTTGGGGAAAATCATTTGTTGGTTTTTTTTCTTATTAAATAGGAATATTTGTACTGATGCAGAATCTGGTTTATACCCCAAATTCCTTTTATGAAACCCTAGGAGCCGATGACTTCTGAGGGTCAGAATTTGGGGTGTTTTAGAATGGTGATACGGTGCTTGAAAAAGATATCATGTGGGGCTTGGAATCCAACACATTAACGTCTCTGCAGGGAAATATGCAGATATTGGCACTCAGTGGGTAGAGAAAGACCTTCATAAACAGCCTCATTTAGTTCAGTCCGTGAGTGTTCCCAATGAATTAAGACAAAACTTTCAGTTGTCAAAGATGTTGGATTTGGGAATAAGAGATAAGGGACCGTGGGACCGCAGCAGTATATATTTATAGATATTAATGCTATAAATTATAATTAGATTGCTAGCTGAGTTTATTAAGAGCACAGAAAAAAACACAAAGGAAATATTAACATTACATGATTGTATCCAAGTAGCTGATGGGAAACACTCATGAGCCTTTCACACCCATGTGCTGATTATATGCATTCTCTGTACCTCTCTCTCTCGATATAGATATAGATATTTATATCTTCACACTCCTTATACCTAGACGTCAGTTCAAACACACTCAGGCCTCTTGTTTTAAAGTGAGAGCTGAGTGTCCAATAATGCGGCTATTAGGTCTGGTCAATATTAAATTCTCATCAATAATTAAATAACCAGAATTACCTTTTACGCTATTAGATCTCTTATGGTAAAACCTATTTTTGAAACTGAATTACTCTCATGAAAGCAGTGAAAAATCTTTTAATTTCTTTAACAGTCTGTCAGTGTATTATGGGCAAACAACATTTTAGGTAGCCGCATCCAATTGAAACCCACGTTCTACAAGATGAACCCTGGAAACAAGAATCAGGTCTTGGCCATGCCTGGTCCTCTGTAGGTGTTCGATGTGAATGACACTCGCTTATCCCCGTCCCTACTGTCTGTGCCAACGCGGGCCGTTTCTTGGCCTGGTCTACTGACTTTGCAATTTGCTTTACAAATGCCACTTCTGTTTTTTGCCTCGTTTCTGTGACACTTGAGGAGTTGAAAGGAGAATAGCAGTAAACTGATCTCACGTAGCCCCAATCAAGCATGTGCAGAGTCTCTGCTCTAATGAAAGTATATTGCCGAATCAATCTCATGTTGCATTTTAACCTAAAAAGCAATATTTCCCCAAATCTGTTTAATCTTCAATTAATCATTCAGAGCGTCTGATAGACTTAAGGTTTAATCCACTCATGCTCTTATTACCTACAAAATGCCGGGTTCGCATGATTTTATTGATGACATCTCACAGGTTAATTACTTTAAAAGTTCTTACAAATTAAAGAAAAGTTTCCATGATCTTTGCTCATGTGGAAGCTAAACCAAATACTCAGAAGTTCATAAAATGTTCTTGTTGCAGCACACACACACACACACACGCACACACACACGCACGCGCACGTGCACACACACGCACACACACACATGCACACGCACACACGCACACCATGAGTACGGAGTCCTTCATGTTTTCTTTGAAAACGAAATATCTACATTCTTCTGAGTATCCATACAGATGATTCGGGAAGCAATTTAAATAAATAGCTTTTCAAGGACAAGATTCTCTGATGATTTAAAGCTTCTGAAATCCTAAGAAATTACTAAATGCTCTCATTGCACTTAAAACATATTCATCTTTTCTCAAAACTGTGGACTGTCAGCTTCTGCTCCATAATAATCAAGTTAAGGTAAAATCGGAGTCCCAAAGATGGCTTATAGGAAAATAGATTTAATATTATTATTTGAGAAGGAATTTATTTTATATTATTTCTTCACAAAGTGTCCTAAGTGTTCATGAATTACATCCTTGTCATTTCCTTGTGACAATAGCATTGTCTGAGAGTGTTTGCTTGTATCTCTCTCTGCAAGGGAACATGAGGAACATCCTTCTTTGCCAAAAGGATGAAAGGAAGCTTGGCAACATGGGGGAGAAGTAAGATCCACATGCTGATCCGTGTAAACAGGCTATTTCAGGTGCCGGATCCCCATTCGGATCGTCTCTTCACTTACTCACGTGTCGGCATCACAACATGCATTCGTGCTACGTGGAGGTAGCTAATCTTTTCAGTTTTCCCTTCTCCCTTTCTTCTCCGTGTGTGGCTCAGAGCTGTCCTGAGAAAACCATCCCCGACAGCCTCAATTTAGTGCAGGGATGACATCCTAGTCCAGGAGGCAGATTTCTCTTCCTCTGAAGCCAAGAAACCCAAGAATGACTCCAGGAGTGCGATCCAGACGCCCAAGGGCAGAGAGACACCTGCCGGATGGATGACAGCCTATGTGCATTTAATTTCTAGGCCAGAAATATGCCTTGAGCTTCTGAAAAGTATAGCAATCCTTTCACAAATTCTTCAAATTCATGATTTCTAGAACTAAAAATAGCAGGGCACCTGGGTGGCTCAGTCGGTTAAGCAGCTGACTCTTGGTTTCGGCTCAGGTCACGAGCTCAGGGTCTTGAGGTTGAGCCCCGCGTCGGGCTCTGTGCTCAGTGTGGAGTCTGCTGGGATATTCCTTCTCTCCCTTTCCTCTGCTCGTCCTCCCCCTCATGTGCTCTCTCTTTCTAAAATAAATAAATAAAATCTTTAAAAAACAAACCCTAAAAATAACATCTCATGCTGACGCCTAGGATTATAGAGATTAAGTAGCCTAAGATCATAGAGCGATTAGCAGTGAACCTTATACGTAAACAGAAGCTGATACTGGGGGGCCTGGCTGGTTAAGTGTCTACCTTCGGCTCAGGTCATGATCTCAGGGTCCTGGGATCGAGCCCCACATCGGGCTCTCTGCTCAGCAGGAAGCCTGCTTCTCCCTCTCCCACTCCCCCTGCTTGTGTTCCCTCTCTCGTTTGTGTCACTCTCTGTGAAATAAGTATATAAATAAAATCTTGAAAAAAACCAGAAGCTGATACTAGTAAAAACGGTAAGTAGTGGGAGTGGTCATGCAGTAATTAATGATAATAGTTAATCACAATGGGGTCATGAATGACGGTAGCGGCATGTGGCAGTGGCCTCTCTGTGCCCTTAAAAACAGAGGTGTGCTGGGGGGGGGGGCGTTAGCGACCGGCTCAGGGTTGCACCCCCGCCCCTCACCAGCTTCCACACTGTCACTTCCCAAGTCCTGCGTTTCCTGATTCAGGGTTCGGCGGGTTGCTGGGAGTCTGTGTCTTTTTTGCAGCGTTCTAAAAAAGCCATTTCTGACAGTTTCTGCTTGTTTGCTGAAATCTCTGCGGAAAGACGTGTGTTTGCAGCCGCCAGCAGTGCCGTGTTGCCGGCATCTTCCTAAGTTTGTTCTGAGTGCAGGGTTTATAAAGGGAAAATTCTCTGCAGCCCAGGCCCTACCACGCGCTCCAGCTGTGTGCCGGACTCGCGAGGGGACACCCGCGTGGGCTCCCGGGGGCGGAGATGACTCCCGGCGGGGGCCACGGGAGCCTTTTTGGACCGCTTTCGTGACATCTGCCGCACAGCGCCGCGATTACGGATCCGAAGTTCTGGGAGCGCTGTCCACGTGACTGCCCCTTCGGCTCCGGTCCTGGGGCTTGTTCCTACCTCTGTGTCTACGTGAGACCCCGGGCAGCCAGCTGCTCGCAAAATGTATTTTAGGAAATCAATACAGAAAATATGCTCTGTGTTTTTAGGTCTTATAAACATTCTGATCACCGTTATTTTTGCCTTTCTAAAAAATCCTATGTTACAGTAACGATGTAATTCAGCGAGTTGTCCGTCATTGAGATAAGCATAGGAAAACCACTGTTTTCTCTTAAGAACAAATACAGGTTTTAAAAGATTAAGAAATAACTTTTTCCACGTGCAGACAAAACATACAAACAAAACACAAGAAATGGGGTGCCTGGGGGGCTCAGTGGGTTAAGGCCTCTGTCTTCAGCTCGGGTCATGATCTTGGGGTCCTGGGATGGAGCCCCGCATTGGGCTCTCTGCTCAGCAGGGAGTCTGCTTCCCCCTCTCTCTCTGCCTGCCTCTCTGCCTACTTGTGATCTCCCTCTCTCTCAGTCAAATAAATAAATAAAATAAAAAAAACCCACAAGAAATGTATTGTTAAAATATATATGAAAACAATAACCACCATAGTAATACGATTATAAAGTACCTAAGATATATGCTTCCTGATTTATAGAAAATACCTGTATGAAGAAAATTGTGCATCCTTACCGTACATAGGAATAAATGGAAAAATGTTATCTCTTCCTTGAGAGTATGACACAAAATTTAAAAACGAAAATGCTTCTCCACTTAATACATTAATCCTGATAAGATATAACCATACCCTTCAATTAAAATATAATTTTTAAGAAGAATTTAAATTTGGGAAATCATTTCTTATATTAACACATGATGTATTATTTGTTTCAGGGGTCCAGGTCTGTGAACTGACCTATAAATTAAATTTGAACATGGTAATATTCAAAACCATTTTTAGGAATTAAAATTTTCACCACAAAATAAATGTGTGCCTTCAGTATTCTACCCAAAAAGCAATCCCATTTAACATTCTTTAAAATCATTTTTTACCTTGTGATACCTTCCCTTCCAAAATAATATCAATATTCTTTGATGGATCAATTGTAAGTCATCAGCTATGCTATGGAAGGGATGAATTAAATTCCCTTTCCCACACATTTGCATCAGTTTAGTATTATTTTAGCATTCCTATTTGATGCTTTGTATGATACTCG
This sequence comes from Nasua narica, assembly GCA_028533885.1. Lineage (NCBI taxonomy): Eukaryota > Metazoa > Chordata > Mammalia > Carnivora > Procyonidae > Nasua > Nasua narica. The sequence continues at coordinate 1,648,940 of CM052807.1, forward strand.
GCACATCTGTTACGGGTTTTATGAAATTCTGACGGCCCCTATTGACCCCCTACTGTATACCACAGGAACCCTGTTACCGCTGGCCTTCCTTCTACACCCCCTACGACGGAAGTTGTCTGCTGTGACTTTATTTTTACGTGGTCACAAAAGACACCGTTACTGTTCCAACAGCAGGAACCGGCACCTACCAAGCCTGGGTAAGTAGCACCGTTGTTCGGTGGGAGCAGGTTAGCGGGGACAGCAGACGCTCGTTCTGATGACACGGGAAGCGTCTGATGATCGATGGTTAAGATCCTATGACCCACGTACACGGGATCATCCGGAGGGGACAGAGTGTGGCCGACGCTGTTTGGATCACCAACGGGCGGAAATGGTGTGTGTGTGGGGGGGGGTCCTCCCAACAGGAAAAGGACCCAGAGATCCCACTTGTGGGTGTTCGCATGGAAGACCTGAAATCAGGATCCTAAGGAGACCCCCGCCCCTGCAGGCTCCGTGCAGGGCCCACGGACAGGTGGAACCGTGAAAAGAAAGAAAATGTCACACACACACACACACACACACACACACACGCACAGACAGGAACTATGGAAGGTGATGGATATATTACTTAACTTGATGGTGGTGGTCATTTCCCAGTGCACACAGATATCCAAACATCACATTACACACCTTAAATAAAAATGTATTTAAATATTTTATCTACTTACTTGAAAGAGAGAGAGAGCACAAGTGGGGGTGAGGGGCAGAGAGAAAGGGAGAAGCAGGCTCCCTGCAGAGCAGGAAGCCTGATGTAAGACTGGCTCCCAGGACCCCGGGATCCTGACCTGAGCCCTGAGCCACCAGGTGCCCTGATTTTTTTTTTCTTTTTTGTCATGTAGATCTCAACAAACCTGTTTTGTTTTTGGTTTTGTTCTTTTAAAGAGAGAACTAAGGGTTACTGGAGAAAAGCAAGGGGTGGGAGCAAAGGAGTCAACGTGTGCAAATGTCCTGAGGTAGAAGGGGTGGGAGGTGTGTGAGTAATTGATGGAAGCAGGTGCGGCCGGACGCCCGGACAGTGAAGGGGCAGTGGGAGCCTGGAACAAACCACCCAAGTCAAGGGAAGCGTTCGATGCCTCTGCGAGGAGGGCTGAGGGGACGCGGGAGAGAAGAGCCATGCCTGGCGGTGAAACAGCCCGCCGGCCGCTGGCAGGAGTGGGAACGCGGACCCCACCGAGAAGACGACTGCAAGGGACGGCAGTGGAGACATATTTAGAAGGACAATTGTTTTCGCATCGTCAAGACGCAAGATCAACCCCGAGAGGTGGTGGGGCGGTGGCCACGACACTGACCCGCGAGGGGGATGCTGTTTGCCGCCGGCTGCTGGGGAAAGTCTGACTGTATTTCCTCCGCCGAATCCGCACCACTCAAGGGGAAGTGCCCACAAATTGTTCAAAATCATGATTCGGCTTGGGGATTGCTTTTTTTTTTCCTCATAAAACCTGATTGTTCCTTTCTTTGTTTCTGAAGCACGTGTGGCCCCTAATTGTGTTCCTTTTATCCTCATTCCCATTATCTTTGCATTTCTTCCTCATCGTCACTATTGCTTGGGGTTCACTCCATTGTTATTTTTGAACTCATTCTTTTTAGAGCATGTTGACACCTTTTTCTTATTTAGATCAATTGCTTCTCAAGCCCGCACACTGTCTGTCTCTCATACCAAAGTTGCCTTTCATTGGATTCTTGTTATTTCTACAATTTTTATATGTCATTTTTTTATTACTTTTCTTTTTTCCCCTTGCAGGATTAAATGAATTTTTTTCTTCAGAAAGGAAGGGTATGAGTTCATATTCTGAGCCCTGACGTGACTGAATACGGGGGTATCCTTTGAACCTGGTAGATTTGCTTGAGAGAAACTTCTACAGGAAGAAACTATTTGCTCTCACACATTCGAGGGTCAAGATCCTGTGTAGTCCAGAATTTACTCTTACCAATGAAAATCTGATTCCTTTTCACTGGTAAAGATATTTTTAAAAAATTTTATCTTTCCTCCCTTGGAAGCTTTAAGGGCACTTTAAACTTAGCATTCTTTAAAGTCATAATGACAGAGTCCAGGGAGATCAGTTGGTTATTACCACAAAAATGTTATGGAGTAAATCTACCCAGAGCTTCAGTGATGAAAACAGCAATCATTATCCTCATGGTTTTGGAGATGGGTTGAGTAAAGCCCCTGTAGGAGAAGTGAAGGGGGGGAAATCGGAGGGGGAGACGAACCATGAGAGACTGTGGACTCCGGGAAACAAACTGAGGGTTTTGGAAGAGGGCGGGGGGATGGGTGAGCCCGGTGATGGACATTAAGGGGGGGCACGGATTGCATGGAGCGCTGGGTGTTACGTGCAAACAATGCATCATGGAACACTCACTGCATCAACCACTAATGAGGTACAGTATGGTGACTAACATAACACAATTTAAAAAACGAGGAAGAAATAAAATAAGTTTATAATAAAACAAACAAACAAACAAACAAAAAACCCCCAAAAGCTCCTATAGGGTCTGCTTGGCTATATGGCTGTGCCTCGCGAACCTTCCGTCCTCCGAGGACTGGTGTCCCTCCCTGGGCGTGAGCCTTTACGCACCTGGAGGGCGTGCGACAGCAGGTGCAATTGTGCAGGTGTCCTTGAGCCCGCGTACGTGCCACACGCACACCGTGGCTTCCTTGGCCAGAGCGAGTCACGGGGCCGGGCCAGGAGCTAAGGACCAAGAGAATACATCCAACCCTTCGGTGGGAGGTACTCCAGAGTGAGACGGAAAATGCCGCGGACGCCGGGAAGGTCTGCAGCCACAAATGACAGACAACTCCCTGCTCGACCAGGATGTCCCCACCTCCACCTGCGGGAGCTGCACGGTGCTCAGTGCTTCCATTTTCCCTACCCAGGGATGTCTTCTTCAGCTCTGAGGAATTGTCTTGTATTTTTTCTGCGTTGAGGGCAGGTATGGTTTTATTCTCTGCTCTGTTAATGAAGCGTGGCACACTTGTTGATGTGCAGATGTGGAGTCATCATTGCCTTCCAGGGGCGAATCCCACTTGATCTTGGTGTGTGATCCTCGTACTGAGCCCCGGGATTCAGTTTGCTAGTATTTTGCTGAGGATTTCGGCATCTACGGTCACCAAGGTCATTGGCCGATGGTTTGCTTTTCTTGTGGTGTCTTTGCCTGACATTGATATCAGGGTCGTGCTGGCCTCGCAGGATGAGTTTGGGATGGTTCCTCCTCTATTTTTTGAAACAGTTTGAGACAAACTGATACTCATTCTTCTTTAAATGTTTGTTAGAATTCACCCATGGAGCCTTCTCATCCTGGCCTTTTCTTCATCGGGGGATTTAGGATTACTGACACAATCCCGTCCCTCATCATTGCTCTGTTCAGATTTTCTATTTCTTCGTGACCCCCCCTCCCATCCATGAATTGAAATATTTTAATGTCCCTCTCAACTTACAGATTTGTTGTTTTACCTTGAAACATGCCTCAGTTCAAAAAATTCTATAAACCGTGCCTTAGATTCTCCCGGAATCTCACCGTATCTCGCCTTTGTCCTGGATACAAATCAGGCAGTGTATCGATTTTCCAGAGAACAAGTGTCTCTTTTTTGACACTGTAGTGATGTTGTTAGTGGCGCAGAAAAATAAAGGAAGAAAGTGAAATGAGTGAGAGAAAGAGAGTGACAGAGAGAGGGACGGAGGGAGGGAGAAGGGATTCAGGAAGGAAGGTGGAGGGAAGAGGGGAGAGACAAGCCTCCCCCGTGGTCTGGCCCACCACTGATGTTCATCCCAGGATGCTGGCGATAGTAGGAAGCCCCAGGGAGCGCTGAGGGGAGGGAATGTGAAAGTAGACCCCTACGGATAAAATAGGACTAATAAAATCAGCTCAGAGCAAAAAGGTTCTTCAGAGAAACCAAAACAGATGCATAATTAGAGACGGAAAAGTACTGCAAAGAGAGAAAATCAACTTGAAATAACATCATCTCTAATGGGCTGTGTTGATGTTTAAAAATTGAACGTAAGCTATTTTAAAACACACACACATTTTGTGACCTAGAGTATTTACGAGCCCTAAGGAACCGGGGACACAAATGGAAATAACTAGGGTGCACAATCCCAGACACTGGAGTCGGGTACTTAACATTTAAGACAAACACAGATTTTATTTTTGTTTTTTTTCTCCCAAATACGTTTATTTTTTCAGTGTTCCAAGATTCATTGTTCACGCACCACACCCCGTGCTCCCTGCAATACATGCCCTTCTCAACGCCCACCACCAGGCTCGCCCACCCCCCTCTCCCTCCCCTCCCAAACCCTCAGTTTTTAAACAGCCTGCCCGCCGGCCCGGGGCCTGCACGTCTGTCTGCCCAGCACGGTGCGCAGCTGGTCACTGAGAGCACGTTAAGCTCCATGGGGTAGTTTATAGGCCGGGCCACCTACCTACTCTCTTCCCGGTTTCTTACTTTGTTAAATGATGGAAAAGGTCCAGCGTCTCCCATCCCGGGGTGCCGCAGCTCGCACAGCTGGTAGGGGCAGGTCCCCTGTACTGTCGGTTCTGTGCCAGTGGGGTCGGGGGGGCGGGGGGGGGACTTCCCGAGATGCGCCTATGAAGATGTGCAATGGGGCGTCAGGAACGCGAGACTAGAAGGGACGTCCGCGTTCTGCAATTGGGCAGCAAGGTCCTCCCGAGACTTTCGGGACCCGGAGGATTCCCCTCTCAGCGCCCATGCGGGCGCGCCGCCAGTGCGGGGGGACTGGGCCCAGTCTGCGGCCTCCCCGGCCCTAGCGACCCAGCCGCCCCGAGAAGATAAACAGGCTGGGGGGGCGGTCCACCTTCTGGAAGCGGAGGTCTCTTTAGGCAGTCGGACGACACACGCCTGCGAGTGCGGCGAGCGGTAATGAATGCAGGAGGGAAATATATGAGCCTTCTTCTAAATACAGTTTAAAACTTTAACCCAAATAACGCGGCGAGTTTTGTCACCATATTTTACAAGGTAAAAGCACATACTGGGGAAGCCTGGGTGGCTCAGTCGGTTAAGTGTCCGACTCTTGATTTCGGCTCAGGTCATGATCTCAGGGTCCTGGGATCCAGCCCTGTGTCAGGCTCTCTGCTCGATGTGCGTCTGCTTGAGATTCTCTCCGCCTCCCCTCTGCAGCTCCCCCTGCTTCTGCTCTCAATCTCTCTCTCTCAAATAAATAAATATGTCTTTAAAAAAAAAATGCATACTGCTTGACTTATGGCATAAACAATGAATCACGGAACACCAAAAAAATTAAATTAACTTTTTAAAAAATAAATAAAAATTTAAAAATGCATACTGGAAGATTTTTAGTCTATGGATCAAAAAGGCGTAATGTTATTTGATAAAACCAGATGCATGTCCTTCAGATGACCTCACCCTCTGGGGTGGACCTCATGGTACCGTCCTAACCCAGGTGGGCTTAGAAGCTAAACTAAGATGAATCAACGCAAAAAAATGTCATTTCCTGCCTCCTCCTTCCAGGAAGCAGCGCACAGAGGGAAGAAACAATTGACGAGTCAAGCTTTTCACATTCTTTTAAAACTTCTTTCTAATTTTTAACTCACACCATTCCCTTTCCCTCATAAATCCTAAGGGGGAGAGAAGTGGACAGCGAGGTCACCAGACGCCATGATTAGCTTGGAATCCGAGTCCACAGCACTTGCTCTGAATTGCTTCCTCCTTCCCTGCGCGGGGTTTCAGAAACTGCATACACTGCGGCTTAATTAAATTTAGACAATTTTAGTAGCTAATTTCTTTAGCTTACAGTACAGAGAAAATAACCATATATTTACTTTATTGGTGACAACATGAAAATTGTGAGTGGAACCTCTTTACAAATTCAAATGTGCACTGTGGAAAGTTAAATTGATTTAGCATCTGGGATTGCAAGACTCTGGAGCTTAGAGGAAGCCCGAGGTGCATTCTGCTGCTGGGAGAGAAGACCCATAAGCGTGAGCACATACTGGGAGGAAGAGGGGAGGGAGGGAGGAAGGGAGTGGGAGGGGGGAGGGAGGCCGAAGGGGGGGAGGGGGGAGGGAGGGCGAGACGGAAGAAGGAAGGGGGTAGGGGGGAGGGAGGAAGGGAGGTGGTGGAAGCTGCTGGCCACCCGGCCACCCGCGGGCTCCCCTACTCCCTACTCCGCCTGGGCTCCTCGCTGGGGGCTCCCAGTGGCCGCGGCGCCAAGCTCCCCCCACCCCCAGACTGTGAACTAGAATGCTGGCCCCACATCCAGCTCACTCAGGGGGGAGCCCCAGTTTTTCCCTCTCCCCGAGAAAGGCGACCTTGAAAGCGAGAGGCGGTGGTGAGGCTGTGATGCTCCCCTGGGACCCGGACCCTCCGCGCAGGGCGGAGTCCGTCTTCTTCCAAAACCCCGGGCCTGCCTGGCGCACAACAGCGGGGCGCACACTCTCTCCCCCCGCGGAGTTATTGTGCCGCAAATGCTCGCTTCCATTTAACCACCGCCAAGGGTTATGGACCCCGTCGTTCGTCGTTAGGTCGAGTGCTCCATAGGAATCATTTGTAGTTCTTTCTTAGGATCTGCCCCTGAGTGCGTCTGCACTTCCGACGGACTTGTGAACCGGTCGTGAGCTCCTCCCGTGTGTGTGTTCTTCTCTGACACCCCCAGGCACAGTCTAGAGACAAGGCGGGGAGGAGGGGCTGCCCTGGCGGGCGGCGCGCCCCAGGGGCCGAGCTACTGCTTCTTCGGTTAGCGCCCCCGACAGCCACAGCCGGCGTCCCTCCCCACCCCTGTGCCTCCGGGTTGCAATGTCCTTTTATCTTACTTTACAAGTAAACCGACAAACATGCATGCACACGGTGTTTCTACTTGTGTAAATAAAACCGTATCAAATATGTGCTTTTCATTTTTCTTTTTCTGGCCGGGCTTCCCCTCTCCCGTTGGCTCACACGTTCCCCCAAGATAACGCACACTAATAACTAAGCATTTATATTTCTCCATATTGTCCATATGTGCATCTAATTACGTGCCATCTACGACAATATAAACACACCTACGTATATGGTTTTGGTTCTCTGTTTTGTGAAGAGAGATTCCTGTTTGACCCACTTGTCTGCACCTGCTTTTTCTTTTTCTTTTTTAAAGATTTTATTTATTTGACAGAGAGAGAAAGAGATCATAAGCAGAGAGGCAGGCAGAGAGAGAAAGGGGGAAGCAGGCTCCCTGTCGAGCAGAGAGCCTGATGCGGGGCTCGATCCCAGGACCCTGAGATCATGACCTGAGCTGAAGGTAGAGGCTCAACCCACTGAGCCACCCAGGCGCCCCCAGCATCTGCTTTTTCTTCTTCACAGTCCTGCAGGCAGAATTCCAGGGCATTTTCAAAGCTCAAATCCATTCATTTCAGTGGCTGCAAACTATTACATCCTGTGAAAGCTACGGAATGTGTCCAACCTCACTGCTCCTCTGGAGCAAGCGGGTTAAGGACAGTGGGCGGTGGGGGATTCAGCGCAGAGAATTAAGAACAAAGTACACCTGGGTGAAGGCCGGCCCATTTCTACTACAATGAGGTCTGCAGCCCTCAACACCACCAGTGACAGGAGGTGTCTGGCACCTCCACTGAGAGGCCTTGGTTGGTCCTCATTCATCCCTGATTCGGAGCTGAAGAAAGGACCCTAACTTCTCACTGTCACAACGAGTCATAAGGGCAGGCTTGCAATGGGGACTGCCAGAGGGATATGTGCATTTTCTACGGATTCTGCTAGAATTTCCACCTACATTAATTCAAATTTCTGCCTTCCTTACCTAGAAGTGCACATTTCAAGGGCCTCAACTAGCAAAGGGAATTGTTGAGCCTTGTAATTAGGGCCGGAGGGGCAGAAAATACTAAAACTTTAAGAGCATTTAACTCCCTATTAACGAACCTGAATACACTTTCATACATTTGATGGCCGTTCGAACTTGCCTCGTGATTTTTTTAGTGTCAAATTCACTTTTAAAATTTATATTTATTTCATTTAACAACTTTATTGAAGTGTAACTGACTTACAAAATGGCACACATTTAATGTTTGAGCATTTGCATGAATGCACACATCCATCCATGAAACTATCAGCACGATCAAGGGAATAAACACGCCCATCACCTCTAAAAGTACCTCCTGCCCCTTTGGGGTGTGTGTGTGGTAAGACCACAACATAGATTCTACCGTTTTACGCTTTAGGTACACAAGACGGTACTGAACTACAGGCTTGATTCATAAGGATTCATAAGGATTGCTCCCAAATCTCCCACATTTCTGCTAACTTTGTTGATGATCCACTCGGCTAACCCAAGAAGTTCTTCTTAGTTCTTCTACAAATATGTCTCCCTGTTTTGGTATTTCTTCCATATGTCCAGTCTTGGTGCAAAACTTCTGCACTCTAAAATGACCCATCTTATCCCACACATGTTCTCGTGAAAACATTCTTCAACTACCGTTTATGCCTGTAATCCAACTGGAATGCCTTGGTCATAAAATAAGAGATTGGTTTGCTTTTTTCCTGTTGGATAACCAGTTGCAACAGCACCTTATAATAAATCATCCATCTCCTATCAATAAATGTTTTGAGACGTAGCTTATCTACAATAGAATGTACCTGTTTTAACAGAATGGTGAGTTCTGACAAGTGTATACTCAGGAGACCATGGCCACAGTCAAGATGGAGACCATTTGCCTCATGCCAAAACATTCCCTTATTTTTGACTTCGTATGGCCAAGCCTCCCTACTCAAGGCCTCTGCTAATTTATTGATGAGATTTCTGTCACTGTAGATTAGAACTGTTTCTTTGAGAACTCCATGTAATTGTGTTAGTGGATGTATCCACAATTTATTCTTTTTTATTGCTCAATGGTTTTCCATGACCCGGCTATATCTTTTATTTTTAACCTATGCCACACTTTGGATATCTGGGTTGTTTACATTTTTGATTATGGTTAAGCCTCTATGAACACTAATAAAGTGTCTAGGTAGACTGATATTTCCATTTTCTTGGGCACATGTCTAGAAGTCCAATTGCTGGCCCATAAGTCAGTCATGTATTGAATATCGTAAGAGTGTGTCCCACAGTGTCTGTGTTCCAAGGTGTCTGATGCTTTTTACATTCCCGACTGTGTGACAAGCCCCAGAGTGGGCCATCATACCTCACTGGCATTTTAATTTGTGCTTCTATCATGGTTAAAGATGTTGAGTATCTTTTCCTGCTCACTGGGCTTTTGTGTACTTCGTTTTTGTGAATCCTCTGTGTGTTGTGTGCATATTCGGAAGAAAGTCCTTTATCAGATACATGTTTGCAAACTTTATCTCTCTATATGTGGTCTTATCCAGTTACTTGTTATCCTTCCAAGAACATGAATTTTCATTTTGATGAAGCCCAATTTATAACATTTTAAAAATCAGTCATGCATCAGGATAATGCTAACCAGAGGTTGAGGTCTACTTATTTTTCGTATTGCTATCCAATCATTTCTATGTAATTTGTCAAAACATCATTTTCCCCACTGGGTTACCTTTATATCTTTGTAAGAAATCAATGACCATGTCTGTTTGGGTTTATTTCTGGACTTTATTCTGCTTGATTCATCTGAAGATCTATCTTTATGCCATTTACAGTCTTGATTAGAATTTTATAGTGATAAAACTAGGCATTGTGATTTTTTCAATTGTGTTCATACCTTTCAAAATTATATTGGTTATTCTAGGTTTTATGCAGGTTCATATGGATTTTATAATAGGCTTCTCAGCTTCTATGATAACGTGTTCTGAAATTTTTTGATATTACGTTGGATTTATAGATCAATTTAGGGAGAATTGATAACTCCACAGTATTGACCCCACTAATCCATGAACATGGTCTTTCCAATTTTTAAATGAAAAGTTTCTCTCAGGAAGGTTTTATAGTTATCAGAATACAGGTCTTGCACATCTTCGCGAACTCATTGTGAAGAATATTACGTGTACAGATGCTATTGCAAGCAGATAACATCAAAATGTATTTTCCAAATGGTTTTGATAGTATTTCGAAACAATTGGTTCGTATATGTTAGGTATCCCATCACAGTGATGAATTCATTTGTTATTTTGGTAACTTTTTGTAAATAATTTTTAATTTTCTATGTCCAATGATCATGTTGACTTTTCTTTTTCTCTGTATGTTACAGGCTAGCCCATCCAGAACAATATCGAGCAGGAGTAACAAGAATGGATACAATTGCCTAGGTCCCCATCTTAATGGGAAAGCAGATAGTCTTTCACTCTGTAGGATTAACTGTATGTTTTCCATATATGACTTTTATCATATTGAGGAGATTCCCTACCTTTCCTTATTTGCTAAGTGTTTTTAAGAAGAATGGGTGTTGAATCTTGTAAAATAGTTTTCTCTGTTGAGATGATTAAATAATTATTCTTTTAATACAGTGAACTAATTATATTGATTCATTTTAAAATGCCAAAAAAACTTTACATTTCTAGCATATATCCCATTGGAGATAATATATCTTTCTATTTCTTTATGGCTGGATTCTATTAATAAGTTTCTTTGACATGGGTAATGTTTAGATTCATAAGGGATATTTATATTTCCCTATGCCTAATGGCCTGGTCTTGTAGGAATCAGAGTAACATTAAGTTCACAAAATGAATTAGAAAGTCTCATGTCTTCTCCTTTTTCTGAAAGAATTTTCATACGATTGGTATAATTTCTCTTTATATGTGTGATATAATTCAGCAAGGAAGTTAACAAGGTTGAAATTTTACTTGTGGGAAAACTCAAAATTATGAAATCAATTTTTGTAATTGACTTGGGACTGATCTAGTTTTCTATTTTTCAGTATGTCAGTTTTATTAATTTATATCACTCAGGAAACTAGTGCATCTAAATTGTCAAATTTATAGAAATAAAGAGGTCTTAAATATTCCCTCATTGTTTTTCTAAGTCTTTTTTGTCTTTAGTGAGGATCCCTCTTCCATTTGTGACATTACCATTTATACTGTCTTAATTTTCTTTTTTCAATGTAATCAAGTTTGTCAATTTTATGGAGTTTATTCAACACCTGAGGTTAGATTTCCCTGATTTTATTTTTCCTGTTTTTTATTTCAATGTCTTCAAATTTTATTTTTATTACTTTATCTCTTCCATTTACTTTGGGCTTAATTTGATCTTCATTTTGTAATGTCTTTGGGTGGTAGGTAATCTGATTGAGTTTAGATCTTTCTTCTTGTTGAAAATAAATACTTGAATCAGAGTTTTTCAAAGTGTGGTCTGGGGTTTCCTGACACTCTCTGAGGCACTCTGAGAGGCCAAAACCATCGTCATCATAATTATGAGATACTAACTGTCCTATCGTAAAATCACTAATTCCTGTACCTTCAGGGCAAAAGCTCTGGTGGGTTAACTGTTGGGGCCTTAGCAAATCAGACAGACTCCAAACTGTACTATTATCATAGTATTACTCAGTGCGAGGCACAC
>CM052807.1:1677302-1876494 GCA_028533885.1 Nasua narica
GTCTTGAAATGTTTTACAAGTATATTTTTATGGATTAAATTTTTGTCATACAGTATCATCAAGATTCTGTCACATTTCAGCATTGTTGGTTTGAAACACAAGTGGATTTTGATATCATTTATTCCGGGCTACACACTGTGTAATTATTCAAATGCTTCATTTTCATTTGGACTTCCCTATTTGTTTTAAATGTTATTACTTGCTTCAGTGCTTTTTCATTTTGGTGAACACACTGATAAATATTTCTATCAATCGCAGATGTGGTTTTTGCATAAGTAACTAAAATGCTGGTACCGTGGTTTAATACAATATTAGATGCCACAGGTCCCTTAGCAGCAATTAGAAAGTGTGCTGCTCTTCTGTAATCATAAAGGCCTCATGGAATGGTGTAAAGTGTGCTTATAATTAGTAATTTTAATGCTTCATATCTTTCTAAAAAGCCTTCGGCACAAAGCCATGGGCCGATTCTAGGTAAAACAGTGAAGGACAATGCATTTGCTCTTCTTATTGATAAGGAAAAAGCCGTAGTCTAAGCTGGCCGACCAAACTGGCAAGGAAACTCCAGTGCCTGTCTCAAAGCCCTTCTGGGTTCTTCTTTCCTACCCTGTTTCCTGTGTGCACCAAAATACCAAGTATGTGGAAGTAGGAGGGGTATAAATTACCTTCCTTGCTTGTGCTCGGGGCTCAGACCTTTGGAGAAGGGTCTCCTCTGCGCCCACCAGTGTTAAATAAACCTCCGATCCTCCAAAGTCTCCAAGGGCCGCTTGGTTCTTCCACCAGGATCTGGTCCAGGTTCCATAACACTATTTGGATGCCAGCATCTCTGCCTTGCACTGATTTTTCCAGGCCTGCATTGGGTGCCCTGACTGGGCCAGTCTCACAGACACGCCATTCTTCACACCGTCCTCACCACCTCCATTTCAGCCAGAGAACACATGCTCCCTTCTATCAATTTGTCGATAGTTGGCTCCTTTGTTTGCTTCTACTGTGGGCTGACGAAACACTCCTGAGAGACTGCCGTGGCATTGCGCACAAGCTATGGTAGCCAATCCATACTGGTTCCCAGCATCTAAATTGCTTGCTTACTGGCCCCATGATCCTTGTAACTCTACTACGAATATCGTTAGTTTACCAACATGGCCGAATCTTCATTGTGTTTCCACCAGTGGCAAAAGGAAGTAAAGTATTTTTTCTTGTGTTAAATAAAGCTGAATTTATCCCAGAAAAAGAGGGGGAATATTCTTCTCCATTCCTTGAATGGGATCAGAGTGACCTGAGGGAAGATTGTGCAAGTTGCCAAGCAAAATTGGCTGCTCACTGGAGTTGGTGGCTCATTTTTTGGACACAGAACTTACGAGGAGGCCAACATGCATCTAGAAACCTCACTGCCCCCAAGAGCTGCTTGCTTAACAGAATCTGTTACCACCATGCAAATCATAACCAAAAAAAAAGAACACTAGCTTATTTTTTAATCTCTTTTATGCTAGGGATTTATAGAGCAAAAATTCAACATTAAAATACACATTTTTATGCAAATACCCTTTGCTAGCATTATAAATTATGGACTAGCAAGCTGGCATCAATTCTTTTTTATTGTCAATGTTTCATTAATTACCACATTTAGATAACGACTGCTGGCTAAAGTTCCTATAATGGAAGGGTCACAGGAATCTACAACACTTAACTACGCTCAAGATTTAAATCTGATAAGAAAAACATGTAAATTGAAATGCAGAAAAATCTAACAAAGTTCAGTGCTTACTCTGTGCCCTGCTCTATGTGGTGTCCACACGTTGTTGTGTGCAATTCTCAACAGAAATCATGACCTTAGCTTTTTCATATCAGCTGAGGAATCTGAAGCACAAATATATCAATGACCTTGCCCAAGGTCACGTGATTAGTGCAAAGCAATTCAGGTCTTGAACCCGGAAATTCACGCTCTAAAGATTGTGCTCCAAGCACTCTAACTACAGTCCCAGAGCTAAAATAGTTGGATATTTTAACCCTAAGGAGTATTGGGAAAAATAATATATATTCATTCCTCTTAAAGAAAAAGAATAAACTGCCATTTAACGTAAATATGGGAAAGTACGTAAATCAAGATATGCAGCTAGATGAACTATTAAAGGGTGAAATCACCATACAGGTCAATAAATAGTGTATCAGACACCCCCAATTTTCTATCCCAATTGTTGTACCAACCTGTTTCCAAATTTCACTGATTTGGCCTGTTTTACAATCTCACCAGGTTTATTTTCTGTTTGTTGTTTCCTTCACTCGGCATCACTATGTCCATATTTCCTTCTTCCACGTTCACAGGGCCTTAGGGGCTCCCTTTCAGTTCGACGTAATACTCCAGATTTCCCTTTCTTTACTCTGTACGGGGAGGATTTTAGGTCGTTGCAGGGAGGTCGCCAACAAAGATAATGTTGTTCTGAACGTGTACACGCATTTTTGGGGACTGGGTCCTGCAAGGATGTACCTGGAAACAGCAAGAGAGCGCGAACGTTCATCTCCCACAGACCGTGATAAACTGCTTCCCAGGGAGGTTTCCGCGTCTGCTCCCAGGAGCAGGGAACTACGAATCCGCTGGTTTCCCCCAGCCAGTGACTTGCAATTTTTTTCTCTCCATGACATCCTTGGATGCAGAGAAATGCTTAAGTTAAATGTAATCAATACTGCTCCTCTTTTCCCTTAAGGCTAAATTTTTCGCATTGTATTCAACAAATCTTTCTTTACAGCTCTCTTTCACTGTTCCTGTAGGGCCAAGACCAGCCTGCCCCCGAACGCCGCTGCCTTCTCCCCACAGGGCTGGAGGTGACCCGCGGCCGCGGACAGCTTAGGGATGGCAGAACAGAATTTCTTCACCTTCTTGACATTGGCCCAAAAAGTGTCCTGTTGATCTCTCGCCGTTTTCTCAACACTTCATTTGGAATTAGTTTGGAAGGATGTTGTAAGGTGGTGGTGAAGATTCTTCTTTTCCCCCCTTCTTTTTCTATCTGGGTGTCTTTTTAATTAGTCAAGCACGGACTACTGAAAGAGATCCCCTTTTTCTTATTGTACTGGGTCAAGGCATTGTCTTAAATCAATTGTTGGTGTTTTATGTGGTGGTTTAGGAGCTGTCTAGTTATATTTGGTATTACGCGTTCCATCCCATTGTTCTCTCTGGTTAGCCTCATGCTGACATCACACCGTCTTCATGAATGTGCCTTTAAAATGTCTTGATACTGGTAACTTAAGTTCCCCCACCATATTTTTCTTAAAATTTTTCTTCAATCTATCGGCCTTTTAAATTCCCATATGTATGTTAAGTACATCCATCCAGTTACCTCACTGGGAGAAAAAAAAAAATTAAACACAAACTATCTTGGATATTGTTTGAAATTTCGTTTAGTCTCTGAAGAATTTTGTGAGAGATCATTTTACAGTTTAAAGCCTTTCAAAATATGTGCATGGGATATTAGTCTTTTTATTTAAAGTATGTCTTCATTTGTCTTAGCAATTTCTATTTCAGTAGATTCTTGCCCATCTTTTATTAGATTTATCCATAAGCCCTGTGGCGTGGGTGTCATTGTAAATGGTAGCTTTTATTTTTTAATTTTACTTTTCAAACATCATTGTTTAATTGTTTCATGTAGGCATTTATAAAATAAAATTCCTTTTTTGAATATGTACAATTTATATTCAGTATTATTGCTAACTTTGTGGAATTCTAATTCCTTCTTAGGAGGCACACTTGGATTTTCTCCAAAAACAAACATGACATCTGTGATTAATGTTGGTTTTCTTTAATCCTTTATAATCTGTATTTGTTTGTTATCTTTTTTGTGCCTTGTTACACAGACTAGGACCTCTAGAACAACGATTTCTTGAATTGGTGAATCAATTCCATCCATCCTTGTCCTGTTTCTAATCTCAGAGGGAGTTTGTTGGGCTCTCGCTGTTAGCTATTATGGTAGCTGAGCTTTCTTCCTTCCTTCCTTCCTTCCTTCCTTCCTTCCTTCCTTCCTTCCTTCCTTCTTTCCTTCCTTTCTTTCTTCCTTTCTTTCTTTTGAGATAATCTACCATAGCAAAGAGCTTTTTTTTTATTAACTGACTTGCTAATAGATTTTTGTCACAAATTAGTGTTTCATTTTCTTAAATGTCTTTTTTTCATTATTCGGATGAAAATTTGAGTTTGTTTCTCCCGTGAATAGACTACTTGCATTGAGTTTAATTTGCTGTGTGTGCTCTTTATAGCTTCTTGAGGTCAACACTGACATACCTGTTTATAAGCTCATCTCTTTTAATATATGTGCTTAAAGATTTAATTTTCTCTAAGGCTCAGATTGAGTGACATCGATGTCATATTTTTTTTTAACTTTCATTTAGTTCAAAATAGACTCTAATGTTGTGAATTATACACTCTGATACACAGTGACTTAGACTTTGACCCCTAAGTTATCCAGAAAATGTACTGCTTAATCTTCAAATACAAGTAGAATTTAAGATGATTTTAGGGGGATACCTGGGTGGCTCAATTGGTGAAGTGTCTGCCTTTGGCTCAGGTCATGATCTTGGAGACCTGGAATCAAGGCCCACATTGGGCTCCCTGCTCAGCGGGGAGCCTGCTTCTCCCTCTGTCTCTGCCCCTCCCCCTGCTTGTGCTCTCTCTCTCTCTCTCTCTCTCTCCTCTCTCTCTCTTTCTTTCTCTGTGTCAAATAAATAAGTAAAATCTTTAAAAAAATGTTTTTAGGGGCACATCAGTGGCTCGGTAGTTTAGGCATCCAACTCTTGATTTTTGACTTGGGTCATGATCTCAGGGGTGTGGGATCAAGCCCCGCACTGGGCTCTGAATTCAGCGGGGAGTCCGCTTGAGATTCTTTCTGTCCACTCTAAAAAATGTTTTTATTATCACTGTACAGTTTAATGTCACTGCATATAGAAACTATCTTCTGTTTGAAGTGAGTCACTTGGTAATTGTTGAGAATTACGACGTGCCTCAGCCTCCAGTTGGTCTTATTAAGTATATCTTGTGTCTGAGAAAAGTGTGTACTTGGGAGATCTTAAGGTGCAGTGTTTTTCATGTTCGGTGAGATAACATTAGTTCATCATGTTGTTCAAACATGTTATATCCTTTCTGAATTTGGTGTCTTTGTACTATTAGCCCTTTATGTACCACTAGCTAACACCTGTAGATTAGTCTATTGTAGACAGATTTTAATGGCGATAGTAACCCTAATTTTAAAGGGACAAAAATTTTACCTGGGAAGTTAAAATTTTACCTTAAAATATTTTCCTCTTTATCTTCCATACTGTTTTTATTTAAAGAAGTCAACTTTGTCTGATATTAATTTAATTACATATTTTTATTTTCTTGGAGACTTATGACATGGTATAACTTTTTCCATATTAATACTTTCAAATTTTGTTTCTGTAGCTAATGCTGTGTCTCTCCCAAGTGGTTGTATTTTGTCTTATAACTAACTTCCAGTCTCTGTCTTAATTTTAAGGGTTATTCTAGTTACCTCTCCTATTGGAGTAATCGATTTCACTTTGTCTTTTTAAATTGAACTGCTCTAATGTTTTCTAATTTTATTTTCTACTCTTCAAGCTTGTGAATTAGCTGGTCTTTTAGACACTTGATAACTCAAGACTAGTGTAAGGTTAGCAAAACTAGTCTGTGAAATTTTGTGTATGTTTAGATTTTCTATATAGTTTCAACCTCACAAGGCATTATTTTACTATTTCATACAATCAGTATTCATTTAGATTCGCCTCCTTATGGACTCTTTCTGTTGATAACTGTCCCCTTCCTTTCATGCTGGATCATTTTCTTCCTATTCGAAGATTATCCTCAAATGTCTGTGTGTTCGCTCATAAACAATCGTCTTAGTTTTCGCTTGCCCCCAAACGTCTTTATTTTGCCTTCATTTGTAAAGAAGATATTCCCTTATAATGGAACCCCACGTTGGCATAATTTTTGTCAACATCTTGCAAACGTCCTCCCATTGTCCCTGGCTTTTCCGGCTGCTGTTGAGATGTCAGATGTCAGGTACAATATTCTTGTTTTGAAGTTAATGACTTTTTTTGGTCTGGATATTTGTAAGACTTCTTCTGTGTTTGGTTTACAGCACTTTTTATGAGGCTAAACCTGGGTGGTTTCCTTTTTATTCCCCTATTTTGAGTTTGTAGAGGTTTTCAAATCTGCGGCTTAGAGTCTTGAATCAGTTTTATAGGAACGATGGCTTTTCCAAATGAGTTGGAGTCACTGTCCTATTTCATTTTCTTATTTTCTGATTTCTTCTCTGTCTCTGTGCTTCAGGCTTAAAATGTTTGTCAGCCCTAGCTCCAGCTGTCTTTAATATGCTGTTAAATTCCCCGATCGTTGTGATTACTGTTATTGTGTGTTTAAGGTCTGGGTTTTTTAGTAAGATTCTTTTATGTCACTTTCAGTTCTCTGCAGAAATTATCCGTAAGAATTTTATTATTTTTAATTGTTTTTCAATTGTGGTATAACATACATACTTTAAGAGTTACAAGTTGAACACCTGTGAACCGGATGATTCCATGGCATTAAGCACATTTACACTGTTTCCCAGCCACTGCCGGCATCTACCTGCAGAGACCGTCATCAACCCAATCTGGGACCCCAAATCCACTAAACGACCCCCCACCCCAGCCCCGGCACCCACCATCTACTTTCAATTTCTATGGATTTGCTCTAAATACTGCATATAATGGGAACCCGAGAGTCCTTGTTCTTTTGTGACTGGTATTTCACTCAGCAAATTCTTAAGGGCTCACCTGTTATATCAAAATCTCCTTCATTTTCAGGACTAAATAATACTCCCTTGTATAGATAGATCACATTTTGTTTATCCATTCATTCGTTTTCGTTTTGTTCATTCGTTTGATAGCAACTGTACTCCCACGGGCGTGCGGTGATATCTCATTGTGGCTTTTATTTCCATTCGTGGTTAGTGGTGTTGAATCTCTTTTCATGTACTTACTGACCATTTATATATCTTCCTTAGAGCAACGTTTTGCTGATTCTTAAATTGGGTCATTTGTTCTTTTGTCCTGAGTTTTATTTTTAAGCATAATAAACTTAATCACTTTGAAATTCACATCTGATAATCCAATCATGTTGATCTGTTGGTCTTACTCTATATGTTACTGCCTGAATGTTTGTGTGCCCCCAGGTTTTATGCTTTGCGAAGCCCCAGTCTTAATGTGACTGTATTTGGACAGAGGGCCTTTATTAATCTAGGCTAAATAAAGTCATCCATGTGGGTCCCTGACCCAATATGGATTCCTGTCCTTACAAGACACCAAAGAGTTTGCCCTTCCTCCCCCCTCCCTCCCCACCATGTGCGGGCACCGTTAGAAGGTGGCCATCTATAATCCAGGAAGAGGGCTCTCACCAGCAACGGAATCAGCTAGAACCTTACTCTTGGATGCCCATCCTCCAGAACCGGGAGAATTAAATTTCTGTTGTTTAAGCCCCTGGTCTGCGGTTTCAGGTTATGGCAGCCAGAGCTGACTGAGACACAACGGTCGGTGGTTTATCTTTATTCTTTCTCATGTCTTCCATAGAGCATGGCTGCATAGCTGCTTCTTGGTGATTGTATACCAGACATTGTCCATGAATAGACATAATGTGAGATGGAGGGTGGGATGATCTCCCCTCAGAGATGATGTGTTTCTCTTTCCTAAAGGCAATTATCCTTTAGGATATATACACCAAGTATCTCATAGCATCTTGTTTCAAAGAGACGTGTGGGTGTTTCGATGCCATATTTCGGTGCCCGTGGTACTGGCCCATTCTGCTTTCCTCTACTCACATGGTGCGCCCCATTGGACGTGCCACCCAACTCTTGGAATATTTGTCAGGACCTCCCCTCTTGGGAGACTTGGTCTCCCAGCTAGCAGCCGTGCCTGGCTGCAGGAAGATGTCTGATTCCATTTCTGATGGTTGACTGTTAACCAGCCCCTCCACTCCCATGCCCCTCTGTTCCACCCTCTTCTGACCCTGGTGGGAAGTTCAAACCACCATGACCCAGACCATGAGCATCTGAGCCTTCACTGCCTCCCTCCCCAAAGCCACAGTGTCATCTAACCAGCGTCCCCCACCCCCTGCTGGGGGAGTCTTCTCCAAAAGCCTCATTCAATAAACCTTCTCTGAGTGTGTGAGGCTCATAGGTCTCAACATGCCACCAGGTTTGGGGTAGAAAGTCCATTCCACAGAATGATCCCAATACTAGCTTTTTAGATTTTCATTCTACACTTTTATAATTGGCCAATTCCTAATGGAAAAAATAATGCCAAACATGCCCTCTGATCTTGGGTCTTCTGGATCTGTGGTCCTGTGGCCATTTGGTTTGTTTACAAATTGTACAACTAAAAAAAATTCCACTTTATAGAACTGTACATATCAGGAGATTGGTCCAAACAAGCATGTCTGTCTTTTCTGGAAAGTTAGTTCCACAAACCCACAGATTATTATTTTTGAACATTCTCGAATTCAGGGATAATATTCAGTGCAGTCCGATGGTGTCCCAATCAAAAAGAGTAATAAAGTGAGCACATATGATCCATGCCTGAATTCAGGCAAGTATGGCGGATCGCATCGTTCACAATTATTTACTTCATTTCCTTGTGGGGCGATTATACATCCTTGGCCTTTTGAGTTTAGAAGCAGCAAGGATTGTGCTCTGGGTAATGAAATGTTGGTAGAAGTAATGTGTGTCATTTCCAAGGAAAAGCTTTATGATCCAATTTGAAATTCACCATGTTTCTCTTTCCTTTTTGCCATAAGACTGGCAGCCTTACTTATGGGGACTGCTCCCTCAGAGAGGGTCACCAAATGAGGCTGTTAGGAGCAGAGTCATAACCGCCTCACAAGAACATTAGTATGAGGAATAAAACACATCGTTTTGTGAGCCACTGAGATTTCGAAGTCAGTTCTCACACTGTGCCTTTCCCGAGTAATAGGATAATGGCAGTAGTAGTCGAAAATAACAGAAACATTTCAGGTCATGTTTAAAAACCACCCACCCCATGCCGGCTCTCTGTACGGGACATTCCCGCCAGGGTGGCATGACCCTGGTCTGGGTCATGGTGGTTTGAACTTCCCACCAGGGTCAGAAGAGGGTGGACAGAGGGGCGTGGGAGTGGAGGGGCTGGTTAACAGTCAACCATCAGAAATGGAATCAGACATCTTCCTGCAGCCAGGCACGGCTGCTAGCTGGGAGACCAAGTCTCCCAAGAGGGGAGGTCCTGACAAGTATTCCAAGAGTTGGGTGGCACGTCCAATGGGGCGCACCATGTGAGTAGAGGAAAGCAGAATGGGCCAGTCCCACGGGCACCCTGTCACCTCACGGACGCTGACTTTGGACGCGATGCCACAGCAGACTCCTTCAAGCGCTCGGACAGCTTGGCCCCTGCTCTCTGGGGACCAGCCGTGAGAAGAACGTGGCCTCTGAGCCATAACCCCCTCCGCCTGGGACCCTCCCAGAAAAGAAGGGGCTAGAATCGAGCATGCAGCATGGAGCCAAGGCCAGCAGACGCGGGGTCAGCGGACCCACAGCCCGAGAAACGCAAACAACGGGTCCCTGCGGTTTTACAGACACATAGCGGAGGCTGTGGGGTCCCTGCTGCCGGGGCCGGATGGGCCTTGGTGCCGGCGAAACTCTCATGGACTGAGAGCATATGATCTGCGGAAGAAAACAGCCAACGCGCCTGAGGGCAGGGGTGCTGATGAGCCCGCGGAGACCCAGCGGGGACATTAGCGGTAAACGGACGGTGAGCCGACTGCGGTGGCAGAGACCCTGGAAGGACAGAGGTTTCCGGGACTGTGGACAGCAATGCTCCATCAGGGGTAAAGGTCTATTCAGGGAGAACGGAAGGTTGCATATTGTAAAACAATGTGAATACTAATAATAATAAAAGTAAGAATACTTTTGAAGAGGAACACTGCTATGGGGGAAAACAGAAGCTGATTTCAGTCAGTTTTGCAGCAAAGTTCAGAAGGGAGAGACCACGGAAAAAAGAACCCTAAGAGTATCAGCCATGAAGGTGCCACCCAGTCTCCACCTCCAGGAAACTTGTTCTCTGATGTAGCCTTATGGACGGAAATAGAAGGCAAAGTGCATTTACAGATGCACAGTTTCCTAGTGGCCACCTCAGAAACTAAGAAGAAACAAGTGGAATTTTGTTTTATTTTTTAATCACCTTTTTTTTAAAGATTTCCTTTATTTGTGGGGCGCCTGGGTGGCTGAGTGGGTTAAAGCCTCTGCCTTCAGCTCAGGTCATGATCTCAGGGTCCTGGGATCGAGCCCCGCATCGGGCTCTCTGCTTGGCTGGGAGCCTGCTTCCTCCCCTTTTTCTTTCCCTGCCTCTCTGCCTATTTGTGGTCTCTGTCGGATAAATAAATAAAATCTTTAAAAAAATTTTTTTTTTTCCTTTCACAGAGAGATACCATGCTTGGGGGGGGAGGGGCAGAGGGGGAAGCAGGCTCCCTGCTGAGCAGGGAGCCCCATGCAGGACTCGATCCCAGGACCCTGAGGTCATGACCTCAGCCAAAGGCAGATGCCCAACCAACTGAGCCACCCAGGTGCCCCGAAACAGGTGGAATTTTAACAATATGCTTCATGCAGCCGATATATACGTGGAAATATATCGAAGATGTAACCGGTGTAAAATATTACAGTTTTCTTGCTTCCATCCTAAGCCAGAGCTCTGGTGTGTGTCTCCCCGTCCATCAGCCTCGGTTCAGGCGCCCCCCCAGCGGCGGTGCTCACAGCTTTGTGGGGCCCAGAGCAGGCTGACTCGGGCGGCTGGGACGCGACGGGTTCCCAACGCGGGTAAGTGAGCACTCCCCGAGAAACAAAGTCAGACTCTTCGTAAATTCTCTTACAATGGAGAGAAAAATCTTTATCAATTTGCTTATGGGCTGAATGGCAGAATTCATCTAGAAAGCCTCTCAGGAGTGAGTTCACTGTTTGGACGGCAGATAATGGCTAATTGACTGTCGTGTTTCAGGAAGGAGATACTGTAATTTATTACCTCTGCAAGAATGATGTCTGAGTTACCCAAGAAAACATAATGTCAGTGGCAGATTGTGTGTTTTATTTCAGAATAGATGGGAATTGTCATTGATAAACGCAGAAGCTTTAAAGGAACGGTATAAATGCCGTGTTTTTCATATTTAATAAATGAACGTCAAGTCGCTGTTCTCTGAATTATTCAGGGTGGCTCATGGAGGCTTCTTCTGATCTAGATTTTTCTGAATATATTGTAAAACGAATTTTAAAAGCGCCGTAGATAAGGCTTTGAAATATATCCAAGTATTTCCAAAGTAAATCTATGAAAGTACATTACACTGACTGATTACCCTCAAATTTAGGTGGCAGTGGCTTTAAGGTGGCCCCAAATCCAAAAAATACCTTATAAGCAACAAAATAGAGGGATCTAAGTAAGAACCCTCAGATGGGGTGGATTTCAGAAGCAAAATCAGCTTGCTACTGGCAGGCGCACTTTGACAGAGGACTCAGAACCGAACGACCCGGGCGACGGCGGTCCACGGGGACCGTGCCCTTCTTCCTGTTTGGAAATATTCCTCGGGCTGCTCTGTGTGCGATGGAGGCTCTGTGAATGCTCCAGGGAAACCCTTCTGTCTAGACTGTCCTCTGGGGTTCTCCGTGATGAACTTGGGAAACCATAGGTGATATTCATCTAGGCTTGTGAGATTTTTCAAATAAAGATAGAAGGGCATACACGGGATATACTTACACTTCAAAAATCGATTCGTTGTTTATCTGAAATGCGAAGGTAACCAGATGTCTTATATTTTATCTAGCAAAGTGCTTCTGCCCCTCCGTCTCCCCATGTTAATGACATTCGTCTGGGAGATCGTCAGCTCTGCTGGGGCTGATCCAACTCTTCTACCTTTGTGGCCGCGGACCAGCCGACATAGGCAGCTCACCTGGGTCCACACCCTGGGCGGAGTAAACCGCCACCCTAACCCTGCCGTCCTCTGGCACCGGTAAGGCCCTCACCTTGCCGAAAAGCCAAGTCAGAGCCTAGATTCTGTTTTGAGAAGGTTCAGCCAGATTCCACGCAACCCTAACCCTCAGTAGTCCTCTCCCCCACTCCCGGTGGGACCCGCTCTGCGAGCCAGAGCCTGGCCTTTGCCACTCCAATGTCCATGGTCACCCCGCTAGGACCCAGTCTCCCTCCCGGTCCTGCATCGGTGGCTTGGAAGCCACACGCTTGCTTCGTTCTCAAAGCGCCCACTCTCCTGTGGCCCAGGGAAGCCATACTTTTCTCTAGCAGGACAGCCGTGAGCTAATTTTTAACAAGACCGCGGGATATTTTTAGGAGATTTCATTCTACGTGAAAATTGGCCGCCTCAGCTGGAGGGTAATGTGTTACGGTGTCTAAGCAGGGAATTCTTCAGAGAAGGGGCTCTGAAGGGCCGCCATGCTTTGCATGGCTCCCTCCTTCTGCTGGAGGACGTGC
The DNA here is from genome assembly GCA_028533885.1 of Nasua narica. Taxonomy (NCBI): domain Eukaryota; kingdom Metazoa; phylum Chordata; class Mammalia; order Carnivora; family Procyonidae; genus Nasua; species Nasua narica. The sequence goes on from CM052807.1 coordinate 1,689,807, forward strand.
CCAGCCACGGGGGAGCGAGTCTCCCTTCCACGGGGTCTGCTGCTATTTCCTCATTTCCTTTACATATTTTAATGCAATCAGTACAGTTCACATCTGCAGAGCAATCACATTACCAAGTCAACATAGTCCAATGAAATGCTGAAAAGCCAAATAATCAAATTCAGGTTAATATTAATTGCTATCCTTTCTGCACCTGGATTCAGAAAAGAAGAGGAGCAGGGAGGAGGAGAAATGGGAAGGCAGGGAACATAGATACCCACTAAGCACTAAATAATTAGGATCACCTTCTCCGAGGTGGTGCCAACTTTTCTGTTTTCATGCTCACACTGAATTCTTTAATCTGGAAAAAATGAGCATGGCTTTGCTCTTTTGTACCAACTCCATAATTATGGCATAGTTCAGCATAAGCACAATGTATATAAAATCAATAAGGATGAAAGGAGTAGGTAACTAGGAGGAAGGGAGTATAATTACCATAATATCAATATAATATTTTCTGTGTTTCTGAGCTCTAACAGCATAGGATTATTTCTCAGCTTCCTATTTATGTAATTCCTGTGATGTTAAAGAAAAATCCTGTGGCTATAAATGAATGGATCTTATGTCAAGAAGGACCTTGCTATAAATATGCCATACTTCTGACAAAATGCTATCTTCTTGGAAAGGGAGGAAAGAATCTCATTCAGGTAGAAGAACAAGTGTTAGGAATTCTTGATTCAATTCCCACTATTCTCTTCCAGATTATTTCACCTTATATGTTATGTCAATTTTGAATTTCATTTTCTTCATTCAAACAATACGGGGTTCATAATATTGATCTTGTTTTATTTACTATTATATTATAATATATTATATTATGTTATCATAACTGACCATACATTTAAAGTGTTAGTAAGGGGCGCCTGGGTGGCTCAGTGGGTTAAAGCCTCTGCCTTCGGCTCAGGTCATGATCTCAGGGTCCTGGGATCGAGCCCCGCATGGGGCTCTCTGCTCAGCGGGGAGCCTGCTTCTCCTTCTCTCTCTGCCTGCCTCTCTGCCTACTTGTGATCTCTCTGCTCTCTGTCAAATAAATAAATAAAATCTTTAAAAATAAAAAAAAAATAAAGTGTTAGTAAAACATAAGGCAATATGCAAGTGAGTTGCTGTGCGCTGCAGTCAATTTTAAAAAGTGACAGTGAGGAAATCTGATTAAATATGGACCTCAGTAAGTAATGTGCTGTATTGGTTCATGAATTACGACAAATAAATACGTATTAGTTTAAGAGGTCAGAAATAGGGGAAATCGGGCGTGGCATATGGCAGTTCTTTGTAATGCCATCTCAACTTTCCTGCAAATATGTACATATTCCAAAATTAAAAGGTAAATTAAAAATCAAAAATAAAAGTTAAGAAAACATGAAAGAAGCAGAGGAGATGAGGACACGTAGCTCCATTGTGGCGTGGTATTTAGGCCGAAGGATGAGACAGGACCGCATTTACCTTGTAAGTTTGAGTAGGGCGCAGGATAAGGTACTCGGGCTGAATGTGTACCTAGGACCCAGGGCACCACGTGTCACACCCGTCATTTTTACAGCCCGGGAGGGCTCTGCGTGCATCCTGGCACCTGTCTGCCCACCACACCAGCCCAAACCCAGGACGGGTGGCTTTGTATTTTAAGGCCACATTATAGTGGCATCTGAAATCCCAAGGACTGACGCCTCGTTGAGACGACATGAATTGTGCGTCACGACCTGGCACTTCCTTCTCGCCGACACACCTCTTCCCAGACACGGTCCTTCAGTTATATGGCCAGCGGACGGCAGGACCGGAAATGAAAATGTCTTCCCTAGAACAGAATTTTGTACGGCCTGCTAATTTATAGCTTCCTTTGGAATCTTACTTCTTTTCCAGACTTATGGACAAACAAAACGGCCTCAGAGTCTTGAATCAGACAAATTTTATATTCAAGCTATCATCACTTGGTCTTGGAAAGTTTTTATCAGTGAATTGTGAAATATTCATCTCTGCTTTCCGTCTAACTCATGCCAGAGTAAGAGTAGAGCTCAGAACCTCCCGAATCGTGTTTTGAATTAATCACGCTCACCACGGGAACCAAAATTTAGCACTTATTTTTTCAAAACTGAATGCAATGAAGGATTAGAGCCATCTTTGTGGTGCATGTGAAGATGTCCACGTCATCGGAGAGACCATGGCTGGACTCGGAAAAACAGCTTTCCATTGTTTGGGAAAAGTGATGGCAAATCATTCTCCCTCCGACCCGTCCCCCCTCCCGATCCTTCCCCTCTTTCTCTCCCATCGCGCACAGTCATCTGCATGACTTCCCCTCCATCACCTGCGCATCTCCACTGGCCTCCCTCCTCCCCTGCTCCGCACCCCCCGGGAGAGCGCTCGATTCCGTCCAAGAGCCACAGATGTCTGAGGTCAGCCTTCTGATTGTTACGGAATTGACCTCTCACTTCGCATCACCCCCCAGAAGCCACGATCAGCCTTGTCATGGCCGGGAAGCCACACCCAGGCTGTTAGGGGACGTCGACTCGCCCGTTCTTTGAGACTTGCACTGCCCTTGGCACGTCTGTCCCTTCTCTTTACAACTGTCCTCATCGAGTGACACGAGGGCCTCGACTAGGAGCAGAGGGGGAAGTCGGCGGTGTTTCTTATAATGACTCCAAAAGCAAATGATCAGATCTTATTCTACGAAATAAAGTGTTTCTTTTTTAACTTTTTATGACGTCAAAGGACCCAGATGCAGCAGGAAGAGTAAAACGAACTCCCACGCGTGTGTCATCCGACGCCCACGTTTCCCGATCTTGTCTGGTAGGTTGGCGCTCACGCCTCTTTCGCTCTCCCTGCCCGCCTGCCTCCGTCGCTGTCCTTTTTTCCCTATTGCTGGAGGATTTAGAGTGAAACTTTGGCAACCTGTCATTTAACTGCCAGATCCCTTACCTCACATTTCTAATTGGAAAGGACACGTATCCACGTCAGGTCGTAGGACAACTGTATCGTCCTAACAATGAAGAGGATTTAAAAAAAAAGAATCCTTCGGGTCATATAATAACTTGTCTACATTCAAATGTTTTAATTGTCTTCAATGAATACGGGTTTTTGTTTGTTTGTTTGTAAATACTTGGTTTCAGTGAGTCAGGATCCAGATAGCTTCTGAAAATCGAGTTCCCTGCTCCTCTGCGTTCTCCCCCCATGGTCCTCCTTGCTGGTACGTGGGACGCAAACTCCAGACCCGAGAACAGTGTCAGGGGCCACGTCTGCCTCCCCCCTCCTCAGGCTCGGGAAGGTGGAGCTCGATGAGGAGGGAAGCAGTGTGTTGGGCGAGCAGCGACTTTCGCCCACCATAAACTATGGCTTTGGAGACTGCATTTTTATTTTTTCCCATTACGAAAGCAATAGACGCTGAATATCCTTAAATTTACTAAGTCCATGGGAGAAGGGAGCGAAGAGAATGGAGAGCAGCCTTATGCTTGAAGACAGAAGAGATAAGCAAGGAACCAATATCTATGGAACCTTCTTTGCCATCATAGTTTTAGGGGAAAATAATCATAGCTTTTGTGAGAAAGGAGATTTTTTTGTCACGGGAGAAAACTGAAAAGGATGGTAAGGCCCTTTCCTGGGATAGACCGTGCTTCGTGTTAGCTAAAAACATGGGCTATCAAAGGAGAAATAGTTTCAGCTCTTAGAGCTCTCCATCTCAAATGGGACTCACCTGCTTTACTACCACTTCCCGTACGTAGGATGGAAGCAGGAACGTACTTGCCCTCAGGGGAATTTGTTACCTTTACCTGGGATTGCAAACAGCTGGTCGGATCATAAAGCTTAACTATGGATCCCGTGGCCGTGGTGGCCGTGGTCTATGCTCTCCAAAGTCATCAAGCTTAGTTTTTAAAACTTGGAACCACCAGAAAAGTAGAGGTCAAGTCTTTGGGGACTCAGGTCTCATGTTCCCCCCCATGGGGCATGTTCGGAGCTCCCTAGTGCCAAGAGGGTCCTGACAAACCTCCAGTGGTAACTGGCTTGGAAACACCTGCCTCGGTTTCTCCTTTTGGTTCCAGAGCATGATGAGGATTTGCTCTCGGAGCCAGGATTCTGGAATTCTCCTTGGCAGGGCTTTGTGTGAAAGGTAGGTAGTAGTGACCCAGGCTCTGGCAAGAAGGAGGGTGTTGATTCTTTTGGGCCAGGCAAGGGTGGGATAGGCTTGGAAGAAGTGGGGTCCCCCGTGGGCTGGCCACTGTGTGGTTGAGAACACCATGCCAGGTGGATTACAGTTGACGGTGGGCCCTGAAGCTCTCTGAACAAAAGCTTTTCATCTGTCCTTGAGAAGCCCCTGGAATGTCCTTGTGTAGATCTTGCTCTCTGATCTCCCTCTGCACAAAGACCAGACTCCAGAGTGGGCTTCCTCTCTCGACTCTCAGCTACATTCTGTGGAGCCCAGGGTTGAGTGAACCGGCAGGCCAGCAGAATGGGGCAGGGATCCCAGCTGGGTCTATGGATTCAGGGCAACCCCAGTGAAATCTCAGAAGCCAGTTTACAGACAGAGCTAAATGTGATACTGATAATTTAATAATAATCATAACAATTATTATAATCCAGTCTTGGAAGGATTTCATCTCGTGCCCCTTTTGGGTTTTGTCTTTACACAAATAATTGGCATCCATCTTGAAAATGCTTGAAATATAAATGCATTTTTTCAGGGGGAGCATGGCAAACTTAAAAAAAAAAATGTGTTTAGGTCACAGTATCCATATATCCACTTTGCAAATGAAACACCCAAGAGCTCCTCTTCACTTAAGTGAGATTGTCGTCGACATACACGTCCGACGTTCCTGTGTTCCAGCTGTTTCGTTCCAAGAGGTCAGATCCCATTCAACACAACATCAGTAATCCTTGTCCATTCAGTGGTGTCATAGGAACTCAGTTCTGCTCCATCCCCCTGTGGGCACCCCATGTCGGGGGGCCGCTTTACCGTAACCCCGAGGCTGCTGTGCTAGAGAGAAGCACCTTCTCATTAGCTCCATGCCCACCAGGCCTTCCCACCGGTGTTCCTCGTCCACTGCTGCCCCTCGAGACCACATTCTCTCCTCCTTCAGAAAAGAAAGCCCCTGAGTTGGAGCTCACAAGGGACCACCAGCTGCCGAGTTGGCCAGCAGACATCCAAATTCTGCATTCTTCTTTGAAATCAATTGGTGATGAAATATAGGAAGACCATAATAAACAGAAACATCTGTGTTTAATTCACTTAGAATTAAATTTAAAACATAAATGATATTTATAAAAAAATAAGTATTAATGACATAGCATTTATGACTCTCAACTAAATGTGTTTCATGTATTGTAATATTAAATGGGGTGCTGCTTTTATCCTCTCAGTATCTGGAGATGGTTTAAGTTCAAACTGCTTTACGAGATTACATTAGATAATTTATCAACACAACAATCTCTGGACTTCAAGCCCCTCGGATCCACAAACGTCACATGCCTGAAGAGATACGAAAATATGATGTAATGCGGTATACAGATTCTTCAGTACATTAAAACCTGCAGGGGGGTGTTTATACAGCATGTCACTAAGGTGGCTTAGAGCACACATTCATTCATAAATTCGGCTGGAGATGGCTTATTCTCTATACGTGTCCCGATATCAGAAGACTCCAGATATGAGGTACTAAAGGACGAGCAGAGGGGATGTTTCATTACTGTCCTTTATGATACTGTCTGGTCTATGTGACCGAACCAGAAAATCTCAAGGAAGATATTTAGACCTAACATCAGCCATTTTCAAAATTTTCTGAGTATGGTTCATCTTTTACTGTTTGTCCTGGTGTACTTTAACTTTCTATCTGCTCTTTAATCCCAGCTACTTAGGGGACTTGACTACCTTGTCCTACTGGACTTAAGCCAAGCTTGTAACCGCCATGGGCACAAGTATTCCATTAATTACAGTTGCGGGTTAATCGGTAATTCTTCCCACAGTGCTTTTCTTGAAGGTGTTTCACGTTGCAACGGTTCACGTCCTTCCCAGGGCAGTGGATTTAACCATCTTCCAGGTCCCGCTCTCTCAAAATGTGAGAGGAGGAAGCCTGCGGCCTCGATGTGCTAGGTACCCTCAATGAAGGGGGGGGTCAGTGGCAGAGATCTCACGAGGAAAGGATCTTGTCTCCCGCTGAAAGTCGATTTCATGCTAGCACCTTTATCTCACACATCTCCCCTCGATGCATTTGAAACAATGGAATGATTTATTCATTAGAGAACATTCTGGCACCTCAGTTATTTCGCAAAGAATCAGTTATCTTCATTCCAACATTGACTGACAGAGAGAGAGTTTGATTTTCCTAAATTACAATCAGGAAGGTTTGGGCTTTGATAAATGATTCCTTTCCTGAATAACGAAAATCCAATATATCTAATATTAATCTCATCTGTATCTCTTCCAACCAAGCTTTTCACCAAATTCCCCTAATTTCCATCATCATACTGTGAGATAATTCATGACCTCATGTTCTTTGATGCCCCCCATCCAATGGTGAGCACTTTGCTATCAGTATGAGAACATCTACCTTTTCTTTCTACCTTCACTGTCTCTCTGGAAATCAAGGTAATTACCCACCTGTAACGATGCTTTTGCCATAATTCCTTTAACGTGCATGTGGAACTAAGTTTTGATTGAAAGCCATCTTTTCTATAACGCAAAAGATAATTACGTTACATACCCACTCACTGGATACGTCTGGAGAAATCTATTGTTTAGAACAGACTTCTAATGTCTGAGTCATTAAAGAAATAAATAAAATAAAAATAAAATAAATTAAATTAAAATGACGTCTAATGTAATGTCTAAGTCAAGAACTAGGTAACGAGTGATTGCTCAAAGTAACAGTGACTCCCATACCACAGCTGTGTGGGGCTGACAGGCTGTGTCATCCGTAGCTTTTCCAGCCACAAAGATAGCTTAACTTTTTAGAAAATAACCTCCTAGCACTGTTATATTGTCATCTACCTAAATTTGGATGATCCGTGTTACCTAAGGTCCAGTTCACCTACGGAAATTAGTGAAGCATGGCATCTAAAATGCTTTAACCACTTAGTAGAGCCAGCGAGAAGAATTGGGGAAAAAGAATCTATATAATTCACGTTAAAGAACATTCTAAATGCAAGAAAACACCGCCAGTGAAAATATCTGAGAGCGCAGCTTCACTTCCCTGGACACAGTAGGCGACAAATGGTGTCATGTGAAGTACCCCAGAGCTAAGGGACGTCACACGCCAACTCGCACCACAGAAAACAGCCAGAGAAAGACACACCAGCAACGCCCAGCTCGCTCCCTCGCTCTCTCCAGGCTCCTGCGCCGAGGGGCTCATAATCGCTCCCCTTCTCCAGTGGGACTGCTTGGCGCGTGCTCCCCCCGGGCACCCCCCGCCGCCCCACCGCCCCGCCTTTGTCCCAAACGGGCCATCTCGTGGCACGTGTGACTGGCGCGTGCCAGTCTCCAGGCTCCCCCCTTCTGCTGTGCTGCAGACCGAACGTCCCCACTCTGTAAAAGGACTCACACGCCCGGTCACCACAGTGACACAATTGCCTTTGGGACATGATTCCCTGTCCCTGAAAAGAGAATAAAAGGTTGTGGGACTCCCATTCAGCAGTGCCCCTCCTTCCGCTCCAAAGACCGAAACCTCCTGAGGACGTTGCTTTGCATGAACTCTTCCAAAACAGCCCCGTAGGGCTCCCCGCTTCCCGCCTACTGTTACTAGTGGCTGTGCTTGGGAGCCACTGTCCCCTCACCTGGTTCCTTTAGGAGCCTGACTCCACCCTCTCTCAGGACAACCACACCTTTCAACTGATGACAACTCCTCTTCATCCTTGGCGCATCATCTCAAATGTCTCTTCCTCGGGGCCATCCCCTCTGATGCTCCGGAAAGGGGCTGCCGTTCCTTTTGCCCTGTGACTTGAGTTTACCGCACGTAGGACCTCCTTCATCCCTGGCTCCTGGCCCAACGTTCATGTTCTCTTAATTCAGGCACTTTGCCTGTTTTGCTCACTATTACATCCCTTGTGATGAGCAATGTGCCCGCAACAGGTCCAATCAATAGCTGCCGGATGCATGGAGGAGTAGGACCTAGCTGTAGGGAGGCGCGGAGAGGAGGAAGAGGGAGTGTGGACACATCCATGTGCCCAGTGCTGATCAGGGTGATGGGGCCTGGGTTCTGGGCCAGAAGATGCTCGGAGACCGAGCACGGATGATGAGAGAGACCCGGCGGAGAATGAGGCAGCGTGTTGGGAATGCACATGGCATTTCAACGGGTGCCATGCCTTCCGCCATTCCTAGAGTACTCTATTGAGGGCTGAAGGACAGGCAGAGGTGCTGACCCAGAGGGAGGGGGGGAAAGGACTTCAAAAAAGTGCCTGAAACCATGTAGGCGGGAAGGTCCATTCTACATCAGCAGAGCGTGTATTCACGCTCTCCATGAAATACATTTAGTGCTTAATATGGGCCAGATGAAAATCCAGGGCTATAGGAGAGAGTGCGACAGAAGTGCCAGTTGGAGGCATTGTATTTGTAGCAGGACAGTCAGGAGATGCTCACTGAGAAGTGTTATTTTAATAGACTTGAATATCGGGTGAGAGAGTTTCAGGCACTGGGAGCAACATATGCAAAGGCCCTGGGGCAGCAGCATGCCCGATGTGTCTGCAGAACAACAAATGGGAAGGAGTTGAGTGTGCACGTGATGCAGACAGTGATGGGTGTGGTCAGAATCATAGGGCTTTGAGGCCATTTTATAGACTGGCATCTTGGCTGAATGGTGTGGGAAGCCACCATGGGCTGTTGAGCAGGGACCTAAACTGATGGGCGTGCTCTAACGGCCTAGTCACCTGCTGTGTGGTGAGCGGACTGTAGGGTGGATGGAGCAGAAGCAGGAAGAACTGGGATTGAGGCTGATGAGAGAAGCTGGGGGCTCCGTGAGAGATGCTGCAGCGGAGATGCTAGGAATTTGTGGAATTCTGGATATATTTGAAAGGTAGAGGATTTGGTAGAGGACGAGTGTAAGTGAACATAGGAAAAGAAGTGACTGACACTTCCAAACTTTCTGGCCCTAACAATAAAAGGATGGAACACCATTAACATTAAAACCATGAGAGCAGTTGGTTTAATGGGGAAGAGGAGTTTATGTAGACGTAACGAGTTCAAAGTACCTACCTGATACACGGGACACGCTGAAAGTTTGTGTCCTCTCCAAAATTCCTATGTTGACACCTGACCCCCAGGGCGATGGTGTCAGGACGAGGGCCCTTTGGAAGGTGCGCATTACTATAAAGTATGGTCTCGGACGTGAACTAGTTGCTTTGGAAACAGCGCCCCCCCCATAAGCCAGGCTCTTTGTCCGCCAGGTAAAGCCATGTATGTGCCCACGGGGGAGTCTTGAGTAACCAACCAGGTGGGCCCAAAGCCATGTGCCAGAAGTGGGCTGAGTTTCAGTGAGTCTTTTCAATGTATTTAAGAGAATAGATGCCCATCAGTTGTGTACTTTGAGGCTTCATAAGTTCTCTGCATCCTTCTGTTTATTGAACAATCAGTTAAATTAAACACAAATTCCTCTGGAAGGAAATGACTTGGATCCCCTTAAATTCTTTCATCTAAACCACATTCAAATCCCGCAAATAAAAGCTCAGTGATAACTTTGCATCCACCGTAGTTCAGCGCAGTGTGGAATCCGAGAGCATACGGCCGCGAATAGAAATGCAGACCCCAGGGTCCTGAGCTGATCCCCTGCCGGAGGCCAGGCTCCCCCCCGCAGCAAGCCCCCGGGTCTGGGGTGCCCACCAGCCTCGGGAAGGCATGCTCTGCGGACCTCCTCTGGGTTTCTGAGATGGAAAAGGACAATTACTATGAAAATGTTGTAATCATTTGGTTTCATTTCATAATTTTTGTAGAAGTCATTACGGTCCTTTGAATTGCTTGGTCATGCTGGCTAATAATTTCAGTTCTGGCCTCTAAATGTCTTTCAGAAGATCTGCTAAGAAAATCAAAACAAAGAATATTAAATTATGAGGACTTGTTCCATTCGTTGCTTCTCTCCCAACCCTAAGTGCTTTATTTTTAGATGAATAATTGCATCCTTTGTACTGAGAACAAATTAATAACTGCTTGCATTTAACAATTCCAATTCCACCATCGAAAAGGCTCATGTACCCAGTCAGAATGGAATATTGCAGTGACAATTAGTTAAAATTTAGCTTGCCTGGTGGAAAAAAAAAAATCTGTGTTCCAAGGGCAGCTGCTGTTAAATGGGGACATTTAGGTTACTAGGCAAATATTAAATTAGATGAGTTTTGCAGGCAGCCATAAACATGTTATTCCAGAGTCCTACAAGAAGATAATAGAAGTAATAACAAATAGGCTTGGAAATCACATTTTAATTAGTCAGACAAACTGTTTTACACAGAAACCCTGACACAGCACCAGCGATGAGGCCAGGAAGCTAGTTAAACATATAGATACGAGCAGCCTATTTGGAAATAAAAATGTACCACTTAATAAGCAGTTTAACTCAAAATAATGACTTCCGTGAATCATTGTAACTAGAGTATTATTGAATTGAGAATATACGCTATTTGACTTTATTATTATTCAATGTTATCTTTGGATACCATAACAAAATTTCATTTATTAGATGCATTTTTCAAATAATGTGAAATTTTATTAATATTATGAAGTTATTATATTAATTTCATAATATGAGTTAATTCAGTGATATAGTCTTCTGGAATGCTTTATTCTTCCCCACTGGGATTCCAGAACCGGACATGGGCCAACAAGTCAGTGGACAGCAGGTCACCCGGGAAAACGGGAGAGCTTCTCTGGTGATGCATCAGTCACCAGTCTCAGGGGTCCCCCCAGTGACCCCAAATCCCTGGTTTATAGGCTCCCCTTTCCTGGCATTGCCCTGATGGCTGGGGCTTCAGAGATGATGGACATATGCACCCAAATGTACTCCAAGCTAGTGGAAGGAGGTGGGAAAGTGTGAGAGGAGTCCAGAAAAGCTAAAGTTGTGTAAATAGAGTTCACAGCAAAATTTCAGGCAGTGTAGACCAAGTAGGGAAGGCACATTTCCGTAGAGGTAGACACGGCATCCTGGCACTGAACAGCTGCAAAGAATAAGGCTATTTGTGTGGAAAATTCCCAGCCAGGATACGGAAAAGTCTCAGCAACAACAAGTACAGAATGTGGTAGGAACCAATGGCTGAAAACATTTCTTTTCAGCAATTTTGAAACCTCGTCGACGTCCTTGATGAATAGAGGAGGCATCACCTGCCTGCAGACGCCGTCCACGAGTCAAGCGGACTCTCAAATCACTGCATTTCCGCGCACATGGGGTCGCATCATCTACCTGAGCATCACCGGCTACTCAAACTGCCTCGACTTTGAGATTTGAAAAGCCTTACAGAAAAAAAATATGCCTATAGATGCAAGAAGTATGCTTTAGAAATAGTCTGATGTAGCTCGATGGGATACCACCAGTTACCCCCTCTCTCTCATTCAAATCCACAATGCTTCTCTTAGAAAACAGGACATGGCTTCGTGGGCTTCCTCCAGGAATGTGTGGCTGATCGAACGCGAGAAAGAGAGTGCGGCCATTTATCACTCTCACTGATTAAATGACCGAGAAAGCTTGTCATCTCAATGTATGCAGAAACGCAGACTCTATTCAATTCAGCATCCATTCACAGTTTTAAAAGTCTATTTTCGAACAAGTAATAGAATGAGAATTCCCTTTCCCTTTTCTAAAAGAGATGTCCCCAAAAAGAAAATCTCAGCAAAAATCCTTCTCGAAGGTGAGATGATAAAAGTGGGGTGTTTAAACACCAGAAATATGACAAGAACACCAGCTATCGCTGCTTTGTTCGTATTATACTGGACTTCCTTGCGGTGTTGTAGAAAAAATATATCACGGATAAGATACTGTACCGAACACTGCAGCTACTGAACACTCTCAAGATATTATCTCAAGAAAAAAAAAGCTATTATCTCTAAATTTCCTATAATTCAACAAAACGTCACATTCCTAACAGCCGACTTGACTGTAGTTTTCCTGAGGATATTGATAATTAGATTCGTAAGTTTATATGGAAGAACAGTACCTGAGAGATCGCGAAGACGCGGCTGACCTAGAATAGGATTCCACATTTAGCACCCAGAACCCTGTGGAGGCTGGGAAATGGAGGACGGTCCAGGGCAAGAACAACAGGTTTTCTATTTGGAGAAATGAATCAAAAATCATAATCCCAAGATATTAAAAACCTCAATGTAAATGGTGAATTTTAGAAATTGTTACACATGAGGATAGGCCCACATTTTCAAGAATTTAGAGTCATATGTTTTAGGAGGGTAAAAAGGTTACGTGCTTTAACGAAAATCCCAAATCTCAGTGGTTTAACCCATCATGCTCCCTCCTTCCTCGCATAGCATCTGCCACTGGTCCCTCTCTAGAGACACATGTCCTGAGGGAGGCCAGCGACCATACAAGATGGTGGAGCACGTCCAGTTCATGTATTTAAAATTTTGTGGTTCACGCTTTTGGCATATATATACACATACATATGTATACACATACACACACCTACACACACACACACACACACACATGCCATTTGGCAAATACACACATGTATACGCCAAATATATATGTACTATTTAAATAGCCCTTAGGGACAATATGAATATATATATAAATATATATATACCCACCTACGTATGATATAATCCAGTCTTATGAAGATTTACCCCTCTGTTTTCTTCTAAGAGTTTTAGAGTTTTCACTCTCACCTTCAGCTCTTTGATTTATTCGGAATTAATTTCTGTCCCTGATGTGAGTAAAGGATCTAGCTTCCTTATTTCGCATGCGGGTATCCAGTTTCCCCATCGCTGTTTGTTGAAAAGACTGCCCTTCTCTCCAGGAAATGGCCCTGGCTCTTTTTAGAAATTGCTTGACCCCATCCATGTCACGGTTTAGTCTGGGTACCTTCCAGCGTTTTCACAACTGCCAACTTTTGGGCCCGGGTGAGGTCCACGTTAGAAAACACGGAAAAGCCCCTTTCTGGGCGTCCTTCGGGAGCCCAGACGAGTGAGAGCGGACACGGGTTGCAGATAAGTCCTGCTCCAGTCTCGTGCCGACGGGCCAGACCCCACGGGACGACTTCAGAGCTGCCGCTGAGCTGGAGGCGCTGGCGGGGGGCACACATTAAAAACACCAAGATGCCCTCTACCATTTTTAATTTGACTTTCTCTTGATTCAGAATTCGTAAAACTCCGTTTTCCAGGATCTGACAACCTTGGTTCCAGCAGTTTCTGTTTGCTTTTAATGTTACTCTTGGGGACAGGCACTTGAAGTTCCCTGCTCTGATATTTTGTGGGTGTCACGCCTTCAGAATGCTCTATATATTTAAAAACCATATTCTGAAGAACAGGGGAAGAATAAACGCCATAGAAGAATGAACACAGCAAAAAAATGGGGGACTTTCCTACCCCCATAGCATACGTTGAACCACCGAAGCAACCCTCAGGGAGAAGTCTGCAAGCTGAATGGAAAAATGAGCAAACAGCTCATACAAAACCATACAAAAATTTGCAAGGTAGTGTACAATAAAGGTGACATCTCCAATTACCATGGAAAGGAGCAGGTTACCCAACAATTGTGGGGTAGCAGGCGAACTATCTGAAAAAAAAAGCGCAGAGTATGATTTATACACAAATTAAATTACTGCTTTCAGCTCTTACCACTTAATAAAGGTGATTACATAATATCAAGTTTGGCAGAAGAAATTTCTAAGGCACTCCCTAAAGAAACACAACAAAAGAAACCACACACAATAAATTATCAGAACATCAAAAGATAAGTGACAAGCTGGAAAACCTGTTTCTGGTGTCTTTTAGAAAAATCCTTGATGTAGTGCTAGAATTTAACACTGTAAGTAAATCTGTCTTAAGTAATTTAAGTAACTTAAGTAATTCTCAATATTTTACTAAAGAAAAATATTTAACGTATAACAAAATGATATAATAAGTATGAAGGTCTATATTGAAACCGTAATTTTTAAATATTATTATTTAGACTCATTTTTCAAAAGTGTGATAAACTGCTTGAAACACTTTAGCTGTTTTTGAGGCTAAACCTTCAAATGTCTTCTGAACTTTCCATCTCAAGAATTTACATGGTTTTATTATTTTTTTTACAGATTTTATTTATTTATTTGAGAGAGAAAGAGACAAATGGGGGAGGAATAGAGGGAAAGGGACAAGTAGACTCTACTGAGCACAGAGGCCAGTGTGGAGCTCGGTCCCAGGACCCTGAGATCACGACCCGAGCCCACACCAAGAGTTGGATGCTCAACCCATTGAGCCACCCAGGGGCCCCTAGAATTTACACTGTTTTAAACCAACGAAGACCTTTCCCTTTTGGGACATGTTAGGACATTCCTAATTTTTGCTGACCATAAAAGCACTGTGATAAATATCTCACACAGGCAACTTTGTACACATGTCTGATAATTCCTTTGGCACAAATTTCCTATTCAGTGTATCTCATTGAATTTCAAACTTCTCACTAAATTCATTTACATAGCATTTCTATCTATCTATGTATCCTGGATTCCCATAAACACTTTATCAAAAATAATAATTCCTAGTCTTCTTATTCTTTATAAATTCTTTGTCTTCTAAAAGAGAAATGATCTATATATTTTTTTTGCTTTCGTAATAGAAAGGAATCTTCCAACTAAATCTTGATTTAGTTTTCTTCTTTTTGAATTCTTACTTTAAATGCTGAATCAACCCTGCGAGGGGTTCATTTATGGATCTGTTGCTTTACACGTGAAGGTTGTAACACGTTGTACGATGGTACAGATACGTTCCATATTTCTCTTTCGTGTTTTATTTCTCTTATCCTGTTTTCCTTTATTTTCAGGTTTTCTACAGTTACCGCAGTTTAAGAAGTTGGGAGGAAATGAATGAAACAATAGATCCAATGTATTACGAAGCAAGTATTTACGAATTACAAGGGGAGGAAAATGAACCTTTGGAATGGGGACGAGACGGGGAGATGGGATTTGCAGCTTACACCCCGAGAGCTGAGTCTGCAAAGCGGCAGACTCTTAGTCACCAAGAGGCACGAGCTCAACCAGACGCGGTTTTCCAGCCCGAGCAGATAAATGCAACCATTAACAGACAAAAATCACTACCTTCTCATTACCTCCACATTTTTCTGCTGTTTGAATAGGCAGAAAACTTATTCAGGCCATATGCGGCCGGAGGAGGTTTTCTTGGGGAGGCGGCAGGTGGTGTAGGGAAATGACTCCCCCAGGCTGTACGTTAATGGCTGATGCATTTTTTCAGAGCAGCATTTTAGGCACGAGCCTGCTCGCCCGTGTCACACCTGCCGGCATTGCACACATCTCGGTGTCATCGTTGGGACGAGCCTCCTTCCATCCCGTATGTCTGCTGTTACTCCCTTTGCCTGCTGATGCCGTCCCACCACCAGCAGCCTCCTCTCCTGCTGATTCTGTCCATCCTGGTCCATCCTGAAAGTCTCAGGCTGAACGCCGATGAACGTGGGGGACGTTTCCTGACGTCAGACGACGCCAGGCCACCGCTAGAGGCTGCCTGTGTCCTGCTTGTCCCTAGAGCCCTTGTACCCGTGAAGCTCTTCATTGTTCAGCGTTTCTCTTCCCGGCTTGATGTAAAACTTCCAAGAGCTGAAGAACCTCACATCTTCACTGTCGTCTTATAAACACCTAAATTCTTCTGCCCCCAAGCCAGCTGGCTTGTCCTCAGCTCGCAGCCACGCTCCTCCTTGGAACTCTGTCCCAACGATTTCCTCTACGTGAAAAGCTCTTCTCTCAGATACCGCTTAGCTCGCGCCTTCACTCGCATCAAGCCTTTGTGCAAAAGGAACACGGAAGAATAATTGTGCACGTCTGAAACTAAGATAACATTGTACGTCAGCTGAACTTCAACACAGAAAACAAAACAAGATCATAGATACTGAGAACAGAAGAGGCGGGGCGGGGGGGGGGGGAAGAAATGGGTGACCTTTTTAAAAAGTAAATGGAATAAAGCTTTGAAGTATATGTATGGAAATCTGTGCTCTTTTGCTCTGCCGAAAGAGCCTCTATTGACAGTACACTTTCTGAACTCATATAATAATTTGAATTCCTGTTTGCGTTAACTGCCTTGAAACTTTGTTGGAATTTTTAGCAAGAGTTTTGTTCAGGGGAGAAATGTGATTAACTATTCTTGCATCAATCCGACGGCCATCTATATATTTATTATGTTTGAAATTATTTTTGGAATATTAACATATTATGTATGGTGAGTAAAACTTTATCCTTTTGGCTACGGCAAATCATTTCTTTGTTTGGGTTGAGGATTTTCTTTTTGTAGAGATATTTTTGAAGATTTTCTTTATTTATTTGAGAGGGAGAGAGAGAGAGAGAACATGAGCAGAGAGGAGGGGCAGAGGGAGCAGGAAAAGTGACGCCCTGCTGAACCCAGTGCAGGGGTCGATCCCAGCATCCCAAGATCATGAACTGAGCTGAAGACAGTCACTTAACCAACTGAGCCACCCAGGTGCCCCTTGGCCTGAGGATTTTCGTGTGAAATCCTTCACTACTAGCAAATTAAACAAAAAATCATTGGATTTGATCAAATGAAGAATTCAACTTCTATGTGAATTTTATGAAATGAAGTGAGTCCTTGCCCAGTGGGGTTGCATATTGAATCAGGAAGAAAAAAAGAGAGAGAGAGGAAAAAAAAAAAAACCTGAAAAACTCAATTGCTTATTATTCCCAACTTACAGGTCTGAATGTTTCTTAGCTTCCTATGCTCATTTGTGTTGCTTCCATGAATTTCTACTTTCATTTTTCAAAGCCGTGCATCGATCTTGTCAGATAGTAATGTTTTCCTGAGTTAATGGTCACCGAGCTGCACCAGCCTCAGGTAAGGTCTCGGAAAACATCTAGTCCAGGCCTCTTTGCAGATGAGGGGTGCAGGTATCAGCGCACAAGAGAGACTTGGCCGAGATCATGCCACTGACTGACACAGACCCAGAGGAAGAACCAGGCCTCCGGGTTGCACGTCGATTCGACAACGAATGCTCAGAGGGACGGGAGGTCACAGGACCGAAACCCACACCTTTGAATGATGCAAGGGGCTTGTTGACTATTAACAAAAAAAATAAAAAGTAGATGCGTCGGATATAGATAATAATAAATATTGCTAGCTCCTGAATATAACATGTAGAAATTTCTATCAGCACAAAATACACAGAAGCTAATAAGATTCAGAGAATGGGAGCAGGTGAGCCTCAAATGTCCACTTGCCCCGAAATCCCAGCCAGTTGTCTCGCTAAGCATTCTGATGGTTTTATAGGAACAACGGGAATGGTGGAATGAATTGGGGTCACAGGATCGGTAGCTGTGATTTTTATCTTGTAAGTGGCTCTGTTCTTTTTTTTTTTTTTTTTGGTAAGTTGGGTGTGAGCCAAATGAAACTGTCCTCAAATACATTTTTTAATGTTCCCATTAATGAATGTAGCCTCATCAGTGATCTAAAATTTAAGCAATCATGCTACAATTTCTCTACCATAAGGGAAAAGGAGAGATTGGTTGGAAGGCAGTAAATTTGATAGGGATATAAAGCTACATTCTTTAGAATAAATAAGAACTTGATAAATATTCATTGACGCTCCTCCTATTCAAGATAGCAATTCATAACAATTACAAAGAATAACATAAAAAGTAATTAGAGATGCTTAGAATTCTCAAAATCATGCACTCAGATGAAATGAAATATTTCTTCAGAAATCTTCAAATGACAATTTTCTGAATTAATTTTAAGTTTGCATAACCCAGAATGATCTGAACCTATCCGACTGATTACTCATGCTGAGAGAATATAATTATGATGATTCTAATATTGTTCAAAATAATTACTGCGGTTCAGCAAGTTCAACATAAACTTGCACTAATATGAGACTATTTGGAGATAATGTAAAGATAATCATGAAAAAGATATGGAAGGAATCTTCAAGTCTTAGACCTGATAACCAAGCTGAAATCTTAGGTAAGATTAGGTAATGCTTCTGTAATAAACTTGGTGTTGTTTTTTAATTGTGCGATTTTATCATCTTTCCTTGAAATGGGTGCCTGCTATAACTTTAAATTATATTCTTCTTAATTAAAATAAAAATAAAATGGCAACACGCCTCACCATTATATCAACTCTTCAGTGCTTGAAAAGCATGATATATTTTGAAGGCAAATGAAATCCATATGAGAACTATAGAACTAACTATTCTAACAATGGTTAGAATAACTAACTACTCTGATAGGTTTACAATAGTTTTACTATAGTTTTATTATACTATTTTAACTCTAACTTAAAATTTGAGACCATCCAAACACCAGTCTTCCTTAAGATTGATGACTGAAAGTTTCAGCTTGAAAATAATGTCAAAAGTAGAGAAAAAACAAATCAACCAATAATTTAAAATTATATTCATTCATTCGTTCATTCATTCATTCATTCATTCTTCACTCCCTTGTTCATCATTTATTGAGTTTATCACTTGCTGAGCTCCTATTACATCCTGGCCTGGATGTCTGCGCAGGAATCTCCCTGATGGCCATGTTTCCCAGAATTAGGTTATTGTAACATTCACCTTGCATCAATGGCAGCAATCTCCCAGAGTACTATTGTCTTCTCTCTGCCATTTTTACCATGTGGCTTTTATCCTCCTGCACGTTGTCTCAAAATTTTAAGATGCCATTCCATCCCCAACATCATGTTCATATTCAAGGCAGGAGGAAGAAGAAAAGAAGGCTGGTGTCTATACCAGGGAAGCAAAAGCATCCCCCCAATCCTTAGAGTTTTTGGCTACTGTGTCTCCTTGGCCAGAACTGTGGCCCAAGGGCTACATTCTGCTGCAAACGAATCAGGAAAATGTGCATTTTGTCTAGACATATTGCCTCCCCAAACAAAATTAAGGTTTGTTTATCAATAAAGAGGGAAAGAATGGGCATTGAGTGGACCACTATTGTCTGCTGAGAGATCGTGAGTGAGGAACAGTGTTGTAAGGAAAGATTACTTGCGAATAAAATCAGCCTGTGCGCACTATCCCTTCTTACCTGGTATTGAGACCAAGTGCGAAACTGCCCTTCCCCCTTCAGAAAGTATGGCGCCTGAATCATTGCTTTCTTCTTTAAGAATGCCCTTTGTTCATGGGGAAGGAGACAAACCATAAGAGACTCCTAAACTCACGAAACAAACTAAGGGTGGCTGGGAGGTGGGAAGGGGTAGGGAGATGGACATTGGGGAGGGTATGTGCTATGGCAAATGCTGTGAAATGTGTAAGCCTGATGATTCACAGACATGTGCCTTGGGGTAAATAATACATTATATGTTAATAAAAAAATTAAAAAAAATAATGCCCTTTGTTCTTATTTCTAATTGAAATGTGTCTGTTTCAATAAAACTGTTCAGGCTATGTGAACATCCACAGGAATATTTCTAAAAAGGAGTCTCAAGAACGTAATTATAATTATTCACAGTGTTTATTCACAGAAAGTTGGCTCGATAACTTAGAGAACACTCATCCAAAAGAACGATGTGCAGCCATTAACGCCTAGATCTATCTGGGAAAAAACTAGGATGAGTTAGAAAGATGTTCAGTGTTCATCGATGATGGCAGGTCTTTGTTTTCTTTGTTGTTAAGGATTTATTTATTTGAGAGAGAGAGAGAGAGAGAGAGAGAGAGAGAGAGCATGCACAGGAGTGTGGGATGGGCGGAGGGGCAGAGGGAGAGAATCTTAAGCAGATTCCCCCCTGAGTCTGGGGTCCTTTGTGTGTCTCAGTCTCGTGACACTAAGATCACAACCCTAAAATCATGACCTGAGTCAAAACCAAGAGTTGGATGCTTAACCAACTGAGCTACCCAGGTGCCCTATTTTCACTACTTCAATTAAATTAAATTTAGTAAATTATTTAGCAAACTTTGGGGAAGGAGGCAGAGTGAGGCTATTGGGAAACATGGTTGTGTGTCAAGGAAGTGTCAAAATGGAAGAGGGGACAAGGAAGTGCAACTTTGCACAGGTGGGGGGACTTTCCTATATTCAGTCCAGTTTAAAGCAGGTTTCTTCGGCTTATTATCTTAGGTGGTCAATGTATTATTATTTCTTTATAAAGAGTAAGTTCTTTCTATTTGATAATTATGCCATTAAGAATTCATCTCTTAGCTTCAACTCACATATGCCCTGGGTTGCCTGTAATTTCTATTAATACTCAATTCCTGCTGCAGTTCTAGAACATGAGAACTTCTGCCCACATCCTGTGTTACACAGGCTCCCAGCCCCCGAGAGTGCCACATCTAATTCTGCATCTCGGGGCACAGCCCCTGGAACTCATGCCTGTGTTCTAGTGTCAAAGGCACAGACCATGTAATTATTTCGGGAACCCAGGACTCTGACGCATCCCCAAAACACACAGAGGGACTTCAAGTAGGCTGAATGTCCTCAAATGACACCTGTGTCCGATACACAGTCCCTACCGCAGTGGTTTCAATAGAATGTCCGAATCACTTCTAGTCCATCTAAACAATGACATACAAGAATTGCATCCCTCCAGCTCTTACTTCTGATAATGGAAAAGGAGATGATCAATCCCGACAACCCTGAGTCTGTTTAAGCTAAAACAAATCAATAGACAAAACAGATGCACACAGAGCAATAAAATACAAGCTTGATGAGGTGACAACTTTGTAACTCCTTGATTACACATCTTTTAAAAGAAACAAACAAACAAACAAACTTGTCTTTTGATATTTTCCTTCTCTCTTCCAGTCTCCTCTCTTTAACTGCTACCCAGTGTCCAGAAAGGTAGATTGTACTGAAGATATTCAGTGAATTGCTACTGAATCCCATGTATCTCAGGGAATTATACTTAGGATATTGGCATTCTTTTCTCTTCTGCATTTCTCTGTGTCACATTCATGATATCGCAGGGTCTCTCTCCCCATCGTGGAGCTGAAGGAAGTAGACAGTAGTATTTCGGATAATATACTAAAAAATATACGAATAAAAAGTTCCGAAACTCGAAATTGTATTTTTTCAGCAAGTAATGTAGGCTTAAAGCCAGAATTTGTTACAGAAGGGAGAATTTTCTAAATTCAGTTAGTATGACAAAAGTCAAGGTAAGGGGACGCAAATCACAGGTTTTCTCAGATAAGGTGGAGAAATGCTATTTCTGTTTGTCACCGCCACACCATGGCGTTTGGCCCTGAGCATGAAAGACTGTTGCTTAGGCTTTGAGAAAGGGTTCCGTCTGCTCCCTTGGGTTGCGAGGGTGAAGGATGAACAAAGGGGATGCGGCCTAGATCACGGCCAAGGTCCTCATTCCCTGTGCCAATCTCACATCAGTGGGAGGTAACTTCAGAAGCATCCCTTTGTGCAGGCAGCAAACGGAGACCTCAGGGGCCCGTAGCACAATCCCACCAGGCTGCCCACAGCGGGCTCCCAGCAGAAACCCCCTCTGGGTTCCCCTCAGTGCAGTGACACTGGGGGTGCAGTGTCACTGGGGGAGGGCAGAAAGGGGTAGAGGTCCAGATGGCCATTGTGTGCCCTATCTGTCCAGTCTGGGCTTAAATGCTGAAGACGGAGGTGTGTGGGATAATTTGGGAGTAACAGGGGTGTCTGCGCCCTTTCCACGCAGGAGCCCAGGATCACTCAGTAGGCCAGCCCTGCAACATTGCAAGTTCAACCGCGTCACAGGGAAGGCGGCCGTCCTGTGAGCTGGGAATCCTGCCGGAAGAGGTTGCTGGATCAGGGTTGAAACGGCTTAGCAGCCAGGATTTCTGAGGCAGATGGATGGAGCCAAAGTGAACTCGGGGCTGCCTGTGAGATTCTGGAAACGCGGAGCTGCCATTCTGAAGGACACGGATCCTGAGCCACCCAGAACAGCACGGACGGCACTCTCTCCGAGCACCAGGGACCGCCAGGACCCTCCCCCAAGTAACGAGGGTCTACACAAAGCATTATTCCAGGGGCAGTAGAGACCCACACAGCAGCGGCCCCAGCAGCAGAGGTGAGGCTCTTTCCTCCCATACCTTCGCAGCTTCCTGGCATTCCACACGTCAACGGCTCAGGTCGGAAGGGTTGACTCCTGTGACTCTAGGAGATATTTTACCCCAAACACAGTTTGAAGTATTCAGTCAGATTAACAGCACTCTGCTGGAGCCCAGGATGGGACCCCAGACCCAGTGCAGCACAGGGGAGGATTCACGAGGAAGAGCACAGTGTTTATCTCTGCAGAGAAATAAATACCACCCTTCGGCGGTTCGGTGTATGGCTTTGCTGCAACTATGAAAGAAGGAGCCCAGAGTCATCCACGAGGGTCCGATAAGGTGGAGATTTTGTCCCCCAAGTTCATGAATAGTGGTTCTAGAACAGTGCTGGTGAAGTATGATCCAGTGAAAGTGTTTCACAGGAAAACACTAAAGGTTAGACGGTAACACAGAACTACAAAGAAACAGTATTTCCAGATAATAATCAACCAAAACCAATACCACTTAAACCATCGAGATTGCTTTAGTTGAGACTGGTAAATAGTGGAATCCCCAATTTTAAACAACAAAATGTCCTGATCCAAAAGCTCAGGGGACCGTGAGAGATTTAAGCAAAGCCGACGCTAGGGACAGGAAGAACGAGTGAGCTCTGGCCGGGGGCCTCCTGGGCACCGGCTGAGTCCCGCACCAGCCCTGCGTTCGTGGGAGGAGCCAGGTGATGCTGAGAGCGGGACCCGCCCTTGGGACAGGGCACCGCCCCTGTGCGCGGAGAAATCACGGAAAACGACAGAGCACGTATTCGGGGCTTAAACCGTAGCCCACGCCACGTAACAGCGAGGAAGATGAAAGTCAGTTCCTTAAAGTGAGTTTTCACGAGGGTGATGCCAAATACATAGAATTGGAGTTCTGGGATGGCACAGGAAGTGTAACTACACTGTCCTCGTCACTCTGACTAAAGATCCAAAGCACTGGGGTTTTTGGAAACCCAAAATCTTTTTAATCTTCCAAGCCACTCGGCATGAATGCAACAGATTTTCGACAGCTAGCTAGCTAGCTAAATGTGATGTGTACATATGCATATGCATGTGTATCTATATACACTTACAGACTTGAGATAAACTTACAATTCGAGATGAAATGATGATGTTTAACATTAATTATTCAATTTACTGCCTTTACTTAAAATTAAAGGGGGCAACTGGATGTTGGTTACCTGCATTTATTTTCGTTTTTAAAGTTTACTCATCTGTAAATCTGTAAGTGTAGGAATTACTGGTCTCCACAACCAAATGAGAGATACCTTCAGACAACATTCAATCTCCAGCTTAGAGGTCCTACCATGTATATATATTATTTGTATACATTTAATATATATACTTAATATATATAATCTCTTTCTTGTGGTTTTTAATCTCATCTCTTGAAGGAAGCTAAAAAGGCAAACCCCCATAATGAATGCATTGCTGTTACTTTGCTCTTTGTTTGTTCTGTGCCCACGGGGACGTACCAGGAGCCTCCCCCTTGCGTCTTTCCTAGATTAGAGCCCAGCAAGCAAATGCACATTCGGAGATCCCTCGTCCAGCATCTACTCCTTGACCCTTTCCATAGCCTTATATATTAAATAAAAGGGAGATACGGTTTTCAGTGTAAAGTTATCACCAATTACATCATGTATATGTAAATTAAACATTAATCTTACCATTATATAGAGAGGTTCCCAGAAACTACAGTTAGCTGTGTACTGCTTGAAATATTTGTCTAATAATTATACTCATCCGTATGTGGTGAGAAAAAAGCGTCAGGGCAGGCACTGCATCCTTTCTGCTCTTTTTGTTAAGTAGAAACTGCTTTTGTGGTACAGATTTCTTACCTTAAAAATCCCCAAATTCACGTTCACGGTTCATCAGAAGCTCACCGTACGATTTCTGGCACAGCAATAGGAGGCTGAGTAGATATTTATCGAAATGGTTCTGGGAACGAAGTCAGCATTTTTATA
The DNA here is from genome assembly GCA_028533885.1 of Nasua narica. Lineage (NCBI taxonomy): Eukaryota > Metazoa > Chordata > Mammalia > Carnivora > Procyonidae > Nasua > Nasua narica. The sequence goes on from CM052807.1 coordinate 1,713,915, forward strand.
GAATATGCTTTTTAGATGCTAGTATTTTTCCTTCCGTAAATCCTTAAAAGCTTCAGTGGAATTTTCCCTCTCAACTTCTCTCAATAATCCCAGAGACAACTTAGTTTTCAATAGTTGAAGTCATTTCTGTAAGTGGTGTAAAAGCTTGATGTTTAGTTTTATTTTTAGACTTTACTCAGATATTTATATTTCAAAAATAGTAAGAAATGCATCCCCTTAGGAGATAAAACATTGACTCGTACCTGAAGAACTTAAAGCCGGCGGAAAGGAAGCGTTCCTAGTCCATATTTAGGAAGAGTGGGCGAGTGGCTTCTTAGCCGCAGGAAGTGTTGCCCAAACGTCTCTGAATTCCACTCAAATGAAAACGATCAATTTCTAACAGGAAAAATAAATGAACAAAGAAGGTTCTGGATGAATCTTACAAACAATTCTGGCGAGCTCTCTTCTTTGCTGGGTCTCGTCGCAGGGCTGGGGAGGACTCACCGCCGGCTTGGCCCGGCGTTGGTGGCTGCGGGCAGGTCCCCTGGGGCGTCGCTGCCCGGATTCTAGGACTTGAAGGCCTGTCCAGGTGCCTGGCTGGGAAACAGCTACTTTATTTCCCGCTCAACCTAATATTCGGACTTCATAGTGAGGTTACATGGCCACGGAGTTTTCCTTCAGAGTGGGGAAGCTCTAATTCCACCTGGAACATTCCCTAAGGTACGGTTCTTTGAACCGGGTTTCCGCAGGATCCTAGAGGAGGACCTGAAGGTTTTCCTGAAGGAGGAAACTCACACACATTAGCGTGACAGAAGCTCTCAGGAGCTTCCTCCTCCCTACCCAACCTTTGAACCTTTGAGTCGGGCTTTTATTTTTTTATTTTTTTAAATTTATTTATTTATTTTCCCAAATACTTTTATTTTTATTTTTTCAGTGTTCCAAGATTGATTGTTCATGCACCACACCCAGTGCTCCATGCAGTACGTGCCCCTCTCGATACCCACCACCAGGCTCACCCCCCCACCCCCTCCCCTCCAAAACCCTCAGTTTGTTGCTCAGAGTCCACAGTCTCTCCTGGTTCATCACCCCCTCCAATTTCCCCCCATTCACCCTTCCCTTCCTTCTCACGATGCCCTCCATGATTTTCCTTACGCTCCACAAGTAAGTGAGAACATACGATAATTGACTCTCTCTGCTTGACTTATTTCCCTCCGCATAATCTCTTCCAGTCCCATCCATGTTGATACAAAGGTTGGGTATTTATCCTTTCTGATGGAGGCATAATATTCCATTGTATAGATGTACCACATCTTCCTTATCCACTCATCTGTTGAAGGGCATCTTGGTTCTTTCCAAGGTTCGGGGATTGTGGCCATTGCTGCTGTGAACATTGGGGTACATGTGGCCCTTCTTTGTACTGCATCTGCTTCTTTGGGGTAAATACCCAGTAGTGCAATTTCAGGGTCATAGGGTAGCTCTATTTTTAATTCCTTGATTCAGGCTTTTAAAAACGCATTTGGGGAGGGTAAGTGTTGTAATGTGCAGTAGGTATTATGGAAGTCTGATCAATCACAGGCCTGTACCCCCAAAAACAAATAAGACATTGTATGCTAATTAATTAGATTTACATTAAAAAATAATAAATAAAAAGGCATTTGACCTCTGAACTCTTTTTTTTTCTTTTTATTTTTTTAAAGATTTTATTTATTTATTTGACAGAGAGAGAGAGAGAGATCACAAGTAGGCAGAGAGGCAGGCAGAGGGAGGGGGGAAGCAGGCTCCCCGCTGAGCAGAGAGCCCGATGCGGGGCTCAATCCCAGGACCCTGAGATCATGACCTGAGCCGAAGGCAGAAGCTTTAACCCACTGAGCCACCCAGGCACCCCTCTGAACTCTTTTCTTGATAACATTGATGAATACACCTCAGAAATCAAAGGGTCCCCCCGCAGTGCTCATTCTCTGGGCATCCTGGCCACTGAGGAGGTGTGTGGGATGAAACCCAGACTCAGTGCGCCTCCCAACACCACCCCTATCCTGCTGTGGCCTGCCCCTTAGGACTCCACCCAGAGTCTTCCAAAGCTTCCTAGAGGAATATTCCATGGAAGCTCATTCTTCTGCCCCTCAAAGTCGGGGTGTCCGTAAAACTCATTTTCCAACCTCGGACACATTTTAGAGAGGAGGGGAGCAGGCTGATGTTCATTACGGCAGAACAGGGGAAATTAGTCCTATTCAGGACAACCTACAAGTGTGGTCACCTCATTGAAGGCCGTTCAATGCAGCAATATATTTATTTTTGAACCGTAATATCTAAATATTCCTAACCACATGAGTCCCTAAATTTAAAAAAAAAAAAAATGCATTCTCTGAGAATAAAATTGGAAATACCAAAAAGCCCTAAAGCTATTTCGGCTGCTGGATCAGCCCACGTTTTCATTAGAAATGTGAATACTGAGCATGACACCATGAATAAGGAATAAGGCTTTGTTCGGCAGAGGTATAACACTGGGGTTTAGTAATCTGTCCCTTATTGTGTGTCTAAATTGGAATGCCTGGATAATAATTTAGCCTAAGCCACCAGGAAGAGATGGTGACTTATATAAATCAGACCCCACTGAGTATAGAGCTCACTAAACAAATACCAACAGAAAGAATAATGTTTGCCTAATGGTGGTGAAATGTCACACAAAACGTAGACTCAGCAAAGCAATCACCATCGGCCTACACAGAATAATCCCATAAAACATCATATTCAAGGGCATGGGCATCTCCACTGTCTTCCCTTCTGTCTCCCAAAGGAAAGTAGGTGTTTGTCCTTGGTTATGGGGAAAGCAGTTCTGCTGTTTTATGTCCAGATTAGGGTTTGGTGGGGAAGAGAAAAAAAGATGGGCTCAGAGAAAGAGAATGGGGATGGGAAGAAGGAATAAAACAAGAGAGGAGAAAGGAAGAGGACTAATCTTTGATTAGGCGAAACTGATTTCTTTTGGATGGAGATCATCACCACCCAGGAGGATAAAATAAATCACTTCTGCCCTGCTCACTGCTCTTCTCCCATCGTGTACTTGGAGATCAAGGGAAGAAGGAAGAAAAGGAGGAAGAGATGTTGCAAGAAGATGAAAATGAGTTAGACCACACGTTGTGTCTCAAATACTCACCAGCAATAATACCACAGTATTTTCTGAGGATAGTTTCAGTTCAGTTCTACATTCTTCAAATACAAATTAAAAGATGGAATAGTTTACTCTCCGTTCTCTAATTGTTACTCTCAACTATACCCTGGATTTGTTGTTTTGAAAACAAATATGGAGGGACAAGGTTCTCCTTCATAATCACCATCTACGCTGTGAAAGGCATTTCTTTTAACGATAATGCTATATTCAATCAGTAGTACTTCATGTACACTACGAATCTGAAAATTTATTAAAAATGCTTATAACAATGTTTCTTAGATTACAAGGCATATATATATATATATATATATATATATATATATATATATATATTTGTCTTTTAGGTCACTTATTTTTTGTCTTCCACTTGTAAGAACAGTGGGAGATATTTTCTGAGTTATGACTTTGAGATTTAGACAAGGGGTTATAATGTCTAACTAAGACTGATATTTGAGTCTGAGTTTGAATATCTTATGGGTGAATACCAAAAATATTTTTCAAAGGCAACTGAAATATTTATTGAGTATAGCATTGTGCGTGTCACTATGTAAGAATGAAAGTGAAACAAAGTGTATTTCCTATCCTCAAGGATCTCGCAGTGTACATATGCCAATTGTGCAAAGGTGGGAAACAACATAAAGCATTTTCCTGAATATACGGAATGATTAAATGGTAAATCATGGCAGGACCTACATGTTCTGAGTCTGTAGCAAGGAGCTAGTAGGACAGAGTTAACCTAAAAATTATCTCCGGATGTTATGGAAGCCTGATATCTGTCAAAAATATAACTGAAGTAGGAAAACATGTTTGGAGTTGACAAATTTTCAAGCGTCCAAGGGTTTCATAGTTTGTAATTTGATAGAGGACTATTTAAATTGGTGGGAGATATAATCCCTTAGTTTTGCAAAACGGATTATTCCATTCATTATAATTTGAGCATGAATCATGAGATAGAGAGGCCATGTTTTAGCGGTGATTATGGGGAAGAACAGAGGAGAGAAATCCTACCACTGAGAGCAGACATCTTGGATGTTCCGACTGAATCACATGACAGCCGTGCATTGGAGGCCAGATGGTGCACAGAGCCTATTGTAGATAGCATTCCATGACCTCCACGTGCACTTAGGTGATGCCATCTAAAAATTCTTGAACACCAGTGAAAGTTAAGAGAACGGAAGCGATGAGAAGCCCTGCTTCCGCATCCCTTAGTTCCCATCATCCTGAAGAGAGTAGATCAAGTAGTAAAGGTGAACACGTTGAGCAACATTCCCAGCAGTAGATATACTTTATTTAATAGTCTTTTTCACCACTTGGAATGAAATAAATAATCTCATGTGTTTATTTTAATGTGTACCCGAGCTGGAGGTCCAAGGGCGCTGAGTGTATGGTGGTGCCCTGGAGCAGAGTCTGTTCTGCTGGATAATATTCCTGCAAGAGAAACAAGAATGAAAGGTGGAAGGGGAGTGGAGGCCCCAGGCTAGAACAGACCGCACATCGGGGCCATCTGACCCATCTCTCTTCTTTTGCAGTAGGAGGAGATTGATCCTGGGAGATCGATTAATCCTCCCAGAATGTCCACTCAGTCAGAAAGCCACCAGGGTCTAAAACCCAGAACATCCAACTTCCAGTCCTGTGTTCCTTCCTCTGATGTCACTCATTGGCTCTCCCCTGACTTAACGCTTTGCCCAAAGTTAGCAGCACAGAATGTTCATGAATCTCATTACGGATGCTAAGTACTAGCGTATAAAGCAGGAAAGTTGTACAGTTGATATGAAGTCAATGTGTGCTTTCAATGAAGAGTTATGGGCAGTAAAGAGAGAGATGTCTGAAATAATGAATATTCCACACTCGATTTCAATACCTGCGTCTACTCTGAGTCGGGTGGGGTGGTCATACCTGATGCACCAGAGTCTCCATGTTCTGATCACATTTTCCTCAAGAAAATGGTTTTGCTATTATGAGAGCAAATTCAGTGTAAGTATGTGCACTTGTGAGACTCTACTGATCGTGGCAAAACCTTTGGTCCCCGTGAGCATTATACTTTCCGTTGAAAATCAATTTCTCATTACGGTTTTTTAACTGACTTCTTACTCAGGAAACTGGTAAGAAAATTAAGAAAATGGTACCACGAATATCCCTGTCTATAAGAACAGGTGCATTTCATATGTTAGTTAATAATTTGGCTTCCTGGGCTTATTCCTCGGTCTTGCTGGGTTGGCAGACGCGAGTCCATAATGAAGAAGTAAAATAACTTTTGATGTGCTCCGACGATGCATTCTAGGTTTGCGAAACTAAAGGCCAGATCCCGATGATGGTAAATTAAAGAATGCAAGTAGTCAGAACCCCTTTGGTGATTCATTTGGGAGACCATGTCCAAAGCATGGCGACCAAGCTTCCTAACTTCCGGAGTTACTTTGTAGACAACTGCACCTGCCCCGATCTACTTCCCAACCGTGTGTCACGCTCAGACTTCTGGGAAAGCGAAACCTAGCACTTCTTCCTCATTACCTTATGAAATACTTATGTCACTTCACTGAAAGGACCCCATCCTTTCAGAATTTCTCACTTTCCCCTGAAAATGGAGAATCAGTTCATTGACTGGGATGATAGTCATTGTCATTAGATACTTTGAGTAAGTAATACGCTTGTATCTGGGAGTAAAATCATGAGGAGTCCAGGCTTAGCCTCTTGGTTCTCATCAGTGCTAATCGGAGGGTCTAACTCGAGCAGACTGTGGCTAAAGGAAAGTTGTCTTTGATTCATTTGTTCAGTTTCCCTCAGCAAATGCTTCCAAAGAAAGACACTATGCTCAAGCTGGAGCTCAAGTATGAGTAGTTGCAATTACCGTTCTTTAAATTATGTGTATACACTACATAGATTTTGTATATATTCTACAATTCATTAAAATATCTTTTTAAAAAGCAGCTGATTTGTTTTTCTTGAGCACAGCACTATTTTTCAAGCCAGGCATGTAAACACTACCACAGTCCCAGTAGGAAAGTGCTATTTGTAGTACCTGTAATGCCTGGGGCTCTGCAAGCACTAGATTGATCTATTTATTAAACTCCGTAACAGACATCTTTTGATGTAAAATGAAAGATGTTAGCCTGCATCGTGATTAATGTGCAATTCTCTAAATATTTGTAAACAAGAAAATATCAGGGCTCCTGCGCGGCCATCTAGGCAGAGGAACCCACACTGTATTTTGGGATAAGCATGGCAGGTGGCCGTCCAATCCCTGATCTTGCTCCAGGGTCACTAAAGAAAAAGCGGTCATTGTGGTCCACATGGTCCCCTGTGTGGGGGACATAGTTGGTAGCAGAGTGGCTGAGACTGGGATCTGGAGCCAGGCTCCTGGCTATGGAACTCTGCTCCAGGACCCCCTAACCACGGTGAGTCTCCATTGAGCTCCATTAAACTTTCAGTGTTATCCCCAAAGTCAATTTGTGATAAGATTCTCCTAGTCCAGGGACATTACAAGAACTCAGCAAGGTCACTTCTGGTAGCATACAAGCAGGAAGTCAGTCCCAGAAGCTGAATTGAGTAAGAGATGTGAGGATGCCATGACGTAGAATGAACCAGAGACGAGCTGGAACCCTAAATCTCTTATGAAGGAGCTATACTGGGTTCAAATGCAAGGTCTACAGTCTGTGCAAATCTAGTGGTCAATGCAATCGTGTTTTTGTTTTTTCTCTGAATTTCTACCGTGTAATGCTGGCACGGGCACATAACCCACAGAATGTTAGACTCCCCTCAAAATTTCACTTGCTTGCTTAATCTTTCAGTTGAGCATTATTTTTTTTAGTGTCTCCTGCATGTGGAGCATTACTGGGATAGGAGGCCATGAAGCTGAAGGAAAGAGCGAGGTGTGCAAATGGGTTTTTGCAGTAAGAGGTGCAGCAAAGAAGAGCTCATAAACTCGAGCGCATTGTAATAACTAATCATTGAAATATTTTTAAGAATGGGGGAGATGAACCATGAGAGACTGTGGACTCTGAGAAACAAACTGAGGGTTTTGGAGGGGAGGGGGATGGGGGGTTGGGTGGGTATTGAGAAGGGCACGTATTGCATGGAGCACTGGGTGTGGGGCATGAACAATAAATCTTGGAACACTGAAAAAATAAAATTAATTGAAAAAAAAGAATGAGAATCAACTGGATAGTCAGCGTTTTCTAGGTGCTACAGAAAGAGTCATTTGTAATGCGGACCTTGGACTTTGCTCAGAACACAAAGACTCACATAACCATCTTAGGTAAGACCTATGTGGACACGCGTGCTTTCCGACTTTCCCTACACCACACTTTTCCATCTTTTATGACCCAAAACATGTTCTTTGTATTGCTCCCCAAGTCGTGCTGTTACATATGTGTCTGTTGCTTTTGTTATTGTTTTAGGTTTAATGACGGAGAAAGATTTTAAGTGCTTATACCTTTCCACAACTGACTGGGAATAATTTAATTAAGCTAAATCAAAACTGAATTTGACTTCTATGGAGAAGTGAGAATAAGTCAATGGAGTCTTCCCTGAGTGTGATGTGCGACGTCACAGGCTATCTAATTTAGGTTCAGCGTTGGACTTGGACCACGGGCGGATCTGCCCGTGAACCACCATGCTTCCGGGGCACGTCCCACGTCTCGCTGCAGCAGGCTGTAGGGACTTGGAACGAACAGCAGTGAAACATGTAATCAGACAGATCGCAGTGTCATAACCTGAACATTACACTACCTTGCATTTCAGAAAAAAAAAGACCTAGGCATTGTCGTGATACTTACCGTATAACTGTAAAAACAAACATTCAGGAGTCCCTGCCGGGAAAATGATACAGCAATTTTCATGGTTTAAAATTTACTGCAATCCAAAAATAAAATAAAAGAAAGTATCTTGAAATCGACTCATATTCCGCCCCCCCCCCAAAAACATGGTTTGTTATTGCTGTTTGTTCAACAGAATGCCTAACATCATAACCTTATCCCGATGAATGCCTAAGCTAGTAATTTTGTCTCTCCAAAGTAATCAAAGGCTGGGATGCTAAGCAGGCAAGGTTCCCATACCAGTCATTAGGACTGTCGGGTGGCACGCGGGAGCATTTGAACACCACGGGAATAGCACCCTCTTCCTTATTGTGCTCGCCGATGGTCACCCTGTGACTAGGCTTCCCTGACTGCAGTCCTTGCGACTCACCCTTACCTAGGTTCTCTCCCTCCTTCCTCTAAAGATCAGATTACGCTTCTCTCCCCCGCATGCCCTCTCTGCAGCGGTTCTCCGTAAGTGAAGGAGATAGCGATTGCCATGTGTGGACCTCTGTGGGCTCATCTTCTAGCTCAATGTCTTGTTCCATAGCATTCTTACCCTCTGCCATTCATCTCTAAATTTCTATGTCCTTCCTTAGAACCATGTCCTTACTATACCTACATACAGTGAAAATTCTTCTGGTGTCTTCAAAACTTGTTGGGTTTCAAAATGTCCCTCAAGATCTAGCCAGACTGCAGCTTCCACTGCGTGAGAGCGTCTGGCATCCCTCGATTCGTGGTTGGGTCCTCCTCTGAGTCCCTACGGTTTTGGAGTTTTGGGCGGAGTGGATGTGAGAGCACGCTGTATGCAATCATTTATTTCCATGTCTGATGTTCTCCCAAGATGGTTACATCCTTAGCATTAGAAACAGTAGTGTACTGATTGGTTTAATTTTATCCTGAAGTTTAGTGTTGTTCTGAAGATGGCGAGGGCACAAATAAATTTACTTCTGTAACCTTTGTATCTCACAGAAGACTGAATTAATTAGCCTAGAAGATTGTAGGTGAGAGTGTGGATCAGTTCTTTGTAGGATGGAATATGAAAATTAGGCTGTAGAGCACAGGGTTGAATACAGGCTTCTCTCCACACTCTAGGAGTTGGAGGAGGTTGTGGGCTTCAAAACTACTTCGTTAGATCATCCGATAACTTGCAAGTGAGCATTTCCTAAACCTATGTTGGACTATTCTCCCAGGCACTATACTTTGTACACAAATTATTTGAAGATCCTTAGATTTAAAAGAAAAGACAACAGCAAAACTTCTTACAGGATTTTTGTTTCTCCATAACTTTGACCATAACTCTGAGATAAAGAGAGAAACTGTCATACATGGTCTTGATTATGTTGAGGTACATTCCTTCTAAAGCTTTTCTTCGAAGATCTGGAATAAGAAAAGGTTGCCTATACTCACTTTTTTTTTTTTTTTTACACAACACAGTACTGAAAGTTATAGCCAAAGAAATTAGGCAAGAAAGAAAAAGGCATCCAAATTTGAAAGGAAGAAATAACATGATATTTGCTTGCAGATGACATGCTCTTACATATAGAGAACTCTAAAGACTCCACCAAAAACCTGTTAGAACTAATAAACAAATTCAGTTAAGTTGCAGGGAACCAAGTCAATATACAAAAACATGTTGCATTTCTATACGTTAACAATGAACTCTCCGAAAAAAAAGAAAAATTAGGAAAACGATTCTACTAACTCTAGGATCAACAAGAATAAAGTACTTAGGAATAAACTTAACAAGGAGATGAAAGATTTATACACTGAAAATTATAATAAATTGATGAAAGAAATAAAAGAAGACACAAGTTAATGGAAAGATATCCCATGTCCACAGACTGGAATATTTAATATTGTTAAAATGTTCGTACATTCACATTGATCTACAGATTCCATGCTATTCCATCAAAATTCCAATGGCATTTTTTATAGAAATAGAAAAAAATAATCCCAACTTATATGGAAAAAGAAAAAAATCTATAGCACCCAACCTATAGCAGCTGAATAATCATGAGAAAGAACAAAGCTGAAGGCATTACACCTCCTGATTTCAAAATGTATTACAAAGCACAACAGTATGATACTGGCATAAAGACAGACATATGGATCAATGAAACAGAATAAGGATCCAAAAATAAACCCACGTTTACAGGCAACTGATCTCTGACAAGGGCACCAAGAATATGCAATGGGAAAGGACAGTCTCTTCAACAAATGGTGTTGGCAAAACTGGACAGCCACGAACAAAAGGATGAAATTGGACGTTTATCTTATGTATAGAGAGAAACCAACTCCTAATTGATTAAAGATTTAAAGGTAAGACAAGCACAGAAAACATAAGAAAAAAAAAAAGACAAGTAGGACTATCTTAAATTATATTAAACAAAAAGCTTCTATAAAGCAAAAAAACAGTCAACAGAGTAAAAAAGGCAATCTGTGTAATAGAAGAACATATTTGTGAACCATATATATGAGAAGGAATTAACTTCCAAAATATATAAGAAATTCCTACAAGTCAATATGAACAAGATAAATAATTCCATTAAAAACGTGCAAAGGAATTAAATAGACATTTCTCCAAAGAAGACATACAAATTGCCAATAAGTATACAAAAAGAGCTCAATATGTTGACGAAACCAGAGAGGGAGACAAACCATAAGAGGCTCTTAATCTTAGGAAATAAAGCGAGGGTTGTTGGAGGGGAGGGGATTGGAAGAGTAGGGTAACTGGGTGACGGACATCGGGGAGGGTATGTGTTGTAATGAGCACTGGGTGTTATTAAGACTGATGAAACACAGACCTGTACTCTCGAAACCAATAATACATAATATGTTAATTAATTGAATTTAAATTTAAAAAAAAGAGTTCAGTATCACTCATTACCAGGGGACTGCACATCAAAACCACAGTGAGGGCGCCTGGGTGGCTCAGTTGGTTAAACGACTGCCTTCAGCTCAGGTCATGATCCCCGAGTCCCGGGATCAGGTCCCACATCAGGCTCCCAGCTCCATGGGCAGTCTGCTTCTTCCTTAGACCTTCTCCCCTCTCATGCTGTCTCTCACACTCCCTCTCTCAAATAAATAAATAAAATATTAAAAAAAAAAAAAACCACGAGGAGCTATCACCTCACACTTGTTAGAATGGCCATATCGAAAAGACAAAGGATGAGTGTTGGTGAGGATGTAGTGAAATTAGAACCCTCCTGTACCGTTGGTGGAATGCAACTTGGTGCCGCCATCATGGAAAACAGTATGGAGGTTCCTAAAAACATTAAAAATTGAACTATCATGGGATGTAGCAATCCCACTCCTGGGTATAGTCCCAAAATAATTTAAATCAAAATCTCAAAGAGATATACACACTCCCACGTTCATTGCAACATTATCCACAATGGCCAAAGTATGGAAACAACCCATATGTCCATCAACAGATGGATGGATAGAACAAAGGTGGTATATACAGACAATGGAAAATAGTCTGGTCTTAGAAAGAAAGAAACCCTGTCATCGGCAACAAAATGAATGAACCTGGCCAACATTACACTAAGTGACATAATGCAGCTGGGGACAAACACTGTCTGCTTCCACCCCATGAAGAATCTCCTACAGTCAAACTCCCAGAAGCAGAGAGTAGGAGGTGTTAAGGGGGCTGAAGGAGGAGGATAAGGAAGTTGTCGTCCAATGGAAATAAAATTATACTTACGGGAGACGAGCTCTCGATTTCTGTTTTACACACAGAGCCTATCCTTAACAGCACGATGTTGTGTATTTAAAAACTTGTTAAGAGGGCATATCTCAGGCTGAGTTCAGAGCGAGGAGATTCAGGAAATCTTCGGGTCGTGACGGATGTTATCACCGAGTTTGTGATGATGGTGTCAAGGGTGAATGTTTGCCCCCCAACTCATCAGTGTGGATATGTTAAATAGGCACAACTTTTCTGTGTGATGGATGGAATTGTCGAATTCCTATGTGGTACATTTGAAACATATAAAGAAGTAGGTGCACTTCTTTGGATGTCTCCACGTAGGTGGGGGAAAATAGAAAATGTAAAAAAAAAAAAATCAAGAAAGAAAGATAATTTAACAAGCTCACGACCAACCAGGACGTTCTGCCTTCAACAATGGGTGCAGCGGAGGAAGTGGGGTGGGCAGGGGCAGCGTCGGGTCTACACCTCCTGCAGTCCTGGGTCACCGCTCAGTCTACACCAGCAGCAGAGACAACGGGGCTGCTGGCATTGCCCAAGAGGATCCCAGACTGGACATGCATGTGATCGCTCCTCGACCGTGGCTTAGCGGTAGGAAGTCAGAGTGACACCACTGAGCCACCCTGAGCATCGCCAGCAACGAGCAGTGACCTGAAGGGGGCGGTCAGGTGTGAGTAGTTTCCGAGGTAGTGAGAGTTGGGAAGTGGGTAAGGACAGCCTGCCTGCAGATTTGGGTGCGTCCTTGTCTCTGGCCCGAGCGGAGCAGGGAGCTATGTCCGCGGCTGCTGCAGAGCACGGGTTCCGGGCTACGACAGATTCAGTGACCAGGGCCGACAGTTGCTCTGGATCAATACTCATGCCATCGTAGTTAACCGGAGTGTCTGAAGTGTAGGGCAATGATGTCCTCCTGCAGCAGAAAGATGTCAGGATTGCTAACACCAATGCTCTGACAGAGTTAGTAAACGGTCTTAAACGTTTACCGTTACATTTACGAAATTCACTTCTCGTCTGCCTCTGCTGTATGGTCCGTAAGATGACCTTGATAATGACAGTCTCTCTCCAGGGCTCCAGGTGCTCTGTTTTAAAACGATGGCAACCATCTAAATGGCTTGCCTTTTTGAACGCCAGCATTTCCGTATAAAGTCCTTTGCTTTGGAGGAAGTGTGATCTTAGCAATTGTTTTTCATTAACACCCGTATCTTATTAGTATAAATATGGATGAGGAAGGGACCATTTCTGGGTTCCAGCTCTATTTCATGTGGCATGACAAGTGAACAGGGACGCTGAAGAGAAGTGTACTTGTGATTTATCTCGAGAGGAAAGCTCCCCGCTCCAACTTATCACATGCCTCAGAGAGCCGCCTCGCGTGCTCCTCGTCTCTGCAAACCAGCTCGCAAGCATCCCGTTAGTGCTGCCCACTGAGCAGTGAAATGACAGCGGGATTGAGCAACGGGGTCTGAAAATCCCAGCCTCAGAAACACTTGCAAACACGAAAAGGAAAAAAAAAAATCCCAAGAACTTAAAGAAAAGCAAGAAATAGGTTTTGAGAATTTTGTAGTATGTGGTCAATATTCAAGCACTCCTCCCTCCCTTCCTCCCTCCCTCTTCCTTCCTTCCTTCCTTCCTTCTTTCCTTCCTTCCTTCCTTCCTTCCTTCCTTCCTTCCTTCCTTCCTTCCTTCCTTCCCTCCTTCCTCTCTCTCTCTTTCTTTCTCATCATCTTACCCAGTTACTAGAACAGATAGAAGAAAGGGAAATTAATTGAATGGAAAGCTAAACAAATGCCACGTTTTTAAAAACTTCACCGAAGGAACAATAATGGACGGGCTGACCAGATTTCACCGACGGGCTATTTGACACATACCCTGCAGTTTTTTCTGCAGTCACTCACTTCGGGCTGGGGAGGGGTGAGCTAGCGGCTAGACAGCTAACCTTTCAGCTCCAGGGGGCAATATTTACATCCAGGCTCTACGTGGGTCTACTGATAACAAAGGCAAGTGTTCAGGAGAGCACGACAGTGTGTGTCCCCGAGTCCCTAACCTGTGACAGCATTCTGAACAATGTCACTCCCATAGCCAGTCTCTTTGCACATAAATAAGCAAGAAATAAGTGTGAAAGCAAACAGGCAAATCAAAGCTATCCGAGCATGGTGGATTGGAGCCAAAGGGACCCCATCTTGCTGGTATTTAGAAAGAGGGTACTAACTTAGCCTGAAATTTAGGCTAACTCTCTAGTAGCAAAACTTACCCATGGAAAACTGAGATATTGGGGAAATCTCAGGTCTGAAGCACAGACACCCTCTCATGTTGCCAAATCCAGTTGGACACTGATGACTTCTTTGGGTACAGCTGCAGAGCACTGGGGACCTCTGTGTAAACTCCTACGTCCCCACAATCCAGAATGCTCCACATTTAGTAGCCAATGCTGCCAGAGCATCCCGGACGTGCCAAGCTCTGTCAGGAAGACCCTGTTAGTCCAAACTACTTACAAATGAAACAAGGGAGACTCAGAATGTTTCAAAAACTTTCTCAAGGTCATTCTGTAGTAAACAATGTAAGCTGGATTCAAGCTTTGCTGTTTCCAGATGCTAGCTTTTTAACAATTATGAAGTATTGCCTGACTAGAAACTGTGTTTCACACCTGACTAGGAGTCCTGTGATGTGACTAATACAGTAGGTATGGCTCCTTCTCACACAGACTGTTTAGGGACTGCTGTTTAGGGACCTGTAGATTGATTGATCTATCTATCCACCCATCTGTCCATCTTTTGAGCTATCCATCCATCTATTCATCCATCCAGCCATCCATCTATCCATCTATCCATCCACCGATCCATCCATCCATCATCCATCCATCCATACACCCATCCATCTATCCATCTATCCATCCACCTATCCATCCATCCACCCATCTATCCATCCACCCATCTATCCATCCATCCAACCATCCATTCATCCATCCATCCATCCATCTATCCATCTATCCATCCATCCATTTATCCATCCATCCATCCATCCATCCATCCATCCATCCATCTATCCATCCATCCATCCATTTATCTACCTCCCTCCCAGCTTGACACCTCTCTCCATACCTGAAGCTATCTAGTAGCAGATAAATGTACATCCATGTCCCTCTTCATAGAGACTGTAATTGAATGGCAGCAGAGAGACGGGTCCAGGTCCAGTTCCAGTTGGATATCGGCTGTATGAAGCAAGCCAGCCCCTGGAAACACGCTGCAGTGATATAGTGAACAAACTCTGGACCTAGTTTGTGTGGATTTTGATCCTACTCTAACCACTTAATGCCTGAGTGACTTTGGATGACTCAGGTGATCTCTGTGCCTTTGCCTCCTCTCTAGAGCGGGAGTAATTACATTAACTCATAGGATTGTTGAGAGTTCAATGATTTAATGTCCAGAGAGACTAACCCAAATTTCCCGGCTAATCATGGTGTGCTTATGTGACCAGTCACGGGAGAACAGGGAGGGGATTGGGACTGGGAGGCACCTGACTCATGGGGGAAAGGCCATGAGGCTGTGAAGGAAGGATTCGAGTTGGACAACTGGGAGAGAATAGATGGAAAATTTTGGCAAAGGGGCCTAATCAAGAACCTAGAGAGAGATAATCGAGCATCAGATGACGATGGGACAGGCCGCCCTGCCCAACCAGCAGTGAGTCATTGTGTACAGGACGAACACAGGCACAGCTGGGATTACATTTCCCCTGGAATCTGATTCCAAAAATTCTCTTAATTTTAGTTGGAAACCAATAAATCAATCTGTGGAAAAAGACTCCTCCCAGCCAATTTGTGTTTTAATTATAGCTTTCTGGAAACACAAAGACTCTATCCATGCAGTGATTTTGATGGTAGGTATTAATGCTTCTTTGGGAGGATTTCTGAACAGCCTCACACTTTTGTGTCTCCGTAGATTCATGTCATATCAGCATCTGCCAACAGTTTTGGTGCATGTGGCTCAGTTGATAGACAGAAAGTCGACTCAGAAACCCATGATTTCCTCTGCTTAATTCATCTGTATTCTCTTAAAACAGTGGGGATGAGGAAATGGTGAAGCTCGTCAATTCCCTGGAAATCAAGAGGCCAGCCTGATTCAATGTCGTTCATTATCACTTCGGGAAAAGGGCAAAGAAAGCCACGTATCTCCTGACAACAATCTAGCCAGGGGCGCGGTTACTCCTAGGAATTGTTCATTTTACTATAGGTGTCTGTGAGAGGAAAGGATAACGATGTCACCTTGAAGCCACTCTCTTCTCCCTCAGAGTCCTTTCTTCTTGTGTCTTTGCAGCTCTGCCACATTACGATGGGACGAGACACGCCCCCTGGGTCCCCCACGCTCACCTCCGCGCAGCGGGTCATTCATGCGCCTCTGAGCAGCCCCATCCCAGCAGCAAAATGGAATGAGATGCCACGTGCTTCTCTTTCCCGGGAGCCCTGCCGCTGCAATTCACGCAGTGTGAAACAGAGCTCTCTGGGCACGGAAGACCCCTCTTACCCTTAGGATTAGGGGTCTGCCCTCTATCCTATAATGAACAACTTAGATAATACGTGGGATTCTGATAAAAGCTCCCATGTATTACAGGATAACTGGACTGCCAGTTTGTAAATTTCTTAAGAAAGGTATTCTTTCATTTATTTTTTTAAGATCTTCTTTGCTTATTTGAGAGAGAGAGCGCATACAAGTGAGGGGCAGGCAGAGGGAGAGGAAGAAGCAGACTCCCCGCTGAGCAGGGAGCCTGACATGGGGATTCATCCCGGGCCCCGGGGATCATGACCTGAGCTGAAGGAAGATGCTTCGTGGACTGAGCCCCCCAGGTGCCCCGAAAGCCATTGTTTTAAATTATTTTTTAATCCTGAGACAGTGTTGAACATATAGGTCGGTGGTGAATAACATCCTATTCGTGATTATTATTTTAAGCAGAGTTCTACGGGATTTCATTTAAGTAATGAAATGAGAAACGTGTTCTACAACATTAATTCAGGGAATATTTACTAATTACCTATGGATTTGATAGGTAATTATGTTCCTAGTGTCTTTAGCAGGATCTAAACAGGAGTTATTCTCCTAATCCCCCTGAGTGTGAAGAAGGAAAAATCTCCCTGATCGCTCAGTATTTAGCACATACGGGTAATAATGATCGCTCATGCCAGGATTGGAGCAACCAAGCATCCCCTCTCAAATTATGCTTTTTCTCTGCATATAAATTTGTCTAGACACGGAGAAATGAATGCACTGAGGGTTGAATATAAATTTCCTGTTTGGCTGTTGATTTTATTTCTTCAGGTAAGTTAAAAATCTTTGTCCCTATGCCCTGAGTTTTGTTGTTAAGAGTCCCTCCCTGTGCCTTATCCCGCCTGTGTTTTCCGACAGATCTGCGGGCAGCTGCACCTGTCCCCAGGCCACTTTTCTTTTGCTTGCTCTTTGAGCTCCTGAAGCTTCTATCTCCTTGGATCAAGAACAACATATCCACTAAGAGATTTGACCTAGATCAGCCCTGGCATAAAATTTGATTCAAATCTGGAATGCCAAGCTTCAACCCCCAACTCTTTCAAAATGCAAAACCGCAAAATTTCTGTGGTGTCAGAGAGAGAGATCCAGCTGGACTAACACACATATATATGTGTGTTTATCACCTTATAAAAAACTACATCAGCCCAAGATACAGAAAACATATGTCTTATAGTATGTTAGGTGCTATACATTAAAAGATAACTGAAATTATGGTAACATGTATTTTATGTAAGTATTTGTGTATATGAGGTTTCTTTTTTTTAAGATTTTATTTTTAAGGGGCTCTCGGGTGGCTCAGTTGGTTAAGCATCTGCCTTTGGCTCAGGTCATGGTCTCAGGGTCCTGGGATCGAGTCCCGCATTGGGCTACCCACTCAGCAGAAAGCCTGCTTTTTCCCCTTCCCTCTGCCTGCCACTCTGCCTACTTGTGCTCTCTATCTCTGTGTCAAATAAAAATAAACAAAATCTTAAAAAAAAAAAGATTTTATTTTTGAGTAATCTCTACACCCAACATAGGGCTTGAACTTATAGCCCCAAGATCAAGAGTCACATGTTCTACTGAACCATCCAGGAGCCCCGTATGTCTTTCTTATTCATTACATTGTGCTCCTATCCTCTAGGAAGTTTTGATCAAATTACTCCCTTGTGTCTTTCTCCACCACCTCCATCTTAAGTGACCTTGATCTCTAACCACAGATGTTCTTACTTTTCTTCCATCATACTTTCTCCTCTCTGCTCTCCTTAACTAGGGCTCAGTCAGCTTACAGGTGTAAATGAAAACACCAGACACACTATAGTCCTTCTGAGGATTATCTGAATGAAGAGTTTCGTAAGTATTCTCTCTTTCCCTCTCCACCGGGACACAGACATTTCAGCCTGGAGAACACCTCCACTCACTATCACCGAGATCTTACACAAAGGGATTTAGCATAAAAGGAGAAGAATGATTTCATCCCGGAGGCTAAGCATTTGCAGTGCTGTGTTGAAAATTCATGCCCAGAGAGGAGGATCATGTCCCACTGGATTGAAAAAAATGCAAAAGAGCTATTCATTCATTTAGATATCCATCCAAAAACAGAGGATTTGAATGTATGAAGTCAGGAAGTACGATTTTACTGGACTTTGGTTTAGAATAATAATACATAATGATAATAGTAATGATGTATTGATGACGATGACGATGATGAAGATAAAATCTTTATCAGAACCACAGTATTTTATAGCCAAAGGAAAAGTCGGTCTAAAATTTAAATAATACCCTAAGATAAGTTAGACTGAGTGAGAAAATTAAGGAAATACTCCATGGTCATTAAGCTGTGAAAAGGAAGAAGATAATTTTAAGTTTCCTTCTTCAAATTTGTGTCACACATCAATGTTTTCTTTCCTTTTCCCCCCCCGTTATTGCTTTCTAGTTTTCATTGTTTTCTTACAGTTTCCCCCCAGATTTGGTTGTTCCATACTAAGGCGATCCCTGACTTTTAAGATATTATGTACATGAGTAATTGAGGAATATCATTTGAAAGAACAACTAGCTCGTCAGAGATATGCAGTGAGAAATGCTAAAGAATAGAATATGGTGTTTTTGGAATGGATCCTCGGCACCTTGAGCTGATATCTTGTGCCTTTTCCTACACATATCTCTAAGTCTGTAACAAATAGACTGCTATTTACTGCTATTTACTGCCAAGTATACATTAGAAGTGTTACCTGGATATAAAGTCTGTATTATCCATTCTACCACATAGAATACTTTGTAGCTTTTATCTTGTTGATTTATTTTCTTAAGATATATTTATTTATTTGAGGGGTGGGGGGAGAGGAGCAGAAGGAGATGGAGAGACAGAGTCTCAAGCAGACTCCCTGCTGAGCGTGAAGCCTGATGCGGGGCTCGATCTCATGACCCTGTGATCACGACCTGAGCCGAAATCAAGAGTTGGATGCTTAACTGACTGCACCACCCAGGCGCCCCTGTCTGGTTGGTTTAAAACAAAGTTGTAGTTCCTGTACCCCATTTTCTTCTGCACTCACTATTCAGTGAGCATGATGCACCTCCTTGGAAAAAAGGTTTTGCCATAAGATTCTCATATTAAAGACAATGCAGAAGAATCATAGCAAACAAGTAATCCTAGAGAATTTGGATCAGCTGATTCTGTCAAAATCTCAGTAGGATAAACAAATAGTACTGTCCATAATATTAGCCTTGGGTATGGCTTTTGAAATTTTAATATAGCGATGACAATTCTTGACAAACAAAAATATTTCAGAATCAAAATGTTAAATAGATCAGTAAATACATAGAGACTGTATTTTAAATTTTCTTTTAAATTACTTAAATGTTTGGTCTCATATTTAATATGAAAACTGAGTTGAGTACTATGGGAAAGACAATGAGAAATGTCTGTAGAAAATATGTTTGTTACCAAAAAATAAAGCACCCGAGCTGAGACAGAAAAGAAAACTAAGTGATCACCTGAGGGAGAGGAAAAGGCCAGATGGCCAAGGCACACACGACTGAGCACGGGCTGGGGGTCACCTCCAGCCCTGAAGTCACAAGAGCAGCACTTAAAATGGCCTCCCGAGTGAAATCGGCTTATGCCGACACAGTGACATCCCCAAGAACAGTAAGCGATTCTTATTTAGTTGGATTCAATCAGAACATTCACATGAAAAAAGAAATTAGAATGTGTGATAAGATTCATGCGAGTCTGGGGCGCCCGGGTGGCTCAGTCGGTTAAGCATCCGCCTTCCGCTCAGGTCATGATCCCGGGGTTCTGGGATGGGGTCGCGTAGCGGGCTCCCTGCTCAGCGGGAAGTCTGCTTCTCCCTCTCCCTCTGCTGCTCCCCTGCTTGTGTGCTCTCCCTCTCTCTCTCTCTGTGTCAAATAAATAAATAAAATCTTTAAAAGAAACAGGGTTCATGCGAGTCCATTCAACCTCACGATGTCCCGTGTGCCCTGAACTTCTGGCCCTGCGTAGGCTTGTGCGTGTATGTCCTGGTGGGAGCGTGGCTCACACACTTCTGAACCATATTTTCCCCAGAACAATAAAGCATAGATCTGCGCTCGTCCTGATGGGGGTACGGCTCCTCCCTCAGACGGCTGGGTTCATTCCATCGTGCAGATGCACCACGAGGGGGCTGAGAAACCCTTCTGTAGGGATACCTCTCTGTCGTTGCATTACAAACGATGCTGTGCTGAGTAACTTTTAGGATATTTTCTATTACACGTATTAAACGTATCTGGAAAAGGAATTTTCTCAGTTTGTACCAAATTACCTTCATAGAATTTAACCGTTCTACAGCGGGGGTCAGTCATCTGCAGACCATGCCCCAAATCTGGCTTTCTACCCATTCTTTTCTTTTTTTTTTTGTATGACCAATGGGCCAAGAATTGTTCTTACCTTTTGAAATGGTTGTCCAAAAATGTGTGTGTGTGTGAGAGTGTGTGTGTGTGCAAGTGTGTATGTGTGTGAGTGTGTATGTGTGTGTATGTATGTGTGTGAGTGTGTGTATGTATGTGTGTGTGCATGTGTGTATGTGTGAGTGTATGTGTGCATGTGTATGTGAGTGTGTATGTGTGTGAGTGTGCATGTGTGTGTGCATGTGTATGTGTGTGAGTGTGTATGTGTGAGTGTGTGTGTATGTGTGTGTGTGAGTGAGTGTACGTATGTGTGTGAGTGTATGTGTGCATGTGTATGTGTGTGAGTGTGCATGTGTGTGTGTGTGAGTGAGTGTATGTATGTGTGTGAGTGTGCATGTGTGTATGTGTGCATGTGTGTGAGTGTGTGTATGTATGTGCGTGTGTGTATGTGTGAGTGTATGTATGTGTGTGAGTGTGTATGTGTGAGTGTGTGTATGTATGTGTGTGTGTGAGTGTGCATGTGTGTGAGTGTATGTGTGCATGTGTATGTGTGTGAGTGTGTGTGTGTGTGATCGAGGCCACACAGAGTCTGCAAATCCAGATCAGAAACACTGGTTGCATGACTGGCAGCGCTCAGCACAAAATGAAAACCCACAGCACCTTGTCAAGAATTATTAGGAATTTCAAGACAGCAATGGCAGAGCATTAAACCAAGTGCAGGGCCCCTGCAGATGAGGATTCTGTGGCCTGCACGGGCCCCAGGCTCACGAAACCCCGCTAACCCGTGTACCGTCTGCCCCTCGGCCCATGCCAGGACACCCTCAAATCAGTGACAAGGAAGCAGACCCCGTTTCTTCAAATCCTTGCCGGTCACAGCGGCACCTCTAGTCTGTGCGAGGGGAGGGGAGGGATCACACAGCCTCAGGGTCCAGGTTCTAAGTTCTTTTTCCATGAACTGGCTTCACATCCCATCTCTGGCCCCTGGACCGGAGGCCTTGTTGATCTCTTTCGCTTTACACGTGCCAGTTCATAATCTTTAAAAAAATCATTATTCTGTTCATGTGGTGAACAACCAATGTTTTCCAACTTTTCTATTTGTCTTTTGGATTTTATTTCCTTTCTTTTTCCCAGAGAATGTTACTTACGTGTTCCGTGTGGTCAAATTAATCCGCGTTTCTCCTCTCCTCAGGGTTGCCGCTCGGGCTTTGAAGCCTCAAGATGCTAGCTGTACGTAGACACGAAGAACTTGATGGGTTCTTGTTCATTGGCTGAGACTCTGGATATCTTGTCTTCCTGGAATTTGTTCTGATATCCGTTCAGAAGTTCAGTGCTGCGGGCTGAATGATGTCCCCTGGAGATTCGCTGACTCCCAGGACTGTATTTAGATGGCATCTTCGAAAAGGTGAGTATGTTAAAGTGAGGGCCCCAGGGTGGGCCTAATCCAATCTAACTAACTGACTAGTTCCAATTTAACTAACTAATCCAATCTAACTAACACTTATGGGAAGAGGAGTTTAGGACCCTGAAACACACAGAAGGCAGACCCCCTGAGGACACGGGAGGGGACCCTGTCCGCATGACCAGGAGGGAGACCTCAGGGGACAGCAGCCCTGCCCCACGCCTGCACCTCGGGCTCCCCGCCTCGAGGACTGTGGAGCTTTGTTATGGCAGCATGAGCAAACTAATAACATGGGGGTTTATATTTGCTAATCAGGGGATACTTATTTAGTGACTCCAACACCATTTATTAAAAAAATCTCTATTTCCCTACTCGTTAGAAATGGCACTTTCCATAGAGTCAAATCCCAGTATTACTTGAGTTTATTCCTGAGATTCTGTTCTACTATTGCGTTGATCTGTCCATCTAGTGAAGAGATGTTATCACACCGTGGTTATTACAACTTCAGTATGTTTTATTCTGTGGCAGGACTACCTTTTTCTAATTATTCCCTTTTAAAATTATATTTCTGTTTGTGTTGGGTTGGTTTTATTTTTTTTTTTTCACATACAAGCTTTAGAATTTTTTTTTCTAGTTTGAAGTAAATACCTTTAGAAAGAGTTGAATACTTGATGATTTTGAACTTTCTTGTTGGAGCACATAGTATCACATTCACTTATTAGGCTTCCTTTGGGCTCCTGAAACTATTTTCAATTTCTTTGTACACACCTCACACTTGTTCCTCATACTTTATCCCTGGATGAGCTACTTCTTGTGTTTCTGGAATTTATTTTGATATTTGCATAGAAACATATATATGTGTGTGTATAAAAATTACATCATCTGTGAATACACACATACAAACATCTGTTTTCAATAAACGTGCCTATCAATTCTCGATATTATTTGGTCATTCTTGCAAAAGTCTACTGTTATATTTGTGTAATTCTTAGGTCACCCAGATTTCTCATGGTATTTCAATAGAAAAAAGACATTTATTTTCCCCTCACATGTAGATAACAGAGTCCACACTTAGGAATAAGAGTCTATAATGTCCTTCTAATACTTCTTTTGGATTTCTATCTCCCAGTGCTAGTTCAATCATGTAAAGATATTATTTCGGCACTTTATTGCCTCAAATTAAGAGTGCTGCTCTCACTTGGCAGTGATTCCAACTTTGATCCCCACCATTCACAGTCTTCACAGCAGTTAGCAATCCGAGAGCATCAGACAAGGACCTTGAAATGTCCCCTTCTTCCTAGGGATACTTTCTTTCTGATGACAGAATTTGAATAAACCTAATTAATCCTCTTCATGCCAAAGTAAATTTGTTCGGCAGCAACCGAAAATCCTTATGTGAAGAGAAATCTTATCTGTAATTTTGTATCCTACAGAATCCTAAATAATGATAAACATATACCACAGGATATATATTGATAAGTAATGATTAAATAGAAACCACAGGAGAAGATGCAAACTAGTCACCAAGTGAGGAAAGAAAGAAAGAGTAGCTCCTCGAGATATTGCCTCCCTTTATTCCTGATTGCTGATTCTTTCAGCGATATCTGCAATGGATGTCCCAAATACATTTTTGGTAATCTTGTTTTCAAAAGAATAAATATATATGTATGTATATATATGTACACACACACACACACACACTTACACTTTATCTAAAAAACTTAAGACATGGATGTTTTTGAATTACCACCTTAAGGTATGACGCTACAAGGTGACTATATTCCTTTTTAATGATGTCATGTGATAGTATGTCAAGGACAATATCCTGAGTAAATATTAAACAATATTTTTTATATTTTAAAAGTACAAGAAAATACGGAATTAAAAGTTTATAAGGCTAACTCTTTTTCCTGAGCTGTGAAATCATATCTCCTAAGTGGTCCGTGGAAAGGGAGAAAGAGACTTTATCCATATACGATGTTTCCTTGGTAAATTTGCCTTGATCGCGTCCCCACGGCCCATCTAATTATTTATTCACAACATCCTGCAGTTCGGTACCGGATGAACTGCCACTTTGAAATGACTCAGAAACTACTTGACAAGGTCAAATGTATTTCTCTGGAAAGTTCGACTCAGATGTGTGTGAGAAAGCTCACATTTCTGTGTGAGAGTGATAACACAGCTGAACCAGGGTCACAGGCATGCACGCGGGGATGTGTGTGCACAAGTGTGTGAGTGTGGGCACGCCTGTGAGGTCACGTGTGCTATTGGCACAGAGATGCACTTGTAAACCTGTAAATGCATCTCTATTTTCACAGAGAGACTTGTAAACGCATCTGAAAACATCACACTCACCCAAAGATGCTACAACTTTTTAAAATGAGTTCATATTTACTCCATGAAATATTTATCATTTATTCTTCTCAAAACGTGTTAATTTTGTTTGGATGTAACATTTACTGGAGACTATCCAAAGCATTTAATACACTGAACATCAATGTCCAATAAGATTGTTTAAGCAAGGACCTAAGTTAAAAAAAAAAAAAAAGTGCCGAATAAAGTTAGAAATTCAAATTATGTACAGGGACCTTGTAAGTTATAGCTTCCCTGTTGGCAAAATGATCCTTGAACATGATAAAAGGATTTTGCTTGCCAGGGACTCTTCGAGGTGGACCCCAAAGAGAGGGGAGTCCTCTGTAGCGTAGCAGGGAGGGTGGTCTGGACCCCGGGAATGCCCCTCCGGAGGATCTCCGACCCCCACTGCCGTGCAGACCAGACCGCCCCGCACCGACGTCCAACCTCACAGCGTCTGGAAACCACCCCAATCAGGCGCTGTGCGCACATGAGAAGTGACAGCCTGTAATGGACACTGTCACTTGGGAGCAAGTGTGTGAAGGGGTCACTGATCCATCACACGAACAAAACACAAGGGTCACCTTTTTTCCCCATTCACTTCTGTGGTGTTTTACTTATTCAGAAAAATCAATCACAGAGGAAGGAATCTTTATTACAATGAACAGCTATTAGGCGACTTCTCTTGGAAATAAAGTATGGGCAATTAGGTCATTAGCAAATGTATATAAATAAATAGAAGACTTATATATAATAAATTATTGAACATTACAGTATGTATTTCTTACCCACTCTTCAGACCCCCGAAGCAGCCTTTGGTGGAGCGCACACAGAGAAGCAGCTCAGTGCCCTGAAGGTTCTCCAGAATCACCACTGTCTCAGTACCACGGGTGTGAGGGCAAGGAATTCCAGTAAGATGGGCGGTTGACACCAAATCTTAAAGGTGAGGACGCAGAGGATGTCATCTATAATAAAGAAATTTCTGGGTCCGTTCTTCTCAGCTAAGAATTTCCCAGGGGAAGTTGTGTCCCAGGTGCATTGATAACCTCACTGACACCTGCCCATCCCCCGTGTGAAGGGGCCACCATCAGTCTCCATCGCTCTCTCGGGGTTCCTGCTTCTACTTTATGGGACCAGCCCTGATCTCAGAGTGCTAAGTCAGCAAGCCTCTGCCAGTGCTGACCATTGCATCTCCTGGGGCTCTTTAGTAAATGCCAGTCTTCGGGACACATCCTGAGATGCTTTGCTTCATTGACCTGGGGAGAGGTTCAGACACCAGAACTTGCAAAACTGAATAAGCGTTTCTAATACGCAGCCACATTAGGGAACCCAGCTCCTGCCTTGGCTTCTCTCATATGGACAATTTTATCTCGTGTCTTGATGAACTCCGTACCCTCAGCCACGGTTATCCCACATTTCCTCCATCTCCGGGCTTCAGTTTGTGTATTAGAAGCCCAAAATATGCCTGCACCTATTCAAAGAATGGATTGAATTTCTTATTTTATCAGGATGCTTGAAAAATTGAAATTCCGTTTGGGCTTGGCGTCTACCTCTTGGACATCCATGATGTTTCTCCTTGTATTGTTAAGTAAAGCTTTATCCTTGATTGTGCATGAATCTCACCTCCTCCCCACCTACCTATTAAGGACTGTTGAGGTCAAGTATTTGTAAATGATCATTTTTGTCTGGAATCTTCCTTTTTTTTTCTTCCAAACTGGACCTTTTCCACTTGATGTTCCAGAATCCAGCTCCCTCCCTCCAGTGGGTAGGTATGTTCTATCACACTCCGGATGCTGTGCTTAGTTCAGGCACAACAAATGAGGCCATGACCAGGGATGCCTGAGATGTGGGAGCAGGAAACATCTAATACAGAGTCCCGGAGAGCTGGAGAGGATGCCACGGCAGCATACAGGGAACGTGTTTGTGGAAACTGAAAGCTGCCAAGTCTCCAAAGAGCATGGGGACTCCTATCTCCATCCACATAGTTGTTGCAGAAAAGGCGCGCGTGCGCAGTACGTCTCGGTGATGCAGGCGGTCCACTGGGCATCTATCTGCTCATCTTCACGTGCCCGCAGAAGCATCCTCAGCAAACCACATGCAAGAAAACCTTCAAGTAGGAGAGGGCGGGTTGCAAATCTTCCTTTCTTTCCCATTTTTTCCCCCTTCTTTAAGTCTTAGCCAGCCATGAAAATGAAATGAGCTTAAATCTAACAGTTGAACGATTTGAAATCATTTAAAAATATTTAGGTCAAATGCTTATCTTTTAGACGGATTGAAATCTCTATTAAAGGAGGCCGTGTAAGGACGAGCGGCCCGAGAGCCTCATTTCTACATCACATGACGGAATTCCAAAGTTAATTGCGTCTCTTAACCCTCCCTGTGCCACATGGTAAAATCCGGGACCTTCGCGACTTCAAGCAAACGATTCTTCTGCCGCGACATGAGAAGAGGACTAAGGAACCAGAAAGGCAGGAAAACGGAGTTGGCATGATACCCTATTTAATGTCACATTTCTCGGGACAGAAGAATTCATAGAATTTCGGCAGATGGAGATGCGCTCTGAATATAAAGAGGAAGGTAGTCCATGTGCAAATAACAGGACATCGCAAAACAAGACACTGAATGATTTTACGAGATTTAGAGCACATTTGTGTCTTCGATTCTGCAGGATGATAAAAGGACTTTGATGGACTCATCTACTGGTGGGTGCCTCTTTTTGTGCCCGGACTTGCCTTAGATTTAGTAGATGTCTGTGAGAGCATCGCCCCTCGTGCCCGCTCTGTCTGCAGCCTGGGAAGGGCTGGTGGTGAGCACGGTGGGGCCCGCGTGCACACCAGACCGCAGACACCCGGTGGGACACTGCAGGTCGTCTTCAAATCCTCTCTCGTTACAAAGCCGCGGACAAATAAAACACGAATAAATGCATACATGCGTATGTTGGTGGAAATAGAATTAGCATGCATGCGGAACGTGATACACTGGAAAGTAAGAGAGATCAGTGTCCATTCCTATTTTTCTCTCATTTCTACATCGCGTGCCATGTATAGCATGAGTGCGTGTCAGGGAATTTCTAATATCCTGAAGCCAGCCACAGGGAGAGCTGCACCACAGGGCAACACTTAGAATATGGGACTATTTTCTAAAAATAATAAAAAATAGTTGTCTCTGTCTCAATGGATGTTTCAACACATTGTTAACTCAGACCTTGATGTGACTATTTCATCTTGCGCGGTGCTTCCCTCCCCAGACTGTGCTTGAAGACAACGCAACTTCCTGAGCGCTCTCATTTTGGTAATTTTTTACAAAGTTTTAGAACAGGTAACACTAATCCAACAGGGTTGTGTAGAGCTGTTTAAAAATCTATTAGATCTCTTAAGTTTATTCGGAAAAAGTTTCAAAGGACTAAATACATGTATGATTAAGATAAATGGGAAAAGTGAGAGACACGTTAACTCTACCCATAGAAAGAGAGTAGACACCAAGAAAAAGATGCAGATTTTATTATTTTTTTTTAAGAAGTGCTTTTAATTCAGAAATCCTACAATGAGAGAAAATTCTACGAAGAGCCATCCAAACCTCAGGGGTGGTGAGAATTGAAATCTCTTTGGTAGCCTTTACCTGAACTGTTCTAGGATATGCATGCATTTTTCTTTACTTACTAGTTTCTTTCAAACTAATACTTTCCGTGCTCACATACAAGTCACTGCACAAACTGGGAAACCATAGTTTCCATGTTCACATAAAGAGTGTTTTACCAAATGTCCACATTGCTCTGTATGTGGGCTCCTTCCTTCATGTCATTGAAATCCATGTAGAGTTCCATTACTGAGGAAGGAAAAATTAGTTATGGTCTCTGCTCAGGGTGTCCCATAAATCGACCCTTTACTTTCCCAAGATTTTCTAAGCATGGGCGTGTCCATTGTTCATGTCTTTCTAAATATATTTCCCCTCACCAAAATTGCTTTTGGAAATCGAATGGTTTTTTTCTTTTGTTAAGGTTTTTTAAAAAGCTCTTTGAGAGGGAGAGAGAGACTGAGCGAGGGAAGGAGCAGGGGGAGAGGGGGAGAGAGAGAATCCAAGCATGGGGCTCGATCTCATGACCCTGAGATCAGGACCTGAGCCGAAATCACGAGTTGGATGCTTAACTGACTGAGGCACCGGCGCCCCTGGATAGGTTTCTTTCTTTCCTCCAAAGTTCATAATTTCTGAAGTATTTTTCACTCAAATTGTCTAAGAGACTGTGAGCTGAAGGAAGGAGTTGTGTGTCGAGGTGATATTGGTGATGTCAACAAAGTAATTAGCAAGGCGGCCGACATTGAGAAGGGGGGCTTCTCTTCAGGGCACTGGGACTTGTGCCTGGCTTTTTATTCCCAGTCCCAGGTTGGGGGGGACCGCACGATGCAGGGCTCTGTCTCGGGCCAGACTGGGGGTGAGCACACGCTGAGTTAACCTCTTCACTCTGGATGTCTTCTGGGCCATGCAGACATCGCGAGTCAATGTGATACTGTAAAAAAATTCCTGCCTGATCATCTTTTCTAACTTGGTTTCTTTTCTTTCCTTCCTTCCTTCCTTCCTTCCTTCCTTCCTTCCTTCCTTCCTTCCTTCCTTCCTTCCTCCCTTCCTTCTTTCCCTCCTTCCTTCCTATCTTCCTTCCTTCCTTTCTTTTAAAGATTTTATGAATTTGACAGAAAGAGACACATTGAGAGAGGGAACACAAGCAGGAGAAGTGGGAGAGGGAGAAGCAGGCTTCCGCTGAGCAGGGAACCCAATGCAGGACTGGATCCCAGGACTCTGGGATCATGACTTGAGCCAAAGGCAGATGCTTAATGACTGAGCCACCCAGGTGCTCCTAACTTGGTTTCTTTGTAAGGAAAGTGTAAATCATTTTGTGAAACCTGAGCAGGACTATTTATGACAGATCTGGCCTCGTTAATATGGTGATCCAGCTTATGGGTTCAGTTTGTTTTTGAAAATGGTCATTTGGGGGCACCTGGGTGGCTCCGTGGGTTAAAGCCTCTGCCTTTGGCTCAGGTCATGATCTCAGGGTCCTGGGATCGAGCCCCGCATCAGAAAATGGTCATTGACCAGATATTCTATTCAGTGGTTCGAAATAACTTTCAGAGAGAAGATCCTTATGATCTCATAAAGACATATATTATTCAACCCAACCTTTTTTTTAAATAACTGGTTTAAGTTCCATATTAATTGACATTCCAATAAGGTAGGAAATAAAGATTCAATTTTCTGTGCTAACATCATGCTGACTTTTAATATAAAAGATTTATATAGAAACACTTGTTCTATAGAATATATTTTGTAATTACACCCTAAAAAACACATTGATGACACCGTCAATGTAGAATTAATGATATTACAATGCTTGTTATTGATTTGTATAATGGGCAACATAATAAGCATTATTGATTTTCCCATTACATTCCAAATAAATATGTCTCTCCAATAATAATAACAAGTCTCCTTAACGAAGGATTGTTGAGAACTTCAACTGAGCCCACTGTGTTTTCACCTGCTTCTGCTAGCTTCTGGATGAAAAGACCAACCCTGAAGGCAGTCAAGAAGATGGTTTAAAACAAGCCCAAAGAATTTGCGAGGGCAGTGTTATCTGCTGACGGAGGTTTTGAAACTTTCTTTACTGACACAAACAGCAGAAATGAAATAATGACCATGTTCGAATACAGGCATCCTGTGAATGTGACCTTGTTTGGAAAAAAAGGTCTTTGCAAATGTAATTAAGTTAAGGAGCTTATGCTGAGATCACCCTGGATTATCCAGGTGACCCTAAATCCTATGACAAATGTCCTCATTGGAGGCAGACGAGAAGGCACACAAAGAGACTGAGGAAATGTGACCATAGAAGCAGAGAGTGGAGGGATGCCCCCAAAGCCAAGAATGCTGGGGGCCACCGGAGGTGGGAAGAGATAAGGGAGGGTCCTCCTAGAGCCTCCGGCGGGTGTGGCTCTAAAGACACCTTGAGTTTGGACTCTTGGACTCCAGGACTGTGAGAGAATCCGCTTCTGTTATTTCAAGCCACCAGTTTATGCTAATTTGTCCTGAACGGTGCAAGAAACCAATCCCAGAAATGGCTCCTATCAGCCCAGTGAGACAGAGGATCCTCTGAAAAGCTGGTAAGGGGCTTCCAACATGGCTCTGCCTCATCGAGGGTTCCCCGAAGCCTTCTGCTACGTGGGTCCTGCAGAAAAAAAAAAATACAAACTAATTAAGAAACAACTCGAATTTGCCTGAATGCTTGGGAGATTTAATGCAGCAGAGGCATTATTAACAAGACTGACCAAGAAAAGCAGTAGACTTGTATTAACACGGAAGGAGAGAGAATACTGTCAGTTAGACTAGTGTGTTCACGCCAGTGAAACCCCGACATCACGTGACCGTCGGAAGCCCCACATGGGAAGTCGAATGAAAACCAAGAGGTTGCTTGTTGTGCAAATGTTGGAATAAGGGAGATGACTTAGCCAACATGATTTGATGACGCCCCATCTGAAGAGCCCAGAACATCTATTTCACTGCAGCGATTTATTATCAACAAGATTAGGATACTATGCATCCGTTTTTAAGGCTCCCCTCTTTTGATGTCACTGGGAATATGTGTTTCTGGGTGTTTTCTCTTTCTTTCCCCATGCCCTCAATGCAAACCCCAAGATTCCCTTCTGTGGACCCCTCTGCTCTTGTGGCACATGGCTCCCTCCTTCAGACGTCTGATGGGTCTTCCTAGTCCGGGAGACCACTCAGAGCCTTCAAGTGACTCTACAAGTTTCCTGCTCTGACCTGTTAAGAGCTGGCTTCCGAGCTCACTTTTCCAAGGGCATCCTGCCCCTGACCCCCGTTCGCGGGCAGCTGTCCCCCACCCTGGCTGTTCCCCAAACAGTGGCTTCCAGCTGCCGTCGTGATGCTCTTATCTTCGCTCGACGCTAATCCAAATCCAAAGTCACAAAATTTCGAAGATAAAATTAAATTGGATAGAAAAGGTAGCTGACCTTCAGATAAAGTCATTTTAAAGAATTTTCAGTTAGATGTGACAAAATAAGAAGATACAAATGTAAGGCTTCTCCAGAGGGAAAGCTGACAAATGGCCAGGAAAGAAACATCTTTCTCTAAAATTATTCAGTCTTTGTTATCAAGAGAAAAATAATCACGTATTAAGCCAAATATGCTCTTTGCACAGTTCCTACTTTGAGAGAGGAGCTCGTTTTCCCAGGAAAATACTACTGCACCTGGAAATGCAGTTCATGCCATTCACAAGAGGCATTGAAAGTCTTATTCATAAAAGGCCAAATATTAAGTACATGCTAAAAACTGAAAATTAAGTTTTTGTTTTCAAAGAACTTCTTTGGCTGTCGTATTTACTATATTCTGGCTCCGTAATTATTCTGAATTTGCCATATAAAAGACTTTCAATTACAGCTTGAGGATGAAGTGACTAGTTAGTGTGCATACAAATTGAAAATCCTAACTTCCTCTATCCTAAGGCCTTTGCTGATGAAATGTAATTCTTATTTTTAGATTTTAGAAGATGAAAGTTGTGGTCAGAAAAAATTGCTGGAGCGTATTTGCGGTTCCACTTAAATTAAATGATACCCTATTTATTTCTCAAGTAAATTGGTTTTCACAAGTATCTACTAGCAGATTAGACACAAGCTCCTTTTTCCCCCACACATACATAATCTATTTTTGGTGACATTTTCAATCAGTGGTTAGGCAGAGGGGCACAGAAATACGCTATATCATGAGAATGTATTAATTCAGGATCTCCTCAGAAAGTGGTCTTCTGTGACGTTCCTCCTTCCAAACAAAATGGCTTGGATTTCCTGAACACGCATTTTTCCCCTGAAGCCCCACTAAACACACACACACACACACACACACACACACACACATTCAGGGCACACACTCCAGTCGAAACTCAAATTGTATTTATTAGGGTTACTGCATTTTTTAGCTTTATTGAGCTATAATTGATATGAAGAAACCTGTACACATTTAAGGTCTACATCTTGGGGTCTGAACATTGACCACAACCAAAGCACTAAACACACCCACGCCCTCCAGAAGCGTGGCTGTGCTCTTGTGCTGTGTATGCTTTGTGTCGAGAACACTGAACATGAGCTCCACCCGCTTTACCTACTTTCAAGTGCAGAATACAGCGTGGTAACTAAAGGGCCAACGGCGCCAACTGATTCATCCTACACAATAGGAACTTAATACCCACTGAACAACTTTCCTCTTCCTTCACCCCAGCCCTGGCAACCACCACTCTGTTCTCTACTTCTCTGGCTTTGGCTATTTTAGATAGCTCGTAGAAGTGAAATTGTGCCATAGTTGTCCTATGATTGAGTTGTTTCACTTAGCACGATGACCTCTGGGTTCATCTATCCGTACTGTGGCAAATAACAGGATTTCCTCCATTGACTACATCAAACTAAAAAGCTTCTTCATGGCAAAAGAAGCAGGCAACAGAGTGAAAATACAACCAGTGGAACAGGAGAAAATATTTGCAAACTGTCCATCAGGTATGGGGTTAATTTCTAAAATATATAAGGCATTCCTACAACTCAACAGCACAAGGAAATTTTTTTTAAAAAAATTTTAATTTAAATTTTAAATTAAAAAAAAATGAGCTAAGGACTTGAATAGACATGTCTCCAAAGAAGACACCCAGATGACTGGCGGGGACCCGAAAAGATGCTCCGCATCACTCGTCCTCGGGGAAATGCAAATCAAAACCACAATGAGAGATCCCTGGACACCTGATAGAATGGCTGGGATCAGAAAGAGAAGAGAAGAGCAATGCAGGTGGGGCTCTGCAGAAAGGGAGCTGACGGTGGGAATGCGAGCTGGTGCAGCCCTGCTGGACAAGGGTGTGGAGGGTCCTCAGAAAGTTACCGATAGAATTACAGCATCGGCCAGCAGCCCCACTTCTGAATATGTATCCACAATAATTGAAATCAGGATCTCAAAAAGATATCTGTACTCCCAGGGTCATCGCAACATTATTCACAACAGCCAAGACATAGAAGCAACCCAAGCTTCTGTGATGGGTAAATTAATAAATAAATAAAATGTGATTATATATATACATATATACGTATGCAATGGGATATCATTCATCCTTAAAAAAAAAAGGGTTATGTCCCCTAAAACCTAGAGTGCATTGAAACCAATTCGTGTGTTGCTTTGTGGAGGAAGGTTTAAACGTGCTTTAATCATTTGGCCTTTGGATGCTTAGATCTGTGTGTAGCATGGGCTGTAGTAAGGACGGGAGGTTACTCAGTGCTGTTCCTACAATAAGGACGAGGGTTGCGGACCTATATATCTTATCAATTCGGTCAGTTACCTGTCATCACAGTAGCACTGCATAACAAACAACCGTAAAAGCCCAGAGACGTGTAGAAGTAAGCGGGTGGGCAGTTCTCACGGCCGGGGCTGGGCCGGCTTCGATGCCAATGACTGACACATGTGTGTCCAGTGCTCCCCCCGCCGGGACCACCAGGACAGCGGGGGCACATCGGTCTCTGAACGATGGCTGTTGGCAGAAGTGAGTGCAGATCTGATTGTGCAACCACGACCCCGGCATTTCTCGCATCATGTGTGTGTGGCCAAAGCAGTCCCGTGACTGAGATCCGATCTAAGGTGGAAATCGCCGCAGTCCCACCGCCAAGGCCAAGGAGGCTGGGAAGGAGCACTGATTTCAGTTGACTAAGTCGGCCCGCGGCTACTCACTTAGCTTCCACTTGGGAAATACGCTTAAACCCACCTCCGGGATTGCCCCAAACCTTATCGCAGTAGTGAATGTGCTGTCGGGGATCTTGTGACTTCTTTTAGATCCAATGTCCACTGGACTGGATCTACTATAAGGACACTGTAAGGATACTATAAGGAACTGGATAAACTATAAGACAAGTGACCCGACACCGAATTGCCAGGTACGCAATGGTGCAGGACGGGCAGGATGACCACGGTCCCCATCTTCACTCGATGGGAGACAGAGCCCCAGAGCCGTCCTGGTCCGCAGCAACTCTGGATCCTGGTAGGGGCGCATCGTGGGCCCTCTTCCATCTTGGGGTGGGGACGGGCTCTGCCCTCTGACCAGGCCTCTTGCCTTCTTTCGTAGACACTGGAAGACACAGCCCACCAGCTCCTTACCGTGCTTCCTACCAGGGGCTTCGACTGCTAGACTTAGTAGACCCACTTAGTTCTTTCACGTGACTCAACAATAAAGATCATGGACTTTATTTTTATCCTGTTGCCGCATTATAACTTAAGACTAGTCTCTGTGTTGGACAAGTTGAAAAAGGGACACATATTCCGACTCCCCACCGACCTCCCAAATCCTGGAAGACCTGGATATAGTAGTTTCTCCAAATGATGCCTTAAAATTGGCCAGTTCTTTATTGTGCTCAGCTCTTTCCGGAAGTATCTACGTATCTTACCAGAGGCAGCTAGTAAGAGACAAAGGCGCTTGCCGCCACCTGTTTAGAAGCTCCCCCGCCCTGTGCAAATCTAAAGGACCGTTGAGAGTGTGTGTGCATATATACGTACATATATATATACTTCTATGTATGGTTTTCTAAACCACCAGAAGTGGCAGTCCTTCAGAATCTTCTGGGCCATCTAAGGAGGACTGGCATTTTCTCGGCCCAACATTTTCCTCATGAGTTCCCGAAGTTCAGTTAGTCTCTTCATCAGTTTCTACTTCCAGCACTCAACGTGTCCCATATTTTAGGCACTAAGGATGGACCATTGGAGAGACTCCAAAGATGTAAAATGCTAAGTTCTATTTCGCTCCCGAGTGTGCAGGTTACGGTCTAGGCTGGGGTCGCCAGCAGGTGCCGCGGTCCTTGCTGGCTTGCTTGCACGACCGGGAGCCGACCGCTGACTCTCCGACGGGCTCAGCGGGTTGATAGAGGCCAGGCCACTCCACTCGTCCCTCCCAGCCTCTCCTGGCCCCCGCAGGCTGGCCGCGGCGTGCCCTTCTCGGAGAGTGACAGAGGGCTAGACGAGCAAGTGAGGACCCACCCACACCAACGCTCTGCCGGGTTCAGCTTGCGTCCCTCTGCTAACACCCCGGGCGCCAGAGCAAGTGAAGCATCAGGCTCGGAATCAGATTAGGAAGAAACGCGTCTTGACGAAGGGTGAGGGTGTGGGAAAAAGAGGAAAGATCAAGGCCCGTTTTGTCATTGATCCCATAAATAAAGTCAGCTTCCAGCTTCTAAATGGTGGCGAATTTGAACACATCCGTCCAGAGGAAGGCAGTAACAACAAACCCATATACAGTGACTGACGACACTACATACTTCGGAAAATTCAAAGCGACGTCAGGAGGCCGTCAATAAGGCCAGGATGTCAAGTACACGAAAGCCATCTACACGAAGAACATCAAACCAAGGGCAGTAGAGCACAGCCAAGTTCTTAATAAATGCTAGCAGGTTTTTCTTTTCATTCTACAGGAGTAAGTCTCTACGAATTCTGCCTCAAAGCCCAAGTCACGGGAGAGGCAAAAGTCGCCAAGAACACTGAGCGGACATTTGAGCTAATCCCCGAGGAGAGGGGAGCAACTCTCACGGAGCTCCTTAGAGCCGAGTGTGGGACACTTGTGTTTAATGAGAAGACAGAATTTTGCTTTCTCTCTGACTTCACATACGCGGTCTAGAAACGGATTTGGTTTTGCCTCCCCTTTCTAGATGTTCTCACGTTCCTTGTCAACAGCGCCTCTCCTACAAATGTGCGGCCCCCACACACAGGGACGCCTTGAAAACACGGGTTAGAAGTGTGCAGAACTCCTCCACGCAGAGTTTTTTAGACAAATACAGGGCAGTCCTATAAATGTATTTTTTCTTCCTTATGACTTTCCTCGTAACATTTTCTTTGTTCTAGCTCACTTTATTGTAAGAATGCACTACCTAATATCTACAACATACAGAATATGTGTACACCGACTATTTATGGGATCGCTAAGCCTCCCAGTCAATAGTACGCTATTGGTAATTAAGTTTTGGAGCAGCCCATCATTAAATGTGAATTTCTGGCTTAAACAGAGGTGTTGGCACCCCAGACCGCCAGGTTGTTGAAGGATCAACAGTAGTTGTGAGTGAACATGGTTTTGTGGTTTGTTTTTTGTTTTTTGTTTGTTTTTTTTATTGTATTTAGGGATTATTCTCATGCACTCCTCAGAAAGAGAGCACACCGACATCTCAAATTTGTGTTTTTCAAGTACCCCTACTCATGTAGCAAAATTCTATGGAACACCTCAAGGAGAAGCAATCAACGCAACGGTCATTTTTAAAAATCTCTTGTTTTATATCAATCACGTATGCCAAGTTTCTCTTCTACTCACTCAGTTGTACGAACACGCCGCCACATATACTCTCCCCAAATCCTTGTTTGAAATAAAGTTTCAAGGGACAAGCCCTGTATTCATACTTTCCGTTCTTCTATTTCTGGGAGCGATGTGATCTTGATAGAGAAGTTTAATCAAATATAGGAACATCCAAAACCATATTTCAATGTGTAGATCAAAAACTTTGCACATTTTATGATTATAAAGAAAAGAAAGAAAACCAGGATAAAGAAAATTACATTTATCTACAGCCCTAACACCAAATATACTCATTAAATTATTATTATTTCTATGAATATGGACATGCCTTCGAACGAGAGAACTGAGGGTATGTTTTACATAAAAATCCTTCAAAACCATATTTTAACATGATGAGAAACAGTTCCATGGCCCCGTACGCCATTGGGAGGCTTCCTTTCCACCCTGTTTGCCTGAGAACATAATGGCTCGGGCACTTTTGCAGGCAAGCCCATTGATTTAATTTTCTGCTTTGGTGAATACTTATCTCACAGCTAATTAATTAATTAATAGTTAAACTCATTTTTCATGTTTCCTCTTCTAGTCTTTCTCACTATTTTTTAACGAAAATACTCAGAAAACATTTCTGTTCCTGAGACATTGAGATGGAGAGCATATGCAGGGCAAGGGTTTTGTGGGAAGCCAGGAAGGGAGAAGGGACGAAAGATGGGGCCCCACAATCTGATCACAATTCTGACCAGGTACCCTTTTCCCTCGACACCTTTATCACCACTTTGAGCTCAAAGGTCCCCATCATGTCGGAGTTGTGACGAATGAAGCTCATTCCCCTCATCATCTTCCTGACCCTCCAGCGAGGGTCTCTGTCCAGAGGGGCGGCCTCCCGTCCCCCAGCCCCTCCCCCCTGCATTAGGGTCTCGGCCCCTGGAGCCCCAGGCCGGCCGTGGTTCCACGGAAGACAAGCCTGAAGGCCCCGAGGTCTGCATGTCCGCCTGCGGGCTCCCGATCCAGTCCCGGCATCAGGACCACTGGACACAGTGATGGGCACTCACTCACTCACCAAACTATTCTCACCGGAAGCACGAGGATAACAGCAAGACCTCCGTGGCGGGACCACTTCGACATGTGCGTGAGTTTATGTCTGAGAAGCGCTCAGAGCACCGTCTGCCCTGTAGGAGTGTTACGTGTTTGGGCACGAAAGACAGGACCCTGTGGCCTCACACACCCAGGACACCCGATGGAGGTCACCCACCGTCCTGTTCTCAGCCCGTGGGGGGCACGTGCCTCGGGGTCCTGTCCTCAGCTGTTTCTCTGGGCAGTCACACGGGTCCAAGGCTCCCGCCGTGACCCATGCAAGGTCTGTCCTCCCCTCTTCCCTTCCGTCCTGGCCACGCGCCTCCCCCCTCTCTCCTTTGTCTTCTGTCGGCTTTTCCCTTTCCCTTTGGTCACATGCAGGCTCTCACACACGCACCGCATTTCAGAGTTTAGGAGCCTGAGGCTCGTCCCCACTCTGAGTCGATGCCTACTGGCCTTTCTCCGCTGAAGTGTGTTCATCACGCGAGCCTTACGTGGCCTCCCGTCTCAGGATCAGACCTCGCTCTCTTACCACAAAGACCGAGAAACCACAACCCGGGTTCTGGCTCATTTTGTTCTCCAGAGTTTCTCTGGGGACGCTGTTACCTCTTTAGAGACCTTTGGTTTTAATCTGTGGCCTCGACAATTGCAGATGAAGCATCACACATGATTTGAACCCCATTTGTTACAAAAGCCCTTCTCAAGGCGCACAGGAGAAACTCCGCACTCTGATAAGTCCTCTCCATGAGAATCCCTTGGCCGCGTCTGTTTGGGGGGCTGAAGGGCTGAGCGCTCTCTGCCTCAGGTCGGGAGCAGGCAAGTCTGTTTGGACTATTCCTGTCCCAGAGGCTGAAGCTGGTGGGATAAAGCAAGATCAATAAAGGGCATAGATTAGAAATGGGGAAGCCAAAGTGCTTCTCTTAATGCATGAACAACATACACGTAGAAATCCCGAGACATTTCAACATATTTTAGAACTAATGAGTTAGCTTAGCCATGCCATAGGATGCAAGGGCAATATAAAACAATCAAGTCTGTTTCTATATAACAGGAAGAGCAATTAGAAATGGAAATTTTAAAAGATACCAATTAATATATGCATTTTTTAAAAAGTAAAGAAGAGACACCTAGAACTAAATGTAACAAAATATGGGTGAGATCAGAAAAGTACAAATTATGATGAGGGAGTTAATGATGTAATGTGTACATATGTTTTTGAGCTGTGATACACACACACACACACACACACACACAGTTCATGAACTGAATCAAAATAGTTAAAATGCAACTTCTATCCAAATTTAGTTGTAAATTCGATGCAGAGTTCTAATCAAAGGCCTGCCAGTCTTCTTTATATATATATATATATATATATATATATATATATATATATATATATATATAAATCCACAGGCTAATCTCAGAATTTATGTGAACATTCTAAAGAACCCAAACAGCTGGGAAACAAGAGAACAGACAGGGTTCAGGGGTAGCACCTACAGGACCTACTACGCGAGCATGGGACCCGCATCAGTGTGTTATATGAAGGAAGAGACCCACACATCAGTTGAGGAGAGTGTGCAGCTATCTTGTACCTCAGTTTCAACAAAGAGGCCCAGGTAGTTCAATAGGGACAGGTGATCTTTTCAACAAACGATGCTGGAAATAGACATTCGCACAGAAAAATAACCCTCAACCCTTACCTCATGCCACATACAAAAGTGAACTCAGATTTGCTCAACATTCTCAGGGTAAAAGTTTAAACTCTGCAATGTCTACAACTGTGTTGTTCATTACGGTAGCTCCTAGGCACATGTGTTTATCTAGCAACTGAAATGTGGCTAGTTCTATTTGGGATGTACTAAAATGGTAAAACACACACCAGGTATCGAAGATTCAGCTCCCCAAAAGTAAAATATCTCATTTATAACATTTAGATTGATTATATGTTGATAAATTACTAATTTGGATATCCTAGATTACATAAAATATTTTATTGATGTTATTTTTTCTGTTTATTTTTTTACTTGTTTTATATGGCTATTAGAAAATGTTAAATTGCATATACAGTTCCCATAATATTTCCATGGGAACACACTGAACTGGAAGAAACTCAGGGAAAACTTTCATGATTATGGGTTAGGGAAAGACGTCTTAAACAAGGCATAAAAGCATAAATCATAAAATTGCTTGATAAATTGGCCTTTTTACAAACTGAAATGCCTACTCTTTAAAAAGACAGAAAACTTAAGGAAACAAAAAAGCAAGTCACAAACCAGGACAGAATATATATGAGATATATATCAGGAAGAAGATTTGTATTTAGAATATATAAAAAGCTCTCACAACTCAATAACATGAAGACATACAAACCAACTTTAAAAATATACAAGCTATTTGAACAGGCATTTCGAAATAGATATAGACACAGCCAAACAGCACATGGAAGGACACTAATGATCAGGGGATCTGTATTAAAACCATCATGTAGAAGCAGTATAGACACATCAACATGGCCAACAGCAATAAGACCAGAAATTCAACTGCTGGTGAGGATATGGAGCAACCTCTTTCGTTGGTGCGGGGATTACACAACAACACAGTCCCTTTGAAAAATTTGAGATTTTATTATAAAGTTAAACCTGAGTTTATAGTGTGACTCAGAAAGGCCATCCCTATGTATTCACATACAAAGCAAAAGAGAAAGCAAAAATACTATCATACAAACTCATACTAAGGTGTCTGTAGACTCTTTGTTCAAAATAGGCAATCTGGACACAACGAATGCCCCTCGGCAAGGAAAATTGATTAAAAAAAAAGGTTGTCATAGGGTAGGACTATTTTTAACTTTTTGAGGAACCTCCACACTACTGGGTATTTGTCTCAAAGATACAGGTGTAGGGAAAAGAAGGCCACAGGCACCCCAATGTTCATAGCAACAATGTCCACAATCGCCAGACCGTGGAAGGAGCCAAGATGCCCTTCAACAGACGAATGGATAAAGAAGATGTGGTCCATGTATACAATGGAATATTACTCAGACATCAGAAAGGATGAATACCCAACTTTGCATCAACATGGATGGAACTGGAGGAGATTATGCGGAATGAAATAAGTCAAGGAGAGAGAGTCAATTATCATATGGTTTCACTTATTTACGGAACAGAAGGAATAGCATGGAGGACATCAGGGGAAGGAAGGGAAAAATGAAGGGGGGGAATCGGAGGGGGAGATGAACCATGAGAGACTGTGGACTCTGGGAAACAAGCCGAGGGTTTCAGAGGGAAGGGTTTGGGGGGATGGATGAGCCTGGTGATGGGCATTAAGGGGGGCACGGATTGCAGGGAGCACTGAGTGTTATATATAAACAGTGAATCATGGAACACTGCATCAACAACTAATGATGTACAGCATGGTGACTAACATAGCATAACAAAACAAAAGTTGTATCTTCGTATGATGGGAAAATAATCAGCCATCAAAAGGAATGAGCTACGGAAGCATGTGACCACCAGGATAAATCTCAACAATATTTTCTGAGTGAGTTCAGACACAAAATCAGGCACTCCGGTGGTGCTACTTGTAGCAAACTGTAGACAAGATGAGAGGATTCTGTGCGACAGCAAGGTGGGCAGCGCTCGCCGGGGGCCTGGCCCTGAGAAAGGTTTGTAGGCACAGTACCCAGCAGAACTCTGGAGGCCGATGCCAATAGTGTTTTTTGTGTAAGACCACGGTTACATGGAAGCGAAAATCTACAACTCCTCAAAGTGCACGTTTAAAATGTATGTATTTCCAAAAAAATGTACAAAGCGTTATAAAACTTTGAAGCTCCCCCCCTCCAAAAAGTATGTATTTCATTATATGTTAACCATACCTCAAAAAAGCTAGGAAAATAAAAGAATATGGTAAAGCCATTTCTCTTAAAAGAAAAATAAAATTTTCCATTGATGTAGACTTTTAATGTCCAAATTACGCCTAGGAGGAATGATCTCTAAATACAACCACATTACAGACAAGCTGGCTGAGAGAAATCAATAAGTAGCCAGGAGTGGAAACACAGTATTCAACCTCCCTATCTGATCTCTAGTGCTTAATCCCTGTCACACAACCTTCATGCTGACCTTGGAAGTTGGGCACAATTCGGGAGGCTCTGGAACACTCAGCGTATTTTTACCTCGCTGGCTGGGGTAGCCACAGATATTGCTGGGCAGCCCGCGACGCCCCAGCCTGGATTGGCGGGAGGTCAGATACACTCTCCGTAGCGAATTCAGTTGAATTCAGTAGCAAAGGAGATGTTAGAAAAATGTAAGTCAGAGAATCTGTTTTCACAGGGGTTTCCTAAAATTGATTCATCAGGAAAATAGATTAAAAGTGCAAATAACAATTGTTTAAGTTGAGGAGTAAAGTTTCTTAAAGAAAAAAAGAAAAAAGAAAAGAGTAAATCTCCGAACGCTCAAGTAGTAACTCATCTAATTTCCCCGAGGGGCTTGGAAACCTTGAAGAAATTATTTCGTTAGCTGATGGCATAGCTTCTGAGCAAACTCATATCTGTATTTACCATTTCTATAAATGCTAAATTAAATACTAAACAAAGCAAGAATCTGAGCCATCTTAAGCCTATTAATTCCTAAATATGAAAACCGTGTCTTTCCCGTCTATCGACACCCACAGACATACGCACATCTATCTGTACTCACACCCAAGACTGATGCCAATGAGATAGGACCACTTCCCCCACATCCAACTGGAAAGGTGAGACATCAGGTCACCAGGAGTCCTCCAAATGCCCGAGACCCCACCAGTCAGCATGGAGGGGTCCTGAGACTCCGGGGAGAGATACACTCTAATTTCTGAGAAGGGTGAAAGAAATTGCATTTTGATCTTTTGTGAACACAGAGGTTAAAAAATAAGACTCCAGAGAGAAGTTAAACCAATATGAAGTTCCAAATACCCTTTGACAGAAAATATATCTTAGAAAAGTACTTTCTCTAAAAAGCAAAATCTTGAAAATTATATTCTAAATATAGACACAAGAAGTGGATTTAAAAAAAAAAAGCACCAAAGATGGTCTATTATGTTGCAATTTCTTCAGAAACAAAGGATTAAATATTGATGCCCAATCAATAGATAAAGCACCTAAGGTGACAAGTTAAGTGATTTTAAATTGGACTTTAGGCAATAATACAGAGTCCTCCTAAAGTCCTTATTCAGGTGGCTCTAATGACAGCATTTGTTAAAAACGGTTTTCATTTTGTAGTTTAGTAGAAAATCAAATATTTGATTTGGCTCCTAGAATGTCTTTCTTGAAGGAGTTAGACTTCTCCATCATTAAAGATAAACCCATGCCCCCTTTTCTTCCTCGAAGCGTCTGGTTTATGGGAGGGACGTCCAGAGTGTGACCCCGGCTGCCACCATCGAGCGTCTGCCACCGAGAAACAAAGGAGGCGTGTGCTCGTAATTAACAGTGGGATCCCGCACCATCCTGAGATCGGCACAGCACATTAAAAATTAAATGCACCTCGTGGCTCTGGAGGCAATCATTTTACAAAAGGCTCTGAAAGAGAGAGGAAGTGTTCCATCATTTTATGTTTTCCAAACCCAGAGGGATTCTGAAAATGATTTGTGTGCGTGTGGTTCTTTATGAGCTGTGCCCCAGATCCTGGCCTGGGTCTGCCATTGCAATATGCAGTCATCTGTATAAAAACAGGAAAACTGCAGACACATCCTAGAGGTGGCCTCAAGTTGTCACTGTCAGATAAGTGCAAACGACTTGTGGCACCGACTGTACCCAAAAGGAGCCAGAAATCATACAGTAGCACTGAGGGTAATAAAAATGC
Source organism: Nasua narica (assembly GCA_028533885.1). Lineage (NCBI taxonomy): Eukaryota > Metazoa > Chordata > Mammalia > Carnivora > Procyonidae > Nasua > Nasua narica. The sequence continues at coordinate 1,757,455 of CM052807.1, forward strand.
TTTGTGTCAAAAGTGAACAAAGATGAATTCCACATGCCTGTCTGGGGAGGGTCGGTGTGCAGCCCACATAACCGGACCTTAACGCTCCAGGAAGCGCAATTTGGGGGAAAAAACATACTCACAGACACCCATATATATGTGTATATATATACTATGTATATATATACAGTTATATACGTCTATATATGTATATACAGTTGGTGAGTGTCTACATATGTATTTATACAGCACGCACGTATGTATGTATCCGTGTATACTGTACGTGATGCCTATGCTATATATGGAGTACATATAGTATACACACATGTATACACATTGTATATCCAATATGTATATGCATATACACGAAATATACATTAATACAAATGTGGTATATTTTATAACATTGTAACATACTCCACTGGATATGTGTGTAAGTTTATCATGTATATACACATATGCACTGAGTAGAAGTTGGAAAATGCCCCTGACCTCTGGACAGCAGGAGACCATTGTCACGTATGGTTTGAGTTGAAAATCACAAGCACTCTCCCTGTGGTTTCCCCAGATCTTTTCCAGATGTTCCGGTCTTGGCATGAGGCTCAGTCATGAATGAAGTCTAGGACACGTCTCATCAGAGACCACGCATGTGGCTTTGCAGAGGTCATAGACTCAGCCGGCCAGTCATGCCAAAGGTTACAAAAGTGGCCTTGGAGGGAACACTGTCCCTGTGCAGTCAGAGACCCCGCAGGTGCCCTCGGGGGAGGGCTGGGGAGAGGTGGTGAGCAGCCACGAGGCCCCGGCGGAGGCGTGGGAAGCAGCACAAAGGGGAGAAGCTGGGCACCACAGAAGTGATCCTACATACGCTCCGGGACAAAAGCGGCCGGCCAGTAGGAGCTGCGTGGGTCAGCCGAGTGCGCCCAGAAGAAGCTGAGCTTCCTTGAGAAGGAGCCCAGCACCGGCGAACGGGGGCGTCCCCACGCCGGCCCTCCCCGAGACCCTGCCCGCGGGATGGGGACAGGCCTGACCACCCCGCATCGCATGAACCAATCCTCGCCCTAGATCTCTCTGTGTAACTCTGACACATGCCCATGTTTGAGGGACGTGGTCTCGTCTTCATGACTCCTGTGTCACATGACTAGGAAATCAGGTCTGTTGGCTAAATCAAGAATCGTTTTTTTATAAAACTGCCATGTAGTCTAAATTTGAGAGCTTGGGTTGGAGCCTGAGTCTCTGCAGGTGTTTTGCCTCGTTTTTATGACATCGTGGTGCCGGGAAGTGACTGCCGTAACCCAGAGCTGGGAGCCGCGCGTCCGTCTCCTGGCCTGGGGACCTTCGGGATGTCATCAGAGCGTCTCGGGCGAGGTGGCCCGCAGGACGCAGGACGTGCGGCATCCACATCTCCGCGAACGGGCCGCGTGGGCGTGCCGTGCGAGCAGGAAACCGCGCGTGTCTCACGATCCCTGGACCGGGGCTGGTCTGCAGGTCTGCGAGCCCCGCAGGTCTCCCTCCTGCGTGGGATTTCCAGCAGAGGGGGTCCAGCCCCGGGAGGGAACTGCAGACAGGCCGCCTCGTGGAGGGGAAGGGAATGGGGTGAAATCTGCTGGAAGCAGCGCCGCATGAGAGTGCAACACTTCCCGCCCGGCTGCGGTGACCTGTCCAGGGTCTTCCAGGATCGCGGGCCATTCCCTGGGCTGTGCGTCCAACAGACGCGCCCCCACCTCCCAGGCGGTGCCTCTGCCCCCCTCCTTCTGCCCCAGCTCCTCTTCACTAGGGCACTCTGGGCTTCTCCCTGACGCATCCCCAGGTTTCCCGCTGACCACCGCCAGCCCCCCGTCCCCGGACGACGGCCCGGCAGGCTCGCGGGGCAGATGCAGGGCGCTGGGGACCCGCGAGCTTCACCCCGAGGCCGCATCGCATTCTGCGTCTGCTCACCGCCTGCCCGGCTCCGCCAGGACCTTTCTTTTCCTCTCAATCAGCGGGTGAGGAGACTGCTCCCCGGGAGAGAATGCCTCTGTTGATGGGAGAATTGTAAATCACCTTGAATCCAGCGACACCTTCTAACAGCTTTGTCGGGAGACGTGGGGGGAACAGGAATCCCGACTCCAATTGCGCCTTCCCTGAGCCTCTGGCCAAAGTGAGGCCAGGAAGCGCCCCGGCTGAGATGGGAAAGACGGAATTGGGGGGGAGAGACGGAGCAGGCTGTCCTTCGGGGCTGGAGGGCTTCTCAGGGTGACCGTGACACAGGTACGGGGCTACGAGGCGGTGGAAGGGGGGAGCTCGATTTCTGTCCTAGAGGCAGAGGGCCGGAGCGTGGGCGCTGGAGCGCCACGAGGTCGTCGCAGGGAGGATGCGGACTCCCAGCCCGCTCTCCAGCCCTCCCCTCCCGTCCTGCAGCCCCCGGGGCCTCTCCCGGGGCCACCGCGCACGGTTCCCCGGGACACAGATGAGGAGACATAGCGTGTGACTGCACAGAAATTGTGACATTCAACCGCTACGTTATTAACCTGTGGAAAAGGGCATGTGGTTACATGTCCGAGGTCTGGCTGGAAAGGATGCGGCATCTGAATGCCCTTTGTCTCCGAAGCTGGTCCTGCCCGGGTGTAGGGCTAGAGGCACAGGGTGTAGGGTGTGGGGTAGAGGCTGTGGGGCGTGGGCTGTGGGGCGAGGGTGGGCGTCAGTGCGGCATGCATCGTTTTCTCCGAACCACGGCCGCATGCTTCCCCGTGGACGGTCTGTGGGTTTTGTCTTCTCAGGCAGCACACTTTAGGATTACTCTGTGAAGACTCCGTTTAGGGAAGCGGGAAGGAAAGGTTCTGGTTCTTTGCCCCTCCCGGTCCCACTAGAACCGGGTCACCCCCCACGCCCTCACGGCCGCTCCCCCTGATCTTAGAGGCACACCGCCATCCGAATGCCCCGGCCCCACAGTCTCCGCCAGGCCCGTGTGTCCCCGGCGGTCGGCACCCTCACTGTCCCACAGGCTCGACACCTCCAGCAGCCCCATCCACTCGGTCCCCTTCAGCGTCCGGCCAGCCCCGCCTCCGGTCCAGCTGCTGGCTTGGTCCTTCCTTGCACAGACCCGGCAGCGGCGGCCGGTGCCTGCCACCCCCGCCTGCTTTCTGTGGCTGTGACGGCCACCACCCCCTCACGGCTCCTTGCACCCCGGCGGGGTCCCCTCCCGCACCGCCTTGTCACCAGGCAGCCTGAAAGACTGAGACCGCTGTACAGGTCTAGCCTTCCGTACAGATGAACCGGACCCTCCACCCCCAATGATACACACACACTCACACACGCACGCACGCACGCACACGTGTGTAGATATGTATGTCCGCAGGTAGAGTAAGCGTGTGCATGCACACATGTCCATATGGGTAGCTCCTCGAATGGTTAACATTTACTATTTCATGATGAATTCATTAGGATCCTTGTAAAGATACAAGGTGTGTTATGTTAATGAGGGAGCTAACATGAATTAAATTATCTGTAACTTGGGAAAAAGTAATCCTTTGAGCACATTTAACATAGAACGCACACGTTTTGTTCAGTGATGTTGGTGGGGAACCCGTGGCATTAAGAGGGCAGAAGAGACTGCTCCCCAAAACCAATGCTGTTTGTGCTTTGGGGGTGAATGGTAGTACACTTGTGGTTTCTTCCCCCAGAAGCTGCTCACCCCGTCACCCTCCTCTTGGGGTAACCTTATTTTTTCCCTAGGACAGCTTTAGGGTTACAGCAAGGTGGGAAGGGAAGAAACAGACTTGCCGTATACTGCCTGCCCCCACATGTGCCTGCCCCCCATATCAACATGCCCATCAGAAAAAAAAGTTTAAACGAATGGGCAACTCTGTGGCATTTAGGGCTGGGAGCCCAGGTGCTAGGTAACCCGTGTGATGAATAGCGGTCCGGGGTCCCGCATGACCAGTGAGCTTACCGCAGGCATCGATGCACATGGAGACCCTCTTGTAATTACCAGAGTCTAGGACCTTGCTCTGCTGCACAGAAAAGCACGATGCATTTTTGCACAGTTTTAATGAATTCTCCAGGAAGGTAATTTCAGTGCAAATTGAAGGAAAAAAGTAGACTGAGTCTTATTTTGTTCACAGCATCGCAGGGGCGTGGCCCATCTCCGAAGGAAATTGCCCGCCCATGGTGACACCGCTCCCCGAACAGCATCCCTGGTGAAACACGGCTCCACGGGTCAACTTACAGCTCTGCCCGTCGTGGTGATTCTGGACACAGATGCGGGCACCTATTTCATCATGATTTCTGGAATATTTAGGGACCGAGGAGTTTAATACTGGGATGCATAGGCTTGCTATGAAAAACAAAGACAAAACTTAATACATCCCTCAGCAGAGAGACACGTTTGTTACGACTGATGAATCGATGTGGACGTTTCTGCCTCACCCGAAGTCCAGAGTTTACCTCGGGGCTCTCTCGTGGGGTCGTGACATCGGGGGGTTTGGGCCAACTTGTGATGGCACGTATCCCCTGGGGACATCCTCCGGGAGGGCGTCCTTGCCTCTCACCCACCCACAGCTGGTGTGTCTTCAAGGACCCCTTTCACCTTCGGGATGTCACTATTGGTTCAGTGAAGAGCGTATCAAACTGCACGGTCAGACTGTCCCCGTTTTTTTCATTGTAGTGAGGACACATAGCATGAGATCTCTTGCCTTAACGAATTTTCGACAAGCGCTAACTGCAGGGGCGATGTCCTACAGCAGATCCCTGGAACTCACTCGCTTGGAGTAACTGAAACTTCACGTCTGCTCTTAGCGACTTCCCGTCCCCACTCCCAGCCCCTGGCAGTCACTGCTGACGTCGTGCGTCGGACCACGGCAGGTTCTACATTTGAGTGGACCCGTGCCGCCTTTGTCCTTCCGTGACTGGCTTGTTTCACTGAGCACGACGCCCCTCCCCGACCCAGGCCTGTCGGGGCTGCAGGGCGTGTCTGGGTCGCCTCCTTCCAAAGGCTGCACAAGGCTCCGGGGCGTGTTTATTCCACATCTTTGCTAGCCGGCCGGCCGTGGGTGGACGCGGGGGTTGTTTCCACATCTGGGCTGCTGTGCATGACGTTGCTATGAGCATGGGGTGCAGATTGCTCCTCAAGGACGAGGTAGTTTCTCGGTCTTTCTCCCGGCTGGATAGTCAGAGCCGGTAATGCACGGACCTGGCGTGCTGGGATTCCAGCCGTCAGTGGGCCATGAGGTAGAGTTGAGGTCTGCCCAGTTTCGCTCCACAGAGCCATCCGTCTCAGCATGCCCCTGACCTCCAGCCCTGCTCCGTGCCCCAGCTCCCCCTCGGTGGCATGCAGAGGAAGCGGGTTCCCAGGTGGCACGGGGCACCCAGTGCCAGGGAATGTGTGATGCGTGGAACTTGTCTAAGGCCGTTCTGTGAACCTCTGTGTCTCACATCAAGAGATAGCTCTTAAAACTACGCCTTCGGCCCCCATTTAATCTTCAGCGTGACCCAAAGAAGTTGTGCCCTAGGATCAAATTGTGTCTGAGGACAGAAGTGCATTGCTTATAGGGAATTGATAAGCAGTCCTTTCCAAATACATCAAAGGACAGAAGGGCTTCATTCAGTGACTATCAATAAACCTTACGGGCCAAGCTAATTAAGAAAGTTTATAAAATCTAAAGGAGGCTTTTATCAAACCCGTATGAGATAATCTTCTGATAGTAAGATTCTCCTTTCCTTCTAGTTGCCTGTAACATAATTATTTGTTGAAAATGATGAAATCTACTTCATAGTTTTATCTGGAGATAGTCCCGAGTTTTACTTTATGTATAAAATTATATGCATAATTTTATATAAAAGTTTTGTATAAATTTTATATAAAATTTTAAATACAAAATTTTATACATAAAATTATATATATATGGAGTAAGAGAGAGAGAAGAGTGTCAGAAGGAGGAAAAGGAGAAGGGAGGAGAGAGTCAGAGGGAGGAGGAGAGTCTGAGGGAGGAAGAAGTGAGTCAGAGGGAGGAGGAAGGAGAGAAGGGAAGGAGAGTCAGAGGGACATGGGGAAGAAGAGAGTGCAGGGACAGAGAGGCATTGTTCCAGTCCCTGTTTCAGAGATTCCTGAACTCCACTGTGTGTTCGCATGTGTGTGCACACGCGTGTGGATTTCTCTGTGTGTGCACCTGTGGGCATGCACACACACAGACACTCGGATTCAGCCAGAGAACTTTGTATTCTTATATTAGATTTGCTTTGTGGTCTAAACAAACGAGTCTGGTGTGTTTTCATTTCAACCCAGAAGCAATACCACACACCTCGAAGTGCCCCCACGTCCGAGTCCCCACGCAGAAGAAACATCCGGCCCCGAACGCAAATGTCTGCTCTTGTTCCCTCCTGCCTTCCACCCCGTGGCTGGGACACTGGGCTGTGCTGGGGGCTCTGAGCATATTGCTCCAATTCTTTGAGCACCAAGGTCGTCCCCGGGGCTCCTCCTATGAGCACAGAGTGGAGCAAGGCAGGTAAGGAGCCTGAGCCACTGTCTGGAACACGGTAAGTATAAGATGATAATTACCATCACGATTATAGTCTTATAATTTGTTACCATTGTCAACATTTTGAATATAGAGCCAGACACAGACATACGGTGAGCATTTGATACATTGTAATTATTAATATTATTATTAAAACATAAACATATCTTATTAATGTAAAACCGAGCTTTGGTTTTTATTCAATGTCCAGCATCACACACAACAATGAAACTAATAAAGACATTTTTATTAAAATCAGAAATAGGGCAAAGTACGTAGTATAAATGTAATTATATTTCAGTCAAAATCCCAAATGGCTTTTATTTTGAAACTTGACAATATAATTACACATTTCTTCTGCAATAATAGGACATAATCATCAAGGAAATATAGAAGAAAGATAATGAGAGAGGAATTTCACAGCTAGATATTTCGTAAGCTATAATAAGTTTCAAAGAAGTATTAATTCGAGAACAGACATATCAATGGAGAACAGAAGTCCTAAAAATAGACCCATTTAAAAGGATATTTGCTATATAATGAGTGAAATTTCCAATAATTTAGCAGTATGCCTAGTTAATGAATAGCATTATAATTGGTTCATACATGAAAGAAACTCAACTATATGACTTTTTCATACAATACATGAGCATAAACTATATAGATGGAGTTAATACTTAAATATAAAAGACCATGAAAATAATTGTATATTTTATTTATTTATTTATTTCCAATTTATTTTATTTTATTTTTTCAGTGTTCCAAGATTCATTGTTCATGTACCACACCCAGTGCTCCATGCAGTACTTGCCAATAGTAATATTTCTGAATATAGGAGAAAAATTGTTCACATATCAAAATCCTTAAGAAAAAATATAATATTGATACATCAAAAATCCGTTTCTGCAAATGAAAACCACATTAAAATATAGACATTTTTTAAAATAGAAAAAAGCTTTAGAATACAAAGTAGTTTTTTTGTGTGTGCCTGTACACAAGGCTTTACAAAATGCAAATTAGCAATAAAAGTGTACCACGCGAACAAGAAAACATTGGAAAATGATGTGCAAACGATTTTTTAAATAACCATCTATATACATGAAAAGCAAACATTTAGCTTTACCGGCTAATGCCTGCTGAGTGTTGTCCAAGGGAGAATTATCAAAACCCCTAGCTCTGTGTAATCTTGCATCATGCTTTGGAAGCTGTGTTTTTGCGTGCGTACACAATTAAGAAAGTTATGTCCACTCGATGAACTGACACTTGCATAATTAAGACATACTCTAGGTCATCTGGGCTAATTTTCTTGTTTCGCTACCTACTTGGTTTGTAATTAAGGTATCACGTCTAATTGCAGTTAGATTGTTTGATACTGTTCTGAAGCGTCAGATACTTGCTTATTTCCTTCCTTCCTGCCTTCCTCCTTTCTTTCTTCTTTTTCTTTCTTTTCTTTTCTTTCTTTCTTTCTTTCTTTCTTTCTTTCTTTCTTTCTTTCTTTTTCTTTCTTTTTCTCTTTTTCTCAACCCCATGCATCAGATATACATATGTGTATATATATTTATATCTAAATAAATGTATTTATTTATTGTTTTATTATATTTATTATATTTTATTATTATTATAAATAAATATATTTATTCATTGTAAGTATATCTATATTTCAATTGGCTGGTCTCTGATTTATTCACATGCTGAATTTCAGATCCAGCCTCCCATTGGGCTCCTTGCCTTTCAGCTTGGAAGGCCTGTGTGACCAATGTGCGCCTGACGGCGGTGAATTCTGTGTATGTGTGCGTGTGTGCGTGCATGTGCGTGCATGTGTGTACGTGTTAAAATTCCTCTTTTCATTTTCACATTTAAAAACTACTAGAAATTCTATGTTTCTAAATTTTTCTATTCCACACTTTAAAGATGCTGTTGTGCTATATTTTCCTGCAAGCTGAGAACACAAATACACGCTCACTTAGTCCGTACGACAGACGTGTTCAGACGTCGGCACGGACCCAGGCGGGCACGTGGGTCCGCAAGCGAGCGCGCTCCTAGCCGGAGGCCCGCAGCTAGGGCTCCGCGGGAGAACACGCACACCCAGGACCCACGTCTTCTGCCTCAGATCCCGTTTTCCATTAAAGGAGCCAACACCACTTGGAGAAATCACTGATTCTAGGACCGGGGCCCAGAAAGAGCAGGCTGGGCCCGGAGACCCCTGGAGGGGCTGAAGGCGAAGATGTGCTCAGACCACAGGGAGGCGCGGAGGGCCCCACGGGGACGCCTGCGGGCCACCTCAGAGCGTTCCCGCGGCCGGAGCCGCTGCAAGCCCGTCCTAACAGTTTTGGACGAAATACCCTTCTGTGTATGCTGATATAAATAAATTACCGGGTGTATCAACAGTAGATAAATCAGAGAGAGAGAGAGAGAAGTCCTCTTTTCAGGAGAGTGCCCGATAAAACAGTCTACCTAGACTCTGCCTCCTCCATCAGGCAGCTTAATTTCCTCTCCTTCCAAAAAAGAGAGTACTGAAACAGAAAAAGCCTAAGTTTACAGTGGAGAAATCCAGCAGACTCTACTTTAACGGGGCGATTAATGTTAAAACCACGTGTAGGAATTCGTATTGATATTAGGAACTCTGCTGTGTGGTTTATTAGTCAGAGCTCTGCAGAGAAACAATGAGCCGGATACATCTGTATCTATATCAGTATCTGTATCCGTATCTGCAACTATATCTGTATCTACATCACCTCTCTCTATCAACATCTGTATCTATCTATGTCATCTATCTATATCTATCATCAGTCATCTCTCTGTCTATCCAACTATATGCGGCACAAGATCCCCAACAAATGTCTCTTCTTCTTCTCTTTCAAGTCTGTGTGTCTTCCAGAGGCAATGAAAATCAAACCAAAAATAAGCAGCTCCTTCAAGTCTCATCAACTGAGAATTTGGAAGCTTGTAACTCATCCTGTGGAGACTGTTAGAAGTCAAAATATCCCACTTACTTACACAAACATCTGGTAAACAACATAGTTAACATCCTTGGAAAGTCAGCGGGCTGGAAAACACAGTCCGTGCAGACAGGCATGTGCTGAGTTTTGACAAGATCCTAAAGGAAACTTATTTAATCTAAGGTTTACCAGCACAGAAATGCAATGCATTTTATCAGAGACCCAGGATAACAAATTAAAATGGATTTGATCACAATTATTCACTTGTATCGGAAGAAAGACGGGGGATATTGTGGCCGGCATTTCAAAAAATATCATCGAGCTTTCCAAACATTAGCATGTCGGTGTTGAATATGATATTTATACAGCGGGCATTGAAGAGAAGATTAAATTGCCTTTTTATGTAAGAAATTGGATAAAGAACAGGAATCAAGTAAATCCAAAGTGTAATTTTCTTATGAACATGAATTGATAGGACGTGCTCAGGTCAAAGATAATGTGTGCCATTATATGGCTGAGGCAGGAATCTGACATTTCTTTGGCCATGGTATAAAATTTAAAGTGACATGCCTTTATTTTCCACTGGGACAGCTGTTACAATTCTCCCATGAGAGCCGGCCCCAGCTGGCACGTTTTAAATGGAAATACATGTGGATAATAACCATAGACTCTAGACCAGTGCTGGCTAGCCAGGAATCAAATTAGGGGTGAGTAAAAGCTTTGTTTATATTTCTTCTGCTTTTAAACCTTTCCAGAGAGTTGATTATATATTATTAGCATGGATATTTATGGATTAGGGACCCCAGGAGCTCAAATAGCACATTTAGCTTCAAGAGATTCCCTGGTTTTGTGCGTGTGTGTGTGTGTGTGTGTGTAGTGTAATTGCACCTGTGTGCACTCATATATCTTCCTCGATGTGCAAAAATAAGAAACATAAAATTCTCACCAATTTGTTCAGACTTCATCAGTTCGGAGCAAACCTAGTCTAGGACCTAATGCAATGCCCTTGAAATCTACTTTTGATCTACTTCTCTCCAGGGAGGACTATAGCGTTTTCAGGTAGAGTCTGATACCCAAGGCCGAAGTCGCAGACCGAGGACCCTAGGGGCTCCTATCAACAATGGTGGGTCTGGAAATGGTTGATTCCTTTGAGGATGGCATGCCCTGTCCCTGGTGCCCCAGATCCTGTGTGGCTAGTCCTAGCTCCGAGTAGAAGGGGGGGGCGGTCAGCACTGTCACAAACCAGGGGACCGGTGTTGCAAGGGGCACTGGGGAAGGTGGCAAGTGAGATGCTTTGATTCCATATTCACTTTATTCACACTAAGTCCCTTAATTCCTGTGGCATACCAACGAGTTACTCCCGTTTTACCGAGAAGGAAGCAGGCAGAGAGCTTAATTTGCCAGGGTCTCACGGCCAGGTCCGTCGTTTGAATCCAGGACCATCCAAATCCGAAGAATATGTATCTATACCACAGTATTTTGGTTATGGACAGTCTAATACACGTAAATTTTCCAGTGTTCCTTGAGTATTAGAAGTGAATAGCACTTGAATATTTTAAGAAACCTTTTTATTATTTTGCAACAAATATAATTTTCCAATTGACAGAAATAAACGACCCTTGGGGTATTTCCCCTGCGGGTAGGATGCGCATCGGGGACTGTGAGGCTTGGTCAGGACGCACATTCACCGCACAATTATGCTGAGTGCTGAGTCATCTGCCCTGTCATCAGTGAGCCAGCGCAGCCCCGAGCACTGTGCCTTCCCTTGCCATCTGACGGATTTGAATGTCCCCATGTGGTCTGTTGAGCAAGGGGCGGCTCGCGGGCATGCACCGCTGGGCAGCTCTGTGGGAGAGCAGAAGTTCCCATCTCTGTGCAAGTGTCCCAACTTTGCTGACTCCGAATGAGGAGGCATTTTTGCAAATCATGACTCTAACTCCCGACTGCTCATAAATATCTCTAAAACATAAACTGCTCTCTTTTGTCTTAGAAAATGTGGTGCAGAGTACAGCCAATACCCAATGTTTAGAAGAACCATTTCTTAGGATCCCAACCTCGGTAGGAGAGTTAGAGGTCCCTGAGTGCACCCGGGTTCCCGGGACAGAAATGCCCAGGAGGACACCCTCTCCAGACGGCTGCTCATTTCCTGAAGGCTTTTTGTTGTGAAGTTTTCCTTTCATGGAGTTCTTACCTACATTGTTCTCCTGAAGATACAGCTCGTCCTTCGTCTTGCATCTACACTACGTCGAGAAATAAGTGCCTTCTGAAAACCAGTATTATTCTCGTGCCCTCCTTTGCTGTCTTTCAGATGAAATATTCTGAGTTTTGTCAGTTTTTCCACATGGAATTTCATCTCAGACTCTGACAGTTCTGGTCTCTGGCCTTTGCACCATGTCCGGATCCATTCGAAAGTAACTGCCTTATTGCATAGCGTCCACATTGGAACAGAAGTCCTGATATGGTCCAAAGGGCACCAAGACTTCACTAACCATGGCCCAGAAATAACCTCAATATAAGCATAAAACAGTGAGTGTAGCAAATTAAAAAGAAAACCTTTTCTGCCCACTTCACCATGAATTATGTTCATTTACAGACCCCCTGGTAGTTCTCATACAAATTCTTAGGTCAAAACCAATTTTCTTATAAAAAATTAAGTTTTAAAATTAACTGTAGCAATTTTAAATGCTCTGTATTGAATTTCACCTTCCAAAAAAAAAAAAAAAAAAAGGAATCATTGCCTCAACTAATAAAACTAACTTAAAAAATGTGCTTCCCTCCCCAGTAAGTACCTTTTCCTATTTAGCTGGAGAAGAATGATGACGGACTCTGATGGTAGGCAATCAGACATCTTTTTTGAAAGTTTTGGTTATTTTACCGTTAAAAAAATTCTATTTTTCCTGAGTGCTCAGCCAACGTTACATCCTCTAAATCTGTATTGCTGTATTATTAGGACCTCTAACTTCAAGATTAAGATATAGGTAGACCTAGCAGTTTCCTGATTGCAGCCCTATGAGCTTTTCAGCGTCACATACATTTCTAGCTTTGTCCCTATTAACCTGGCTCCCGTGCACCTCCCAGGCTCTGTGTGGGGCTTCCGGTGGGCAGGGGGCTGCTTCCCTCTTACTACATATGTGCCTCCTTGGCTGTGGCTTCAGTTACAGGCGGTCCGCCGGGTGTGGAGGTCCTTCCGACCTGTCCTTGGAAGGGCAGTAGTAGCGTAAACCCAGCTCACAGCATCCACGTCACCCTCCTCACTTCGCCCAGTTACCTGGGCCCCGGGTCAGTTCCGAACATCGCAAGAAGAAGCAGAGTGAGTGCCGGACAAGAGGATATTTTGAGAGAGAGACAGAGAGAGACCACATTCACATCACTGTTATTATAGTTGATTATTATCTTTGCTTTATTTTATGATTCGTTATTGCTACTCTCATAGTGTATAAATAAAACTTTATCGTGAGAATGCGTGTACAGGAAACGGCGTAGTATATAAAAGGTTCGGTTCTATCCATGGTTTTAGGCATCCACTGGTGTTCTTGGGACATATTCCTTGCGGATGAGGGGTATTACATTTCAAAGTCCCTCATTAATTCTTAAAAATTACTAATAAACAAAGAAAGAAAGTCACTCATTAATTCTTTTTTTAAAGATTTTATTTATTTATTTATTTATTTATTTATTTATTTATTTATTTGACAGAGAGAGAGATCACAAGTAGGCAGAGAGGCAGGCAGAGAGAGGAGGGGAAGCAGGCTCCCTGCCGAACAGAGAGCCCGATGCGGGGCTCGATCCCAGGACCCTGAGATCATGACCTGAGCCGAAGGCAGAGGCTTTAACCCACTGAGCCCCCCAGGTGCCCCATCAATCATTAATTCTTGACAACAGAGTCATCTGCTCACCCTTAATGGTCATGCCTCTCGTTTCTTCCCTGGAGTGTGTCAGTGGTGATGAAATACATTACGAGCTTTTCTTTGGGGTTCTCACAGATTTGGCTGTTTGGGAGGGATAGTGGTGGCCAAGATCACTGGGAAAGCTGAACTCGGTGGGCCGTGCTGTGGTGCCTAGAAGACCAGAGAAGCATTGTGGGTAAGGGTTGTAGCCAGAATGTGATGTGGCTGGAGTTCGTTTCTGCTGCCCCATTTCTCCACTCAAGACATTTCCTTCAGGCTCAAAAGATGATGTTGGTGTTTCAGAGAAATGCCCCCACCCCCACCGCCGGGCCCCTAAGTGGGCCCTTCCCATAATGAAACGTTCTCACCCGGCGACTGACCTCATCACGGCCCACTCTCTGCAGAAAGGATGGTAAAATCCTTTACCATCCTATTCAATTTAGCAATTGCATTCTGCACTTTGATGACTTTCAGTCATGGAAGCTGAGTGAGGAGGAAAGTATTTTAGAGAGTGGGACTTTGAAAGGAGAATGTTTTAAAATTCTTTTGACAGTTGTTAACTTTTTTGGGCATTGTCTTCCAAGTAACAGGTAATTTGAGTAAGGTAGAGGAATATGGAAAATGAAAACGTTAAATTTGATAAAACCCACCATACAGACCTTAAGTGGAGCCTATTACCAGTCTTAGCACTTCTGGATTGAGAAACACAGGGGAGAAAGAGGTCAGGCCATATGGCTTGCATATTTAGCTTGAAGTGTAGCGCTCCAGCGGAAAACAGAATAATCTTGGGACACACTGGTTTTGCCATTAATACTTCACTCGTACTTGGAGAAACCAACACCAACTTAGGGAAACTATAGAGTAAGCAATATTGAATAACTCATAACCATAAGAGAGGATATTAAAATAAACATGTAGCTCCAAATAGACCCGTGGTGATTGTTCCATTATCTCACCATCAAAGTGCAGTGCATTGGAATGTGTCCTCCAAAAGATGTGTTCAAGTCCTGACCCACAGCAGCTGGGAATATGGCCTTATTTGGAAATGAGGTCTTTATAGATGTAACCAGGTGAACACAAGGTCATACTGGTATAGGGTGGGCCCTAATCCATTGTAACTGGTAAATAAAGGTGAGTTCCGGACATAGGCACAGGTGGAGGCAGAGAGACAGAGACTATAGTAATGTGGCTTCAGGCAGAGGAATGCCAAAGGTTGCTGACACCACCAGAAACGAGAAAGGGGCTGGGACAGTTCCCTTCTCAGAGCCTCCAGAAGGAAACAACCAACCCTGCTGAAAACTTGATCTCAGATTGCTAGACTCCAGAACTGAGAGATAACAATATTCTGTTGTTTTAGGCCAGCCTGTCTTTGGTACTTTGTTATGGAGAGAAACTAATCACATGGTAGACTTTGAGCTACTGAAATGAAGACCTGGGTCTTCCTATTGGGGGTTAGGGTTCAGATGTCCTTTGTTTACAATCACACCACACTTATGTCAGAATTCTGGGCAAGGCAGACATCTTTACACACAAAATGTAAATAAAAATATGCATGTATCTTACACTATGTATTAAATTTAACCAACTAAAATTAAAGCCATTTTATAAATCAAATTCAGCTGACAGGTCCCAACTCCTACTGTAAGTTACATACTGTGTGTCCACAATCCACCACGGGAATCTAAATATCACTGAATATTGTATATCTGTTGGTCGTAGTCCAGTACATTACTTCCCATATTCCTAGTACCATTATTGTTGATAAGGTGAAACAAAGTCATCCACTATACTGGAACTAATTGGGAAGGGGGGGTCCTCATTTTTCCCAATATTAACAAAAACTAAGTTTCCCTTCCACTATCCTTATCCTTTTTTCCACCCCTTCTTTGGCCATCCCAACACCAAAGTGTTCAGGTAAGAGGTACTTGTGTGTTGCTTGCATGCCCAGGAATGAGGAAGTTGGGTGTAGGAAGGTTGAGGGAATGGGGGCCATGGAGATTGAAAGACAAAGAGGTCACTTGTGCAAGTGGGACATTGGACATTGAGAAAATAATGAATAGATTGAACTAATGAGGAAATGTATTAAGGATAATAGGTACCAGTTTTTTCAAGAGGAAGGGGAATTCCTTTCAGAGGAAGGAATTACAACCAAGACAAGAGGAAAGGCTAAAAAACGTCTTAAAGTGTTGGGCTGGAATTGCAGATACAGGTATGAATCCTTTCCTTTGTTTTTGTTTTTTTTTTTTAAGATTTATTTATTTATTTGAGAGAGAGAGAGAAAGAGAGAGAGTGGAGGATAAGGGCAGCAGGAGAGGGAGAGAGAGTCTCAAGCAGACTCCTTGCTGAGTGTGTAGCCCGATGCAGGGCTTGATATCATGATCCTGAGATTAGCACCTGAGCTGAAACCAAGAGTCAGGTGCTCAACTGCCTAAGCCATCCAGGTGTGCCTGAATTCATTTTTTAAAATTGCATAACACAAGTAGAAATAGCATAGTTTCAGAGGTACTGATGTGTACCTATGTGTGTGCATGTACATGCACATATTCCCGGCTTCCACTGCCATAATCTGTAAACACACCTGACATCCAGGTGTTGGCTTCCCCTAGCCATCTTCCAATGAGGGTTGTTAGGACTCCTTGGATGAGAGGTAGATTCCAGGGCTAAGGGAGGGAAGGTGCAAGATGGATTTAGGATAACTTATGCCGGGAAGAACAGGATAAAGAGCCAACTTGAAGGGGCTTAGCATGGTTAAATTCGGGATGATTTAAGCATCAAAAAGCTATGATAACGCGTTTGTTGACTAAAATAGAAATACATGAGTAAACAAACAAATCAATACATGAAGTAAATAAATAATACATGAGGAAGGAAAGCTTTTCCTTATGATAAAATCCCAACTAATAAATGCAGAAAGAAGGATGGAAATAGGAAATGGCACAGTGGTTGTTGACCCCAGCAGGAGATGTCAGTGGACGCTAAAGCCACGGAGTGGAATTTCTATAAGAAACGGGATATTAGCTTAAAAGTCTCCTCAGATAATGTACATTAATTACAAAGGGGAAAGTGGTGACTATATGCTTAAGAAGCAGAGCAGACAAGGTGACCCACGCTAACATGTCCACTGGTGGAAGGAGGTGACATAGTGTGCCTCTTCATGGGGCACACTGAGAAGGGCATTCAGACCTGTCACCGTGTGCCCTGAGGGGACACGGAAAAACTCCAGATGGACCCTGACCATGGTCGCCTTGAACTTATCAAGGTTAAAACAAGGAAAATATAAAAAGTTCTCTGAGGTTGAAGATTGAACCACAAGGCCACTGAATGCAGGGTGAGATTCTGGATCCTGAGCCCGGGAAAAGCAAAGGGATATTGCTGGGAATTGGGTGGAAGTGAGCTTGGGTGTGAAACATTGCATCGGTGTTGATTTCCTGATGCACAGTCTTATCTGTTGATAATATATGATTGTTTCCCTGCTCGTTTGTGAGATACAACGTAGAATTTTGCCAAGTCTGCTAGAACGAGTCTTAAAAGGTAAATCCATAGTACACTTTCTTTATCTTCATCTCTGCAGCCTGCTTGCAGATGATTCTGGAAGAGACCTGATGATGGTGAGTGTGTGTGTATGGAGACAGAGATGAAGGTAGGATATGGGGGCAGGGAGGTCTTAGAACAGACGTGGTGAGATGCTAACCGCTGAGGAGTCGGGGAGCAGGAATCCCAGGGGTGTGGAAATCCTTGGTGCGAATTTTAAATTTCTCTGTAGGCTAAATGTTGTTTCAAGAGAAAATGTGGGCATGGAGAACAAAATGGATTTCTTCAAAATGGAATGGCACGTCCTGTGAAATTTTAGACCGACCTGACCAGTGTTAGAATTTTCACTGATCCGGAGTCATGTGCTTTCTTATGAGGTATATTCAGGAAGGAGGAAGTAAAGCAACCAGAAGCAAGTGAAAAAATAAAGCCATTAAATCAGGATCAGTTTTGGCACATAGACCTCCTTAAGAGTCGTCATCCCATTATGTTCAGTGTCGATTCCTGTCTATTAAAGGGATGCTATTCCTCAGTGAGCCAATATTAAAACTGAATTTCTGAGAACCAGGTTATTGTCGAGGTAACGTGAACAGATTTTTCCAGAACAGACTAACATCATACAGGGTAAAAGAAACGCTGATGACTACATTGCATCTTGAGGAAATTATATTCTAACATGAATGCAACAATTTCGAGTTTTCAAGAGGTCATTAAGAAATGAAATGGGTGTTCTCTTATTTGTTCAAGACTCATTTGAATCACTCACATCCTGTGGAGAAGAGCAAACCCAACCTTCAAATCCATCGAACTGACGTCCAACAAAACCACAGTTTCAGCCAACATGGAGCCGTCTTCCCTTCCAGGTCCTCTTTGTCACCACCGACAACTGCGCACAACACACAAGCACGCTAGAAGAAGGGACCTCGGGTTGTGAGACATGACATGGCGGTGAGTTCCTAGTGGGTTCTCCAGGTTTCCAGAGGCCAGAAGGAAGGGCCACTGTGTCCTTCGGTTCCTGAGATGTGACTGGGACCTGTGAATTCTCTATTCAGTGCAATGCGCTTCATGAATACAGAAGAGGAGGGTGGATGCAGACATTTCGAAACCACCAGAAATTGCTGCTAAGAAACCTACCTGAAGGGGATGGTAGAGGAATTTCTTCATGGGGAAAGGAAAATAGGGAAGAAAACGTGGAACTTCAGAAAGGAAAAAAGAATGTTGGAAGGGGTAAAAACACCCATAGAAATATAACAGAAATATAAGTAACCGAGTAATAGAAATAAATGCAATGAACTATCTTTTTCATGAGTTGTACAAATCATTTCTGATAGTTGGAAGCACAGATTATAACATTCTGGGATGAGGCACTCAGCATTTGTGGATGTAGAGGAGAGACTCAGGACGCGTATTTCAACTATGGAGAGATAAAGGGAGTTAGTTTCTGTGCGTCTATCCAAGTGGCAAAATGCTGATTCCAGTAACCTCTGTTAGTTCAATGAGGCCTTGAAACACCGAACACACTAAAAAAAAAAATTATTCAAAGTGATACACTCAAAACACCATAAATAAATCAAAATGGGATCTAAATCTTTCATATTTCTGATCTCTTGAAGATTTTTCATTAAAATACGTTATTGAGAAGAACAAGTATGTTTGATGCATAGCAAACCGCAAATTCTGTGAAGCCTGGTGGGGAGGGAGACGTGAGGCGGAGGAGAGAGAAAGAGACAGAGACAGAGAGACAGAGACAGTGACAGAGAGACAGAGACAGGGAGGGGGCAGACTTATTTTGTATTTTCAATATAGGGTGGAGAGAAAGAAGTAGGATCGTAAAAACACCATCAGAAGCATCAAAGAGCCAACAGAACTGTTTTCTGAAGCAGATAATGCATAGGTTACCGGGGCAAGTGTCAAAAATAAATCTATTTTAGAACTTTATCTTCCTCAAATGAAAATGCTTTTCTAACTCAGGGCCTTTCACGTGTCACCTTCTTTCTCCACATCCATTTATTTCCCAAATCCTGTTATGTCTGCCTCAGTAAGATTTCTTGAGTGCATCCCTGCCTCTACCGAATTTTAGCTGAAGAAAGTAGAGACAAGCCCCAGCTTGAAGTCACCAGAGAAGCTGTCACTGGAAACAGGATTCCTCTCCGCTCGATGGTCTGGCCCCTTCCTCCCAACCCTCCCCGGCTGCAGCGGGCCCCACGCTGGTTTCCTTCCCAGGCCACACATTCCTTGAGAATTACAGGCGGATCATTGATACCGTCCTGTGAGTTTGAATTCAAAGGTCATTTCTCTCAGGTGCATTTGCATCAGGAGACTTGTGTTCTCTTACCGAAGCTTCACCACCTGGGAAGATACGGGAGCGATTATTTGGGTTTGGAAGACCCCTATTTTATTCACTCGCCGGTACACCACCTCCTGGAGGTCCAACTCCCCACCTCGCAGCTGCCTCCGGATGAGAGGTGCGTGTTCAAGGGCATGCAGAACGCCGTCGACCGGCTCCTTCGGCCGTCCTCGAAGAGGGGACGAAATGTCCTGTGAGCCCAGCGACGCCATCACACATCTGCAGAACCAAAGCTCCTCCGTCGGCAGCGACACAGAGACGTGGCTGGTTGAGAACACAGGAGAGGAGGAAGGTTAAGAAAATGTCTGCCGCTTCTGTGTGGGATGCTCTCTGGTTTCCCTGTGTAGTGTGCAATTTGACTTAGGGCATTTCTGCAAAATAGATCTTGATTCTCTTTGGGAAAAGATGGGGTAAACCACACGTTTCCTTTGATTGTATCTTCTTGTGGAAGAAACAACTCTATCACCACATCCCAGGAGAACCTTCCGGAAGCCAGCTGTGCGATCCAAAGCGTGGACCCGTCTGCGCCCTGGTCTGCCTGTCCCCTGCCAGCCTCCCAGGGACCGCCGTGGCCTCCAGGCTGGGGCCCGCTGTCCTCCGTAGCATGTTCCTGCTAATCAGACCACGGGGACCGTGTGAATTTTAAATTCTGAAAAACACTCAAGGCAAATCCATCACTTCATAGTTGAAAATGTCAAGAAAAAGTGTGCTGAATCTGGAAATAATGGGGAAGAAAAAGGCCATGTGGTCTCTCTGTGTCACCCAAGGCCAGGACACCCTGTCCAAAAGCCATCTGGCTTTCTTGAGCGCAAAACTTTTCTCAAATTACTATTTATTGTTGGTTCAAGCCCTGACTAGGTAAAGTCTTTTTTTATTGATTTTTAGAAAACTAAACTGATTTTCTGGTAACAAGCAAATAATTTCCTTCCGGGAGAGAATATACTCCCGAAGGCTATGGTTCCACTGCCTTGCAGAATATGTTCTGGTTTTCTAACTTAGCAACTGTCCATCGTGGTCATTTTGTGATCTGACCGTATGCATACCGGCTTCCCGTTTACAAACACACGTCCGGAAGATAGACTCTTCCCTCCGCTGCTGCTGTTGGTGTAATGCGAATTATTTCTTGGGGATTGAATGCACACCCAACTGACTTTGATGCTTCTAATATGTCCTGAGTTTTAATCATCACCCCATACAGAACGCTACCCATTCTTCCTGGCAAGCATAAAGGAAGGAAGTTATATGCAGGACGACCCGGCATCTGGGAAGGTGGAAATAGGGTTTACTTTTCGGGACTGCCGGTGGCAAAGGACATTTTGCACCAACGGCCAGCTCTTTCGGAAGCACCCAGACCCCTCATGTCCTTGCTCCGCTGATGCACAGCATGTGCCGAATTCAGGAATGATGACATCTCTGCCTTTGTTTCCTGCATGGTGGGCACCTCCTTCCCCTGGATTCCGACCAGCTGCAGAAGAGAGGAAAGATGACCTTTCTATTGATCTCACCTCTACCGATTGCAATACTAAGCACCAGGGCCCCATGGCTCAATGAAACATCAATACAATGGAAAAGGAAGCATATTTTGAGTGAGAGTATTGTGAAGCCTTATGCTGGGTGGGGGGACTCCCCAGGGGGGCGCAGGGTGTAGGGCACGGGGGAAAGGCCCTGGGAGGAAATGTCCCACACTTTGGGAAGAGAGAGGGAGTGATTTTTGTTTTCTTTGCTTTCTTTCATCCCCAACATTTGGTAACAGCAGCTCTAACACTTCAGCTGCATTTTCTTTGTGATTCATGATAAAAGAAAGACATGAAAGAAATGCTCAGGATCACCTTCCTTTCCTGTAACCCGACAATAAAAACAACGTCTTCCCCGTGAAGCCACGGAAAAGGATGTCACATTAACCATATGAAATGCATTTACTTTCTTGGCGGTCCAAGAAGCCATCCAAAGGAGTATTTGATGAGAAAATTGAATGAGCAAAAGGTTAAGAACAATTGAAATTTTCTTCAGGATTCTAAATTCCATTTTGTATACAACTGTTGTTTCTGGATGTCTCTTCTTTACTTCTATAAACCTCCACGAGGGGCTCTTTCCAGATGCTATTTGGTGATGGTATATATACATATGCATGTGCTATATTCCCTTTAGATATCAAGATAATTTTTAAAGATAGAGCTTCATTTTCTGCTTATGTAGACTACACTTTGGATTACAACGCACTGTTAGTGCTTTGGTCCATGCACGCTCGGTGGTCCCCCCTTCACCGTGGGGGACGGGCTGGTGTAAGGTAGCATGAGCTGGTCCCAACACACCTCTCCTACCTGGGAGTCTAAGCCTTGGATCTGTACCCTGCCTTCCCTCCTCTTCCTATACACCACTGAAATGGTTAATTCTTCAGTTGATAGTGGGAACTGGGTCCCTCTTCTGCTTTCCAGTGCGGGTGGAAAATAATGCTGAGCTACATGAAAAATAGAATTGTGTTGTGTGAGTTTAGATAAGAGAACATGTGAGATGGAAAATCAGTGAAACTGCAGTTCCCTGATATGATGCCTGGTTCCTAGAACTCCTTCCGGGCACAGTGCCCACTGTCTCACGTATGGTGTTCCATATGTGAGTTCCATACCCTCAAAACTGTCCCAGCAGACCCACACTACCCTTAGTCCCACTACCCTTAGTCCCCCAAACAGAAGGAAAACTGAAGCTAAGTGAAGTACAGTAGCTTGTCCGAGGTTACATGGGCTGTAGGCGACAGAACCCCTTAATTTCAAGTGGATGTCGCAGACGGGAAGTTCTGTGGTTCTCCGAGGGATACGATAATGGTGGCTAGAACAGACTAGGATATCCGGATGGGTTTGGGACTATGGGTAAGATCTTAATATCTAAATGAGTACACATAGTCATCAGAGAAAAGGAGTAAGGCTCACACCATATCAGTGTCTAGCAAGTATATTGCTAATTCCTGTGTAGTTTCATCTTTTACTTTTTTACACTCACCATATCATCATCCCAATTATACAGATGGAAAAACTGAGATGTAGACAATGAATAGCTCGTCTGATATTAAATATTTAGACGACTATTAGCGGCAAGTCCAAGTTCCCACTGACGTTCAAGGATTCACTCTCAATGCTGCATCCCCATCTGGATAGCTTTCTTTGGGGACACAAGTCAGACTTTTTTACCTGTGACATTAGTTCTCTTAGTTCCCAAATATTCTTCTAGAGCATGTTCAGAGATCGAATATTGCTGTCATTCCTCTAAGCTCCCCATCTTTTTTTTTCATTTACTTAAAATCAACCATTTCCTAGAAAAGAAGTCAGAAATGCAGGAGAACAAAGAAGCAGTCATAAGAGACAAAGACATTCCAGAACAGGTATCTGCAAACCCTGGGGCTTTCTCCTGCGCGGTCGGCCTTGGCCTTGAGGAGTGCCTGAGCGAGTTGAACAGAAAGAAAATAAGGACAAGTTATCTACACAGGATAATCAAACAAAACACATTTTTCTTGAACATGGTAGTCACTGGTATGTGTAATGTGATTTTGAAGATTGAAATGCTGATCAAAACGTAGCGACGATCAGACAATGTGCCGAGTACTTATGTGACTTACTGTGCACAGCATCCTACAGCGTTGGAGTAACCATTATGTCTGTTCTAAAGATGCGACCCAGAGAAGGTGAGTGGCTTGCCCAGCGTCACACAGTCTGTAAATCCCGGAGCATACTCAGAGCTCTCACCCCATGCTGTACCCATACCTTCACCACGGTTCATTTCCACAGAACAAAACTAGTGAAACCTTGCCACAAAATAATTGCCACAAAATAATTTTGAATGCATTTCTAGCCTCCACATCCGGTATCTACCTCCGACTCCCGACTGTTCCCTCCTGCCCAGGTTTAGTTCAGTCTGCCAAACACACGAAAGCGGGTCAGCGGTAGTAGTTCTTCACGGAAACACCACTTCCATACGAGGGAGGGAACGTGGGACGGGTGGGAGATGGGCGGTGGGGCAGGAGAATGTGAAAAGCTGGCACCTCCTCTGCGTGAGCAGGCATCAGCACAGACAGCGATGTCGGCTACAGCAGGCGGAGCGTCTCGGTGGCCACACTCCGCACCTGCACCGTCAGGAAAAATGAAGACGCGGCAACTGCTGTGAAAAACTCAAAACCCTGGGGAGGGAGGGAGCCCTTTCAAAATGGGAAGCCAACTGCCAGATGATCGTGAGGTGTGAAAAGAAGAACCAGTCACAGGAAAAAAACCCTTATACCTGAACCAACATGTAGCTACACCTTTCATCAGACGTGACCCAGAATCACACAGGGTACTGAGACAAGGACAGTAGGTTTGTTAAAACTTCCTATTGCTGAGGAAGTTTTCCTCAGCAGCAAAAAATTGGAAAGAGAGGCAAACATGAGAGATATCTCAATCATTACCTCTTGAAACATTGCTTTCCTCACTATAATTTATTACAGATCCTGTTTTAGATATGTGTGTGTTTCTTAAATGTATTTACAGGCTTCATTGTACCACCTTGAACAAACAATAAAATACTCCCTGGTATCCCTCAAAAGTGAATTTTTTCATTTTAGTTGGCCAACACTAATTCTTGGAAGAGTCCAAGATCTTGAAAGAAAATACTGCTAGCCTTGAATAGTCTTCCCAGCCACCTAATCAACACCAGGACTGAACTAATTATTGCGTGTTTGGTTGTAAATTGAATCATACTATGTTTTTGTTTTCATGAGGCTTAGCGACTAGCAAGAAAGACGTACTTTAAAAAGTAATTATAGAGAATATCACAATGGGGGCTCCTGTGGCACCACTGGAAGCAAAAAACAAAGGTCCCATCTGAGTATAGAAGTCACAGAAGGAGCGCCATTCTGAGAACAGGGTATCTGAGCTGAAGCTAGATTGAGTAACCATTTGGAAGTAGAGCCTACGGCAGGGTTGGAGAACCAAGTGAGGTCCAACATCTGGATTCTTGAGGAAGGAAGACAGACAGCTGAGACATTCATGCACAAGGCTTGGCAAGACTTATGGATTTTGCCCTAAGAGAGAGAAGTAGGAAATTAGTGTAGACATTTAAGCAGAAAGAATAGTATCAGATTTCCATTGGAAAGACGATTTGAACAATGGTGCAGGGACTGGGTCGTGGTAGTTCCTGGGAAACAACAGGAAGGTTGTGAGACCCATTGGGATGAGGGGGAGATAGTAAATCAGAGGAGGACAGGGCAGTGAGGTTGAGAAGAAAAGGATATTTTTTAATGAGAATTTAATAAAATAATGAATAAACATATCTGCCCATCAGTAATTCAATAAATGTTAACAGTATCTCATGCACAATATCGACGATTGCTGACGAATACTGAGCAAAGATTTTGTGCCAAGTATTGTGCTAAAATGTTTGCGTGTCTTGGCTTATTTGTGTTATTTTCTTCAGTTTAATTGGGATATCTCTAGGTTTGAATTTTGAATCCATTAGAGTCTGATCTACCTAGAATTCATTGAGCTTTTTGGATTTCTGCACCAATATTTGTCATCGAATATTTTTTCTGTTGCTTCATATTTCTCTCCTCCTTCTGGACTCCACTCATGCATCAGGGAGGTCTGCTAGATGGAGTCCTACAGTCTTCTGAATCTCTGTACACTTTTTTTCCCTCTTTTTCATTTCAGCTCCCAACACTGGACTATCACTATTGACTTAGCTTCCGGTTCTGCAAGCTCATATAGGTCCTACGGCTCCTCTAGTTAAATTTTCATTTATGTTACTATACTTTTCAATTCCAGATTTTTTTACTTGGTTCTATTTATGATTTATATATCTCTGTCAATATTCTCTATTTGGTGAGGCGTGTTTTATTATATTTTATTATAATCTGTTAGACATACTTCCCTTCCTTCTTTGAAGATATTTGTAATAGTTTATTGAGAGCTTTTGTCTACTGCATTTATCAGGTGTGTATTCTGTTGGCTGCTTTTCCCCTCTGTGCATTTTCCTGTTCCCCTCTGGTGCATTTTCCTGTTCTTTGCACGTTTTATATATTTTTGTTGTTGAAACTTTATTGTTTTGATAATACATTGTAGCAGCTCTGGTTTTGGATCCTTCCCCCAGGGTCCTTTTTTTTTTTGGCAGGCTTCCTGTGTGTGGTTTTGTTTTTCTTCTGGGTTAATTCTGTAGTTTCTGTATTGCTTTCAGTTTGTTGCTGCTGAGTTTACTGCTGGATTTTTTTTTTAACTTTTTTGATTTTAAGTCTGACTTATACTCACCCCGGGGTTAGTATAATTTAGTGGTCTGCCAATGACAGGTTGGAAGATTTGTCCCAAATGCTTTCCCTGTTTGTTTTCCACCCTTGGCCAAGCAGATCTATGTGGGAAGGCATGTCTCCAAACTTTGGAAAGATCACAAGACAGGCTTAGCTCTCTCTTTCTGCTTGGACAGGGCTTCAGGGTTAGCGAGATAAGCAGCGGGAGCCTCCTCCTGCCCCGTGTCTTCCCGGGGCATAGACGTGGACTCCCCCATGCACACCGCCTTCTGGATGTCTGACAATATGTCAAAGCTTTTCAACACTCCCTGTGGTCATCTAATTCTCCAGAAATTCTTTTAAATTCCCAGCCAGGCTTCTGTTGCCCCAACAGAGATCATAGCCACAGGCAGCTGCGAATGGAGCAGATTGCTTTTGTTTCTGTAATACCCTTACCCAGGGTTCTTTGTATCCAGTGGACTTAGCTCTGAATTCAATAAGATAACAAAAAAGTACTAATAGATCCAAATCATGGCTGATTATGGATATGAAAAAAAGCAAAAATAAAAAAAATGGCAGACATCTCTTACTATAGCTCTTATATATTATGAGACTAATTCACATTATCATAATTTTAGTTGTTCCCTGCTCACTACGATTTTTATGGACTCTATATGTTTCCCATATGTTTCACTGTTTCTCACCCTTGTTGCACACAATAGAAGATAATTGAGGCTTTAAAAAAGAACAGTTTGCAATTGATTCAAGAACATCTACTGATCACACAAAACAAAATGGGAAAGATTTGGAACTGAATTAAAATGATCACATATTATTCATTATTTAGAGTCCTATGTGTAAACAGGGAGTTAAGGGTTTCACTTATTCTTGCATTTTTATTCACGGACAATATTTTCATTTTATTGAAATGTGCATAGTTCTAGGTATTCCTAATGTCTAACAAATTTCCTAATTTATGTAAGTGACAAATTGCAAAGTAATTGATTATAAGCAATCTTCTGATTCATGAATTTGAGGCTACTGATGGAAAAAGAAAATATTTGAAAACTTTTTTTCAGCATTGTTTACCTCTAAATACCACCTGTTTCTAATTAAGTTCTTACTTGAAGGTACAGCAAAAAGTATAGAGATATATATATTTTTTTAATTTGATAAAATTTCAAAGTCAGACATAGTAGATCAGGGTTTACAAATCCAAAATCGTTCTAAATAGGTAATCCCAAATAGTGATGCTTTAACGGTGATTTACACAGCAGGAATTCAAAAACTGAAACTGGTAAAAATGATTCCTCTAATTTAGTATTCAGATCAGGTAGTCCAGAAAAATTCGACGAATCTACAAATGGCGCAAATCTCAAAATGGTGCACGAACTTATTCTCAAGGAGATGAGTTATCAGGTAAAATAAGAGTCCAGCTTTTCCAATTGCAGCAGGATCAGTGGCCTGCTGGGGTGATTCAAGCAAAATCACTCCCGTGGGTTTTGCCTCTGAGAGCCGTTTC
The DNA here is from genome assembly GCA_028533885.1 of Nasua narica. Lineage (NCBI taxonomy): Eukaryota > Metazoa > Chordata > Mammalia > Carnivora > Procyonidae > Nasua > Nasua narica. Next base: position 1,784,389 of record CM052807.1, read on the forward strand.
TCTATGCCCGCCAATCTGGCCCTCTGTTCTGCTTCTCAAAACTTTCCTAATACTGTAAAACGTAGATGGATGTATTTTCGTGGTGACATCGCTTAAGTAATTCCTGCATGGCAAGACTTAAAATACAGGTCATCGCCAGACACTTACAAGGCGGGAACACCTTTTACCCTGCGGAGGGCGCGCGACTCTGGTTCCCGGACTGCAGGGAACCTGCAGGGAACGTGCGTTCCCGCCGCCGCGGGGGAGCTGAGCCACTCATCCTGAGCCAGGCCTTCCCGGCTCCGGCGCCACCGCCCCAAGGCCGCCCGTGCAGAGCTGTCGAGAGAACGGAAGCGCTGCACAATTAAAGGAGAAAGAACACCCTTCAGAGTCCTTTGTTCTGTGGTTCCCATTCTAATTCAAAGCATACACATGGCACTCTAATGAGCGCCCTGATTCTAAAATTGCCCTCATTAATTTTCCATCTCTCTGTTGCTCTGTGAATGAGTCACTGCGCCGCGGGAAGACGCTCTCTGTGGGGGGGGGGCTCGGCACCGTGCCCCTGCCTGCTTCCGGACCGCGCCGCCCCTCCAGGTGAGCGCGGTACCTGCGCAGACTCCGGGACCTCAGGTCCGGACCGTAAGACCCGCCCCTTCTCCCCGGACCCTCTTCGCTCCGAGTTCACTTCTCTGACTGTGCTTTCCACTGCCCTGGAAAAGACCCTTTCAAGGGGCCAAAGAAAGATTTGTATCCGAGGAAGAGTGTTTCTCTGAAGGTCATACCAAACCTCATCCCGGGAGAGCCTGCGATGCTCACCCTTGCATGTCTCCGTCCTCACCTTCGTGTCACAGAAACCCTCTACTTAGGGCCATTCTTTCTAATTCCTAGTTTGGAGTCCTCAACCCATACAGGAGTCGAAACAATCTTAAATCAAGCAATCCCACTGGGCAGTCTCTGGTTTTAACCCACTCCTACCATTGAAAGATGGAATTAAGAATTTTTTTTTCTTTCCGAATAATATTATGATGCCCTATAGTTTTCTTAAAGAAACTTTTAATTTTAGAATCTTTTTTAATTTATAGGAATATTGCGAGGATGTCACAGAAGGCACGCGTACTACCCACCAGTGTCCTTGCTTACTGATATCTCAGTAGATTAATAGGGTATATTTGTCACAATTAATGAACCAGTATTGATATGTGATCATTAACTAAAGTCCATACATTATTCATATTTCCGTTGACGTCCACATAATGTCCCTTTTCTGCTCCAGAAGCCCATGAGGGACGTCACATGACATTTCCCGGCTCTGATGGTTTCTCAGACTTTTCCTTGCTTGCGATGGCCTTGACAGCTTTTAGAAGCAGTGGCCAGAATGTTGTAGAATGTGCCAATTTCAGATTTCTCGGCTGTTTCTCTCATGAATAGACGGAGATTACGTGTATTTTGGAGGGAGATCACCGAGTTCTGTTCCCACCACACCTGGGAGGGGCAGGTACCGGCGACGGGACATTTCTGTTGGAGCCGAGCTGGAGCACCGAGCGCTTCCTCCGTGAAGTTGTCTTTTGTACCGTCGTCCAACACCTGCTTCTTGGGAGGCAGTTGCCATGTGGAGCATGCGCACGGAATGGTGACTTACTCCCCACCACCTTGTCCAATAAATGTTAGCAATTCTTCTGCACAGGAGATGAGTCTCTTGTTCTCCATGGATGTAATCTCTTCATATCGTTGTGGACTCGTGGATATTTATGTTATATTTTGCATCATAACCCAATCCGTACTCCTCTATATTATTGCACGGAGTATCCCAGCTTTGGCCACTGAGAATGCCTCAGTCGGCTCCTGCGTCCCTTCGGCAAAGCCCGTCATCTACGCGCGCGCGCGTGCGTGCGTGTGTGTGTGTGTGTGTGTGTGCTTTCAACACTGTCTTGTTTTCTGGCACTTTCAGGTGCTCCAGGCTCATCGAGTGCATTTCCTGCCCTGGTCCCAGGAGCAGGTGCATCTCCAAGGAGCCACGTTACTGGGGCTGGTGACACATCCAGATGTAATGTGCGCATCGCTAGTGGGGAGCCCCCCCTCCTAGACCTCTCAGCTGACACATTGGGGATGTGTGTGCGAGGTACCCCGTGTGTACACGCAGGGATATAAATGCTTCTGCATGTAGTTCTCTGATTCTATATTAAGCTATGCAAGAGTCACAGCGCTGTGTCCAATTCTAACCCACCACTGCACGAATCACTCCAGCCTCCTCCCTTGCTTTCCTTTAACCTCCCGCCCTCGGATGAGAACACGGGCTCTTGCGAGCCGCCGTCCACCACCCACTTACCTACGTGTTCGAGTCCAGCCCACGTGGGTAGTGGTTCCAGTGTTGTCCATTTGTACACTCGTGGGAAACAAGTTTACAACTAGTGTATCATGTTGAACACAGTTTCTTTGGATTTGGGCTTCGATTCCGCTTGTTTCCCAGTGACTTAGGTCAGTATTACCCCACTCCCGCTGTGAGATTGCTTCACACGGCTGCGGTAGAGTTCGACTGTTTGGTCCCATTCTGCATTCTGTCCTGGGATTTCTTGATGGAGGCGTAGATATGCAGATTACATTTGCACACACTGAGGTCTGCCCCTCGTGCTGTGACGCTCTAAGGATTTTGACAAGTGCACCGTGGCGTCTCCCCAGCACTGCAGCACCCACGGAAAGCTTCACCCCTTGCTTTAGCGGTCCGCCATGCCCCCCCAAACCCCGGGACCAGCGCTTTCTGCCGGCTCTCAGCCATGCCTCTCTCAGAACCTCCTATCAAAGGGCTCATGTAGCGCTCAGCCTTTTCAGCCCAGCATTTCCCACTCACTCATTCATAGCTCGGCATTGCCCGATGCCCCATTCCATCTATTTGCTGGATAGTGTTTCTGCTTGTCCCATAGTTTGATTACCTATCAGGCTATGGAAGCACATCTTCTTTGCTCCAGTTTCTGGTGATCATAAATAATGACACTAGAAGCATTTGTGTGCAGGATTTTGCTGGAAACAAGTTTCCAAGCTAGGTGGGAAACCCCCCAAGGGCTGACTGATGTCCACATGGTGCACACGGGTGTGGCCAAGCTTTGTGAGATCCCACCGAAGCTCCCAAAGAATTACTTTCCCTTCCCATGCTTTTGAAAGCAGTCAGTTGGTTGCTTTTTTCTTGGTTCTGCTTTCCATCACCCAAGTCCTGGTTTTTCAGAAGCAAATCACTCGTGTGTGATTAACTTGCTGTGATGCTGTATTCACCACAGTGATATTTCCTTCCTCCTTCTGACGCCTTGTTTGTGTTTTCCCTTTTTCCCCTCCCGCTGCTGTTTTATTTTCTCTAAAAGCAAGTATGTATGAGAATAGTGTTAGTGCTCTGAAATTTTATTTGTTTTTGTCTTGTAAGTTCTGTTTTTGTTCTCCTCTCCCAGCAGGAGCTGGTGGAATTCTCTCTCCTCCTCTGTGTTCGCCCCAGCCTGCCGACCTTCCTACTCCGGCAGGCGCCTCCGGTCAGGCCAGGAGCCGAAGGAATGAATTCTCTCAGGATCGGGCTCCGTTAAACGGTCGAGATCAGTGTCAGAAATGGACGGACTAGGTAAGCTGCAGGCCGGTCCACGTCGGGTGGAGAGGCATCGGAGATGAACAGCGTTGTGATTATTTCAGCTGGTTAAACGCCCTGCATGAGCATAAGGAAATGCGCGTAGATTTTTATCCTTCTCTCTCCAAAATACTGTCATTACGTAGCCACAGAAGTCACACATGAAAGAGTCAGTGAATGTTTTTATAAATGAGAATTGGATTAAAAGAACATGATTATGTACGGGAAGTATGGTGTGCAGATGAAAGTATAATTCAGAAAAAGTCTTCAGGAAGATGCTTATGATAAGGGCTGTCATTGGCCGTCGAATATGTCTGGGTTCTAGGCAGTGAGTATGGGGAAATATGGGTACGTGACAGGTGGGGAGACAGACGGATGCTAGGCAGATGGTAGGTGGGTGACAGGTTAATTACGATAGACAACAGGTCGATGGTGGACGGAGGACAGAGATGTAGAGATAAACCCGTATCTATACGCATCTTGCCAAACCTACTTTCCTACAGCATGTTCAGCTACGTAAGACTATTATTGGCCACTTTGCTGCGGATGAACGCGGGGGCCTCGCCGAGGGGCGGGGCGGGGCGGGGCAGGTCTGAGGTCCTTCACTAGCGAACAGAGAGCAGAATCAGGTTTGAATGCGGGTCCGGGGCTCGGTGCCCAGGCTCTGCAGCCTTCCAGCTCTGACACCACCCCAACCGTTCGCTCGGCAGCTGTCTAACCAACCTGAGGTCCATCCGGAGCCCGCGAGGCGGGCCTGTCCCGATGTCCCTCGGGCACGATCGCCGACGCTCCGAGACACCAGGTCACCTGCCGTGGTCGGCCACCTGCCCCGGCCGGTCTCACTGGAGCCTGTGGGGGTCGCCGGCCCAGACTCGCCGCGGCCCCGTGGGTGGCCCGCGCTGGGCGACCCCGGCCGGCCTCGGAGCCGTCTGCAGAAGCTCTGGGTCTTCCACGATGCGCCCCGGGCCTCCCTCTCTCCAACGTGAGCGAGTCTCGCCCACGGCCTTTTCTGTTTTCCTCGCGGGACAATGAAGGTCGTCTGTGCTACGTGTGTGCGGCACAAGGGGGTGCTGGCTGTCGGTTCTCCAGACACGGTTCTTGCTGGGAGTCCAGCTAGAGGAATAGCAAGGGGCGAGCATCAGAGGGACCCTGAGGGCGAGCATCAGAGGGACCCTGAGGGAAGAGCGTGCCCCCCGGCCTGGTCACAGTCACCTCGAAAGGACATTTTTGGGGTGTGGTTGACACGACCAGAGGCTGGCCTGCGGACTCATCTCATTAGAGGGCAATGCCCCACGTTCCGGCTGCTGGGGAATGAACGGGATTCGTGAATGCTTGCCCTGGTGGCTTTGGGAAACAAGCGGGTGTCGATAGAGTCCAGTCCTACAGACCCTTAGGGTCGCCTGGAACTCTACCGTACGTGGTAAGATAAGCAGTGTTTTTCTTGTTTCTTTGTTGATCTCTCTCAGGAGCCGGTGTCCCTGCAGCCAGGCCCTCCCCGAGGGGCCAGCGCTGGTGCAGATAAGCCGCAGCCCCAACCCCACGGCAGGCTTGCATTTGAACAAGGGGTTCCAGAAACCGGTTTCTTCGCCCAATGTGGCCCAGACCGCTGCTCAGCCCCGAGCCCCCCCCCCCCATGCATGGGGCTCGCCCACCCCTGGGATCCCTAAGAATTGATTGTGGAGACAGCTTTGTAACCACGGGGATCCCCCAGTCACCCTTGCAACGGTTTGCCCTTCATGCCCAGGGGGACTTGGCCGTAAGATTTATTTACATACAATTGTAACCACAGTCTCATAATGCAGGAGCGGGAAAATTGATGCATTTTTAAAAAAACTCGTTGTCATTCACAGCAGCGTGCCTTGTGAGGACAGACACACCTGGGTGGTGTCTCCTTCTCATGCTGAGTGGGCTCCGTCCAGAGCCTCCCGTAAAATGTCCGGATTAAAACATTCGTGCCACAGGAAAGCTTACCCTGGAATTACAATAGACTTGAATTCTGCTCAATAAAACCCTCTCTGTGATTCTACCCACATTTCTGGAAAGGCAGATGATTGCTGTCTTATATCATTATGTTTCTCCCTTTCCTGCCAAGTCAAGTGATTAGAGGCAATTCTAAAACTTTCTGTCCTATTGTTCCAACAGGTCTGGGAACAAATTTAGAAATGCACCACGAGCATCGAATTTCACATTCTCAAAGCTCGCCTTTTCACCGAGGGAACAAAGCACGCCCTCCTCCCTCCTGCGAGGAGATTCTGGGGTTTGGACAGGCAGGAACCTCTCCCCGACTCCTTCGGCATAGCCAGGTCCCCCTGGGAATGCTGCGGGCAGGCCTGGAGCCCTGCGTCGGGATCCGTGAACGTGAGTAGCAGAGGCAGTCAGGGCGCCCTTGACCCTGGGTGCCGGCAGCTCTGTGCCACAGGTCCACGTAGTGAGGTCGGGTGAGGAGCCGGGAGATCAAGGGACAGACTTCTGCAGGCACAGGGCCAGACCCTGCTGCAGCAAGAGGCCGACTGATAAGAAAGCAGAAGGGAAGATGGGGTGGGGCTCGCAGGGGGCAGTTCCTCTATGACACTTGATTCCCTTGATTGCCCGAGTTTCTGGTAGTTTTCAAGGTGAGTTTTCAAGGTAAATAAGGTTCCTGGACTCACAGACCCCCCACTTATGCCCTTGGAGGCTGGGCGCCCCAGACCTCACTTCTTCCTGTCTTCCTCCCTTCCTCCTGTCTTGTTTCCTTTCCTTGCACCCTCAGTGTGGGCTGTCTTATCTTGTCCTCTCTGTCTCTGTCTCTCCATCTCTATCTCTCAGTCTCTGTCTCTCTCTCCATCTGTCTCTGTCTCCCTGTCCCCATCTCTCTATCTCTCTGTCTCTCTCCAACTGTCTCTCTGTCTCTGTCTCTCTCTCAATCTAGGCTTTCCTTTTGTCAGTTCTCTCTCCATTCACGAGGCCGTCTCTTTCATTGACCATCAATCACCGCAGGAATATGGCTTCTGTTTATCAAACCCAAAGCAATTTCTGCTTTGTTATTTTTAATAGAAAAGAAACAAAAAAACTTAAAGAAGGAAAGCGCATTGTAACTCAGGAAATCGGCCAGGCGATTCTCAGGGAAATGTCTCGTTTCCGTGCACACTGACTGTCTGAAAATCAGCCTTATTGACGGTTTGTCATATTTCCGTCCTCAGACAAAGAGACTGGCGTTCTGGGACGTGCCAGCCAGCCCGGGCTGCGCAGACGGGCAGAGGCCTGCGTGTTGGGACTGCTCGTTCCCCCTCCCCCGTGGGCCTCGGACGTGGGAGATGCACAGAGGGGACCCTGGGTTGTAGGGGGGGCTTCGGTCTGTTGTCCTCCTGGATGGGAGGTCGGGAGACAGAGGCTAATGGAGACGCACATGTGAACGCGGGATCCACCACGAGGGCACGACCAAAGTTTGGGGCTGGGCAATTAAGGAGTTTGGCCAAGGCGAAGAGATTGCGTCTGATCTCACTCATTATTCCTCCCGGGCTGAGTCGGGTAAGAAAACAGGCCCGTCGTTTCTGCAGCACAGACCATTATCAATTGTGAAACGGTGACAGAGCTTAATTATAGAGCCGGTTCCCATGCATTTTACCTGCCTATTCGTTCTGAGCTCATTTAAACCTACTGTTTCCTTAGCAACCTCTCTTTTCTCTTCCCCTCCATTGTGCCTTATCGGTTAACGTGCTGTTAAAAATGTTTTAAGAGAAAATTATAATTTATAACAATTTATCTTGTTTAACAATAACCTGACCACTATTGTCATTCTTTTCATAGTTCAAAGGGAGCCCTGTCGCCAAGACGAATGGTAAAGCATGTCGATGACGCCCGCGGGAGGTCAGCCGTGCACAGAGTGCAGAAGGGCCCACTGCGAGGCTGGGAGCTGGCCGGGGACCCTCGGCGGGGCCAAGCCGGCCGCCGCGAGTGTGGACAGCTCCCGGAGAGCTGATGCCCAGAGAGGGACCGGCCCTGGTCGGGAGACACAGCAAGGGAGTGACCGGGGGAGATAGACAGCCTTTTGGAAACCAGAGGGTCACAGGAGGTCACCAACTGAATCTGACCTGGGAATACGTGGCTGCCACAAAATTGGGAGCCAGGGTCGGTCACTCCGTGGATAGGCGCCCCCCTCACAGGCTTGTCCATGGGACTCCAGGGGACCGAGGGGGACCAGGCCCCCCAATCTATGGGAATGCTCTCTCTCTAGAGAACAAAAGGGAACAGACGCAGGACCTTCCAGGAGGCTGACCTTGGGCTGTGCTTGTGCTGCACTGGGGGCCTCAGTCTGGGGACGCGGGCCCCCTTGCGAAGCATCGGTTTCCAGCACCGGCTCCTCCCCGAAGGCCTGGCTCCCCTCCACCCCGCAACGCCGCACCGCACGCGTGCAACGGTGGTCAGGACGGCCTCGTCCCTCGGCGTTGGGCAGCCAGTCGGTGTCCCGTGCCGTTTGTCCCTGATTCCCTGGTGTGGGCGCGGGGCCAGAGGAGACACGAAACTGATTACATGCAAGGTAGTCCCCGGAATGGACACTGGGCGGAGCTGAGACGTCGGGGGGATTCTCAGGACGAAAGGAATATTCACGTGGGGAAGGACGCGTCCTCTTGGGGCCGATGGACGGATCTGAACGATCTCTCAAATCAAACGAACGATTATTTGCTTAGCATCTGGGCCATTTGGAACATAGAACTTTGGTCGAACTCTTCCCCATGTGGCCCATGTTCTGCGACGGGAAACTCTTCTCGTGTTTGTTGAGAAGGGATGTCCTCAGTCAGCGTCGCCGGGACCCGTGGGCTGCCTTTCCTTTGTTGTCCTACAAATCTAGAAGGTGACTGTGCCGGCGCCTTTTCCAGAGAGAACTCGAGACTGTCCTCGGTTTCTGCTGATATTCCTGGAGCTCTCATGACTCACCCTTCTCAGCCCTTGCTTGCTTTCCACCAGTACTTTTCCATTTGCTTGGCCTCAGCCGGTGCTGCCGAAGGGAAGAGATAAACTCAGGATCCGAGTTCATCATTTGCAGAAGCCGGGGCAGCCGGGGAGAAGCCCCAGCTCCCAGCCACAGCAGAGAGCCCAGTCGATGCAGGGATTTCGGCAATGTGGCTTTTGGGATGGGTGGACGTCTAGGAGTCTTTAGGAACCGGGGGCCTTTTAGCGATGAATGCATATTCTTTGCATCTGCTAGTTGACCAATTTTAAGGAGAAAGGGGCAATCTCTGATCGGCTGGCTTCAGGAGTGGTCACTGGAGAAAGTCTTATAAAATAGCAGTTCTAGAACATCATATATTCTAACACATGTCATAGTATGATTTTCCCTTTATATTAAAAATTATCTACTCGTACAATATATTTGGGGTTTCCTTTCTTGATAGGAGTACATATTTTTCTCCAAAGTTTTGCTGTTGTTGACTCTGCTCTAATAAACCCCATTGGGCAACTTTACAATGATTTCCTTAAGCTATATTCTTAAAACTGGAAACACTAGGCCAAGTAAAATGAACAGGTCGATGGTAATCACACACATATGCATCTGCACACGTAGTTGCCATGTGTGGTCCATCTAACTTTTTATTGGATTCACAGAAAGGTGCACAAACGTACAGGGAAGACCCATGTGTCTTGCATGTAACCCTCCCGGGGGCCAAGGGTAGCATCTTGGAGAGTTAGGCTACCTCAGCGAAAACAGGAATTGAAGTTAGTATAACCCACATTGCTTATAGAGATTTATTACTTTTATCAGTACTCATTTGTGGCATGCGTTTAGTTTTGTGCAATTTGATCACATGCGTAGACTTGTGTTATCACCCCCACAATCATGACGCCATTGCAAGCCTCCCCTGGCGGCCATGCCCTCCGCCACCCCATAACTGACCCTCAGACCCCATTCACGTGCTCTCCCTCTCTACAGTTTTGTGATTTCAAGAACGTTCTACAAATGGACCCCTGTGGAATGTAACGTTTGGAGATTGGCTCTCTTTGCTCAGCATCATTCCCTTGAAATACACCCGAGGTGTTTGGACCACAATTGGTTTAACCCTTCATCCACTGAGGGAAATTTGTGTGTTTTTTCCAGTGGTGTTTTTTTTTTTTTTTCCTATTATGAATAAAGCTTCTATAGACATCCACGTATAGGCTTTCGTGTGAGCCTAAGATTTCATTCCTCTGGAATCAGTAGACGACAGAACAACTGTTGGGTCCTCTGATGAGAGCGTGTTTCATTTTGTAGGAAAGGGACAAATATTGTTCACGTGGCTGCACCACTTTGCGTTCCCACCAGCAACACGTGACTGATCCGCTTTATTGGCATCTTACCCAGCGCTTGGTGTTATCACCATTTTTCATTTTAGCTATTATAAGAGGTGTGTGGCCATATCTCATTTTGGTTTTCATTTGCTTCCCTCATGGCTAGTGAGGCTTAACCTACTTCCTGTTCGTAGCTGGTCACCTGTGTGCTCAGTTTGGTGAAATGTCGGCCCACGACTTGTGCCCATTTTCCAAATGTGCTTTTCTAACTGCTTTAATTTTGAGTTTTGAGAGTTCTTCATGGATTCTAGGTACAAGGCCTGGGTGTTTTACAAATATTTTCTCCCAGTCTATAACTTGACTTTTCATTCCAGGAAACAGGATCTTTCTCAGAGCAAAAGTTTTTCACTTTGATGTGGTCCAACGTACCAATTTTCTCTCCTAGGGCTCATGCTTTGGTGTCAAGTCTAAAACTTCACCCAGCCTTGGGCGCTGAACGTTTTCTCCTATATTGGTTTTTCTCTTGCCGCCGTTACAGTTGTGAGTGTTCTGGGTACGTCCAGGATCCATTCTGAGTTGATTTTTGTGCAAAGAATGAAGTATATGTCCAACACCTTTTTGTCAAAAAATGTTTGTCAAAAATGTTATCTTTGTCAAAAAATGTCAAAAAAATGTTATCTTTCCTCCCTTGGCTTTCTTTTGCACCTCTGTCCAAAATCAATTGGGCATATTTGCTTCGATCAGTTTGATGTGTTTTGAACCACATTTGTGAATTTCTTCTCGAGTTATTTTACCGCTCAAGCCTATCATAACTTAAGTTAATCTTAATAAATAATATTTCCCTAGGAAATTGTTCATTTTATCTAAAACTTTTAAATATACTGCATAAAATTAAAATATAAGAAAAGACTATCTTTGTAGTTTACATTTATAAGGGTCTAAATGACGTGTGAAACTTAGGTAACCGCCACCACAGTCAATAAATGAAGTTCCATCATCCCCAAAATTTCTTCCTGATGCCGTTCCTTTGCAGTAAGACCTCTCCTGAAGATTTCACCTCAGCAACCCCTAGTGTGGTTATATTTCTGCCTTTTCCAAAGGCCCTGCAAATGGAAACATACACTAGTCAGCCTTCTGACCCTGGCTTCTTTCACTTAGCATAAGGTACTTGGGGAATCATCCATGCTGGCTCAATAGCTAGTTCTCTGTTTTCCCCAAATCAAATCCCACTGTTCATAGGTAGCGGAGTTTTTGTATCCATTCGCCAGTTGAAGGACATTTGGGTTATTTCCAGATTTGGGCAATTATGAATAAAGCTGCTAAATTTTTTTTGCATACAGTTTTTTCTGTGAACATATTTCACTTCTCTTCAATAAATACTTAGGAATTGGATTGCCAGGTCATATAGTAAAAATATGTTTAGGTTTATAGTAGACTTCCAAGGGTTTTCCACAGGTACTTTGCAAGTTTGCATCCCACCAGCACAGATGAGAGTTCCAAGTGACACTGTGTCCTCATTAGAATTTGTCTGTGCTCCAATGTCTGAACACTGTCATTTCATGTATTTTGTCTGGTAGGTTTATGGTAGAAGGTAGGTCTCCATCATGGGTAGAAGCAGAAATTTTAGCCCCCAGAGTTTAATCTACACACTCAGAAGTTGATCTTGCTCACTGTTTATAATTCTGAAAGGTAATCCAAAGTTAAATACCATAAATTCCCACCACTCCTCCCTCCCCCCCGCATATTTGCTTCAGTGCAGTCGCCTGCCTTCCCTCCTCTACTATAAATGACTTGCCCATCTTTAGACAAGGCCATACCTCTAACTTGTGCACTTGGATTCACCCATTTTTGCCTTCATTATGAAATGGCTCCAGGAATTCACCCTTCTCTCCCAAACCTCAGATTTTCTCCCTCTGGTGGATCCTTGGATTAACATACAAAGCATTTTATTTTATTTTATTTTTTTTTTTATTTTACCTTAACAAAACAAAGCCAAGGGCAAAAAACAAAAACAAAAACAAAAACCCAACTCTGGCTCTAATTTTTCATACCAATCATTTTCTATATATTCTGCTCTTCCTTTAAGCATGACTCTTCCAAAGACGGCCCTGTTCATTCTCCCCGACTTTGTCCATTGTCCCTTGAACTAACAGCAAGCAGACCCTCATCCCAATGCCTCTGGGAGAGTCCCCGCAGAGCTGCCCCGTGGTCCGTGCGGTGCCACATCTGATGGCTCCCTCTTGGTCATCATCTTATTGGCCCCAGAACAAGAGCTGACAATGTTAATCTCTTCTTTCCCACCTGGTGGTTCCCACACATCATGGGCCCTTGGATTTCCTGCTAATTTAGGCACAGAGTCTCCACCGTATTTTAAAGACCACCTAGACTGTGAGAACTCCCACATTTACATGTTCAGGGGAGAACACTCCGAGAGCCACACTATATCATGCATCTGAAGAACAAATGGGCTTCCCGAACTTTATGTCTCCAAAACTGAACTCCAGATGGCCCCATTCCTTTCAAGTCATTTCTCGAACCCTCTTCAGGGTGTTCAGGCCCAGAACCCTGGAATTTTTCCTGACTACTCTCTTTCCTCACAACCCCCAGCAAACTCGTCCGCTAATACCATCCACTCGGCCACCAACACGTATCCAGGCTTGGACGGCTTTTCATTACTCACATTGCCTCTGACCCCTACACACTCCATCCATCCCCTATTGGTACAATCAAAATGGCCGTTTAATTGTCCCTTTGCTTCCATGGTGGACCTCTTTAAATGGTTCTCAACCCAGTGGTGGAAGAATTCTTTCAAACGCCTATTCAGACCTTCCACAGGCTTCCTGCGGCACTCAGAGTGAGAGCGTAGACTCACCCATAGATTGACTCATAGGGCTCTACTTTCCTAGTTCTAGGCTCCTTTCTGGAAAAGCTCATGGGTCTCCAATGACCATCCCCATGCCTGCCTCTACTCTGGTCACACCTATCTATCCACCCACCAGACCCTCCAGCCATCAGTCACACTTCTTTCTCCAATGCCCTGAAGCTCCCTTTTGAAAAATCCTTCCCTCCTCCACCTCCTGGAGATGGCTGCCCCTCCCCCACCTCTCCTCTATGTGATCAGATGTCACCTTCTCCGTGAGGTCTTCCTGAAGGGACATATGAGAAACTCCAGCTCAGCCTTCTGCTTGTTCCATCCTATTTCCCTTTTCCTTATTTTCCATGACACATGATACTCTCCAGTGCATTTACTTTGTTAATATATATCTATGTTATACTATAATAAATCATGTGTAATATTGTATTATATGATATATATAATTCATGTATTTATATAAACTATTTATATAATATATGATATATAATTGATAAGTAATTTAATACAATAGAATATAATTCAGTATGCATTATATACATGCGTTATATGTCTATAAATATAATATACATATTTATTTGATTTATATGTAATTTGTTTACTCTCTCTCAGAAAGTCAGAGGATTTCTTTTGTTTTTTTCCTCCCATTGCTGAGTATCCTCTGCCTAGAGCAGTGACAGGTAAACAGTAAAGGAATAATAAATAATTTCCAATAAATAGATGCATTAATGAGTACATTTGATTCATTTGCTTTAATCATGAAATGGTTCTTCCGTGTTTTTCACCTGTCAGCTTACTATTTCTTATTTTGTCACCTTTTCTATGGATTCCTTATTATTTCTCTATTTCCTTTGACACACTCATGGGTACCAGGTGCTAATGAGCGTTGGAAACACAACTGAGGTTGACTCATCTTTCCTAGGATGTCAGGGTGGGAATGTGGCTATTGCACTCTCCAGAGACGGCCAAATTTCTCTTTGAGTATCATTTTAACCTCCTTCTCTATCACAAGGGCAACAGGCTTGTTTTCGAGTCTCCTTACCCAAAATGGTTGAGGTCACTTGTAATCTTCCACCATCCAAGGGGCGTTCACTGATAGACCCGGGTCTCCTCGACTCTGCTTTGTCTCCTTATGACCAAACTGGGCACTGGAGTTGTTAGGTCCTTTATCCCAAGTTCAGTATAACGAGGGCCCATAACTCAGTTAAATTATTTCTCTTAGTACTTGGCTCACTTAAAACTTTTATTTTTCAACTGTGAGATGCATCTTCAAACAGATTGCTGCTTGATTCCACTTACTGGAGGAACCATAGAAAAATAACACATTATGCCGCCACGGTTTATGTCTTATTTCATAAACTGTTTTCATGTGTCATTGTAAAATACTGAACCTATTTCTCACATTAGCTGCTAACTATAAATAAACCATGGAAGAGGAGGAGATATTAACTGACAAGCCTAAAAGGAAAATCTTGTCTTTGATGTGTTAGCCTTAAGAAGAATAAAGATATTTTAAAATGCTATTAAACACTACAGTTCACACTGAATATGCAGAGAAAACACGAATATAAAATTGCCAAGAATGAAAATGATCCACATAGAAATTTGTATAAATTGAACTCATGTGCGAATAACTCACACATTCAAACATCAGACTATTTAAAGTGAAAGGCTGAGAAGAAATCTGGATGTTACCATAAAAATGATTTTGTGACTGCATTGGATTGAAAAGTGTCCCTCAAATAGTCACTCCGATTCTGTGAACATGACCTTTCTGGAAGTAAGGTCTTTGCAGACGTAATCACTGTAAGAGAGACTCATGCTGGATTTGCATGACTAGTTTCCTTATGAGAAGATGAGATTTGGACAAGGACAGACCCGTGGGGAGAAGGTCATGTGGGGCTTCACAGACATTGCCATGAGCATCTCTAAGCCAAAGAACCCCAAGGATGGCGGGCGACCACCCAAAGCTGGAAGAGGTAGGGCAAGATTCTCCCCTTCCAGAGAGATGGACCACGGCCCTGCAGACACCTTGAATGGGGGCTTTGAGCTTTCAGAACTCTGGGAGAATACATATTCAAGGCATCTAGTTTGTGCAAACGTGTAACAACCACGGCGAAATATTCAGCCACTAACTGTGTTTCCAAGTTACTCTACAGTTCATTGGAACAATTCCAGGATGTAGATACAGAGGTACGTGGTTCCTGAAAGGTTTCTGGGAGTGCTGGAGGACCGTCTGGGCAGAGCTCTGATTCTGGAGCATGTTTCCAAGTCTTGAGTTCGCCAGGTTGTGTGGAGCTCAAGCCGGATGGGTCGGGGAGGGGTTGCCATCTCCAGCGAACGGTCCAGGAGCAAGTTAAGTTGAGCAAACCAGGAAGTGAGCCTTAGTCCCACAGCTGACCGCTTACCCGTTATGTCACTCTCCCACACTGCGCAAGCAGGATGGTCGCAGACTTCTAGAATCTCAGAGCAAACATGCATTTCATTTCACCCTCTCCATTTTACTCAAAAGGACTGTTGTTCCCACAACACCTGCATGCTTGTCCAAGAAACACCGAACCAGAGACCAAAAGTAGGGAATTTACTCACGGCTACATCCCTGGGTGATTTCCCCAGGTTTTCAGGGTGAGGTGAGAATGAGGAGCAAAAAATTACATGAAAAACTTGGAACCTCCCAAATGAGAACAGACACAAATTCTAGAATGTGGGATTTCGAATGCATTGTGGAGCTGACGTTTCAATCAATGAACATACACAAAAGATGTACAGATGAAGAGGCTACATGGGGGCGGGGGCAAAGCTAACGGGGCAAACAGGACGATGAAGGGCCCAGCGCCTTGCAAAGGTGGCAGGTCAAGGGTGAAAGCCCAAGGATGGAGGGACACAATCCTAAACCCTACAAACGGCACTGCATTGGAAGACCACTGTATTACATGGGAAGACTTGGAGTCCACTGGGAAGGAAATGTGTCTCTCTTCCTGGTGTCCTTAATTTTTTGTCGGTGTCTCCTGTTGGCTCAGCCACCATGATTCCATCGTCCAGGGAGTCCAGAAAATACCATGTGCTTGGTTCAGCCTCCCTCAGAAGGAAGGGGGTGGACCCCAAATAGCAGAGGCGGCAACCAGCTGCCGGGAGTGTACTCATTGGCTCCAAGGGCGTTGAAATAAAACCCCATCAGTCCACATTTACCACTTCTCCAGGGCGTGTGTTGAACCTTAATTATATTTGTAGCCCAGTTCCCAACACACCGTCTGACAATAATAGCATAGATAATATTAATAGAATCCTTACAGACTTTCATGCAAAATGTCTTATCTATTGCCCATTATCTTCTTTGATTCTAATAATACTCTATAAGTAGGTACTACATTAATTTTCAGTGGATAAAAAAAGTCAATGTATTGCTCATATAAAAGGTTGCTGTTTATCAGACATTTCTCCTCACTCAGCCTCCCCAATAACCATGGTTATTGAGCACTTAAATATGGCCAGATCGAAATTAAAATGTGCTGAAATGTTGTGTGTGACACATCTTGGGTTTCAAAAACTATGAAAAAAAATATAATGTCAAAGGTCTCATTATATTTTTCTATCGATTGCATTTGGTACATATTGTGTAAAGTAAAATAAATTATTAAAACTCACTTGTTTATTTTTACCTTCTTAATGAGGCTGCTAGAAACCTTAAAATTGAATGTGCAGTTTGCATTTGCGTTTTGCACTGTATTTCTGTTGGAAAGGGCTGCTCTGAGTGCTTTGCATAGACATTAAGTGGCAGAAACTGAGTTAGAACCTAGAGCTCTCACTCAAAAGTTCATGGTTTAACCACCATGTTATGAAAGGTTACATTCTTAATAAGTGAATGAATAAGAAAGAACTTACCACCTTGTAAGCCTCCTAGGTATGAGGCCTGATACTTTATGTATCCTTTTCCAACAGCCCTGTATCACAGGTGTTATTATACCCATTTGTTAGATGAGAAAAAATTAGCTAATTTCAATGTAACATACTCTTAACTACAAAGCCATTAAGTAGGTAACCAAAATGCAAATCTAAGGCAGATTCTGAAGTCCTTGGCGACTATGCTCTTGAGCCCAGTTAGTTAAAGGATCTTCTTGGTAGGAATGTTTTTAAAAAAGAGCGAATATGTTGGAATTTCAGAGATGAAAACAGATTATGTTTCTATATATACTCAACATGCCAAATTGTAGAGACGCTTAATAACTTACTCCGTAATGGGGGATGATTAGCACTACAGAGAACTCCTCATCCATGAACTGGTAGATTAAGAGATATTAATAAGGAAATCTCCATGATAAATAGCGGGATGGAAGCACCTAGCTGGTCATCAATCACGAGGCATTGGCAACATATGAGACACATCCATCACGCAGCTGCCGGGCGCTCGCACACACCTGCTCGCATACATAGGCAACCCTCGTATGGTGGGGGGCTCACCTCTCTACCGCCCGAGACCATTCGGGGCTAACCAGGAAAGACGGAGCGGAGAACTCACTACGCAATCTGTTCACT
This sequence comes from Nasua narica, assembly GCA_028533885.1. NCBI lineage: Eukaryota > Metazoa > Chordata > Mammalia > Carnivora > Procyonidae > Nasua > Nasua narica. The sequence goes on from CM052807.1 coordinate 1,801,617, forward strand.
GATGATATACCTGAAATCTACAAAAGGTTCTGAGTTATGGAGGAAACAAAGCAGATAATGGAGTTCTTTTCAATCATTCCTTTTACTTAGCAGAATTAGAAACTATACCCAAGCCTGTAGACTTAAGAACCCAAAACCAGGAATGGCCTTCCCCAAGATACTGGATACTAGCGGAGCAGCCGCCTGGTTTGAGGTATATTTCCCTTAGCTCGCGGACGCTGGTATATTTTTCATGTGAACTCTGCCTGTTTCCCCACAATCTTTGCATATGCAGAAGAGAGACGTTTTCCAAAATAAAAGTAACTTCCAGAAATACAGTTTTCTTTCAGTGCACAAGGGATATTTCTGTTATTTTTTTGTTAAAACATGTGTGTTAATCATTAGCTTCAGAACAAAGGAACCCAGGGGGTATGGATGGATTTTAGCATCTATAAGGCCTTTCATGAGTGGTATCTTCTGCATGTGTGAGAAAAACACGCCGTGCTATGACTGTGAATTTAATCTTGACGGTGCGGGGACATCGAAGAGGGAGAATGGAAAGAGGGGTAGAGTGGGGCATCGCATGTCCTTTCTGCAGAAAGGAGAACCTAAGTCCTTTCCCTGAAACAACAGACACAGATCATAAAAACATTTCTGGTATATTTTAGAGACCTTTTTGAGCTCATCTCTCAAACGAAGCCAAAAATGTAACAAAACCAGATGTTGAATAAAAGCAGAGTTTATGTTCGGGTGCTAGATCCTGCCTGGATTCTAAATGTGTATGTTTCAGACCGGTTGGCTCAACTCGAATCATAAAAATGACGGCCATTCGATTTGTCCCCGGGTTTGCAACGTCAAGACTTCTTGTTAATTTACCTTCAATATTTCCCCAGCAGGAAACACTAACAAAAATCATTTCCGTTCTCCTCTTTCCTTCTGGAAAGCATATGGCCTAATCCATTCTGTGAAAACTCCAATTTATTTTAGCATTCACGAACCTTCATGACTAATTTCCTGAGCCAAACTATAATTACTTTAATTCTACACTGCTGGAGAGAATTTGAAAACAGGACTTCTTTAGAAGAAAATTAACTTATATAATGAGTGAAGAGATAAATCATATTAGCTGTAATTAAAGTATATTAACATTTTGGTTGCATATGAATAAAAATCAGACACAATGAAAGCAGGTTTCTCATAAAGAGTCAATTTATGGAGATTTATGAAGATTTTAGGAACTTGCAAAATTTCATTACTTAACATCTCTATTAAGATCTTTACAAGCATGAATAATGAAAAGCCTAATAAAAGATTTAATAAATGGACTTTTGCCTAAACTCGCACTGATTCAGTACAAGCAAAGGTTTTAAACCCATAATGGAGATTAGAGTGATAATTGTCAAATTAAAAATACATATGCTATCTCTGTGGCAAGAAGTGGAGTAGAAAGTGGAGAACCACCTTCCCTCAAAATAATTTCAGTTTCTCCCCGCTTCCTGAGTATGGCGGCTGCCGTACGCTTCTGTGTCATTTACCTACAAGGTCGGGGGAAATAAACATGAATCTTTACTGCAAAACTGTATTTTCAATTCTTCCCATCTGATTCGATACAAGATCTTTTAGCACTCTGTGTCTAAAACCAATGTTCAACATAAACAGTAGACTTCTGGGAACCCGTATTTACTTTAAGAGGAAGATGGAAAGCACTGGATTCTTGTCCAGAAATGCTCTTTCTCCAAATCTACACAACAGCCCAATGACTTAATTTTCAATATTGCTCCCAATGGTGCACAGGTATCTCAAACCAAGTCACAGAGAAGCTCGTTGCCTAAAAATTGCCCAGAAGGCACCAGCGTCTGGGTGTCTAATTTGGAGATGAGATTTGCAACCAGCATTTACCATGGGGTTCCCAATTTCCAAAAAAGCTTATGGCCCCCTTGGCTTGGCATTCAGAACCCCCCACCCCCACTGGCCACGGGCGCTTTTGTTGTTCACTCTAATTTCCCCCTCTCTCTCGAACATCCGAGAGTGAGTCTTATTTTCCTTTGCCATTCAGACGTCGCCATTGTCGCCAACTACCATTTCCTAAAAATTGCCAAATAACAGGCCATTATATAAAGCATGTAAGCTCTCCAGTTATGCTCACTCTACCAAAAAATACGTGTCTGTAGATTATCAAAACAAAATGGATACATATTTTCATAGAGAAAATGCCAGACTAAAGTCCCTGGAAATGTATTCATGCATCGGCAATTTGATAGTGGGAGCAAACAAACAAACGTAGTCCAGTTATTCATCTGCAGAGCTAACGGTGACGGTGCTTTCCGTGGGCAAACCCTCGTTTCCACAAGTGTTGACTTTCAAACTCCTTGAAAATATCTCCCGCATCATATCTTTAAAACTCTGAATGGTATTGCTATCGATACCAGGAAATGAAGAAATCAGATAATAGAATTTTCGGAGAACTTGCAGGAAAAAATAGCAATGTAAAACCACAGAGGAAAAGATAATTGTCAAAGAAAGACAGAAACACGAATGAGGTAATAGGGGATCCTGGGTGGCTCAGTGGGTTAAAGCGTCTGCCTTCAGCTCAGGTCATGATCTCAGGGTGCTCGGATCGAGCCCCGCATCGGGCTCTCTGCTCAGCGGGGATCCTGTTTCCCGCCTCTCTGCCTGCCTCTCTGCCTACTTGTGATCTCTCTCCTCTCTGTCAAATAAATGAATAAAATCTTTAAAAAAAGAAAGAAAGAAAGAAAGAAACACGAATGATCGAAGGTTTTCTGATACATGGTCAGAAAAAACATCCTACGTAATCCTAATGCCGCAAAACAACTTTAATCCTAGGATTAGGATACATATTTTAAAAAGTTGTATTTTAAATGCTTAATTGAAATGCTCATAAATTAAGGGAGAAAATGGTAGAAAACCATAGAGATAAAAAGTAACAGGGTAGGAGCCTCCCCACTGGGGACCCTTGGTATGATGTTTTGCAAGACGCCCCATAGTTTGTCAAGGTGGAGCCTCAACAACAGACCCTGAAGCCCAGAGATCTGAGTCCTGAAAATACCCAGACTATATGTTATGAAAAGCTTCGAATTGTAAACTTATTTTTAAATGATCCCGGACAGAAGTGAAAGCAAATACTTGAGAGAAATACGCCTTCGAGCGATGATCACAGTGCTTCCAAAGATAAAGCACAATAGAATATAAATGTGATAAAAACAAACACACATGCACAAACTAGGAAAAACAGCTCAGACTGAGTAAGAGCTAGAAGCCGTAACCGGAAAAATCAGACACATGAAAACATAGGGGACTAAGCACAAATTATAAAGGAAAAGATTGGTACTTTCAACAGCATTCACATTAGAAAATTTTATTTATCAAAAACAGAAAGGGTCATGCACCTTGTTTAATAAACAGCCCACTTCCCCTAAGATAAACAATATTCCTCTATATTATTTTCTGAATGCTTTAAAGGTTTATCATTCATATTTAAGTCTCTACTTACCCAGAATTGATTTTTATATAAGGTATGTTGAGACCTAATTTCATATCTCTTTATATGTGTAAACAAGGTATCCCTTCTGAATGTGATCACTGGAAAGGAGTCCATAAAAGTAAATTCACGACAAATCTATTCTGTCTTACCTTATTTTCTACGTATTTAGAATACTTAGGATTCATATATTTGCAGCACCAAGAGAGAAAATGGAAAAGCCTCAGACAGACTTGAAAGATAATAGGGAAATCATGCAAAGATTAGATTGTCAGTGAGAGCAAAGTAGATTTTCTGAGTAGAAAGCTTTTCAAAAGAGATGGAGTAGACCTGTCTTGTAATCAAGGTCAGATTCTCTCCGAGAACGGTGGGTTCCACGTAGCGGGAACCTTGTCGTGCTCAAACTGATAGCCGCAGCACATTATACAGTGTTGGGGACATGCGAGTGATAGATATATTAATTGTTAGTTGAGAAGGTAAAGAAATGAGCCGGGTGGTCTGTAGAGATCCTAAAATGTCCTCCTTGGTCATGGTGATTGGCTCTGATTTAAGGCATTGGGATACAGACAGCTGCATTGGACCTGCAGGCAGGGGATTCCCCGGGCTACCCCCTACAGTTCCTGGGGGGGCCTCTGGGCACCAGGATACCCTGTCTGTCCACCCTGTGCATTAGCAGCTCACGGGATGGGGTGGCCTCAGGGGGACTCAGGAGCATCGGATTCAGCCGCTGGACCGCCCTGCCCAGCAGCTGCTTCTACCCAGGACAAAGGTTAAAACCCTTGCTAGTAACAATTCTTACCCAAATGGTGAGGCAGAAACAGACGCAACCCTCTGGGGAAGAATGCACTCAGGGGGCAATCGTCTTCCACCTTTCCCCTCCGGGTCTTAAAAGAAATGCGTATTAGCCTGTCCCTCGTTAATTTCCCATGTAAGGAGTTTCTTCCCTTACCTTATGGGGAAAAACCTTGCCGCCATGCCACAGTGTGCCTCTGGGGCATCTTCCCAGACCCCCAAGCCAAAGGGTGGGACCTGCAGCTTTTTCAGTCTGACTCTAGGTGAAGACTGGAGCCTTGGACTGACCAGGACCCCGTTCCTCGCACCGACGAGATGGTGGATGGAAATAGAAATGTTTTTATTTGTCACTTTGTCCTTTTCTGCAGGAGGTGGTTTTGATCACTTAGGGTAAACTGAAAGTTTTGTGTGAGTCAGAAGTCATTTCTGCCTCCTGTTTCCCATACAGCAAACACAGCTGGCTAGAACATTCCAGTAGACATCTTCATTCTCTGATGGACACATCTCATGTCCTATCACTCACAAATCCTGAATAGCTCAAGAAGCGTCTGAAAATTTATTATAATTGGTTTTCTCAGGTCTCTACACCTTGATAATCTATGTTCACATTTTAGTGATTTCAAGAGTATATCTGCAATTACACCTGCTGCTTATTATTTTTGGAAAATATGTTCTATTTTTACTTCCTAGGATAAGTTAGCAGGACAGTCATAAGGTCACAACTAAGTGTGGAAGCAACCTAGTATTAGGGCCTGCAATTTATGTTTTAACAAATCTTTCTAATTACAAGCTTGGTGATGCCCACTCAGGTTATATCCAGACAAGAAAATGCAAAGGTATCTCCTTTGTCAAAATGCTTATGTATTTATTGAGAATGTGGGGGAAACGAGTCCTGACACCTTCCACGAAAATGCTTCTATTTCCAGAGGGGCTTTGCAAAATGCGCTCTCCTTTGCTCACATATGAAAGACCCTTGTGAAGTGGCAGAGTCAAAAACTTTTACCAAGTGACTTCAGATTGTGAAATTACTACTTTCTCAGTAAAGTGCCGGATGAGTAACTTTAATCTTCTGAGTCTCTGGTGGGCACGTGACTACATTAAATAAATTTCTTTATTAATTAATTAAATAAATTAAATCTCTTCTTGCTGGCCACTCAGAACAGCACTGACTCAGGAATCCAACATGGCGCCGCCCTCCCAATGCTCTCTGGGAAGTCAGATACTCATGGATCTCCTCGCCACAGCCTCCCGTGGATGCCTCTGCCTACACCCCTTATTCCTTAAATACATCTTTAACATCTCGATTTCATAAGGGAAAAAAAAACTAGAATAATTACCCAGATCAGCCACTTCCTTCCCCTGGGACTGAGGAAAATAGTAGGTGCTAAAGTATGGAAGAGGATTGTGTTTCTGTGCCTCAAGTAGTTTGACCGTCGTGGCAGTCTTCGTTGGCTAACGCCAGCAAACTGTGACAGGCTTTAGAAGGGGTTTAAGAGGAGAGAAGGGGGTGTCTTTCATGACAAAGCCTGTTGGGGGTAGTGGAGCAATGAGGGTTCTCTCCTCTCCATACCCGCAGATCAGGAGTGTCTGAAATGAAGGACGTCTGATTTCTTCAGATTTCCCAAACCATAAAACCAAGCAACCCTCGTGATACTTAGCAGGTACATAAAATGGAATTCATTTTTATGGTTGATGAAGTGGATGTACCCAAGGAAATTGAGCCAAACTGAAATCATGACCCGCCATTCAGAGCTGGTCAGAACTCCAGGCTGAAATCTGAAGGAAACTTTACTCTGATTTCATTACACTGACAAAGAAACCAATAGTTTTCTCCTCTCAGAAAGGTAGATGGAACATAGATGAGAACCCATGTAATTTCTAAATACGTAGAAACAGAGCAACAGTGATTGACATTTTTCTGGACCAAACCTGAACCAAGACACTTTTCGGTACTATCTTTGATTCAGTTCTAACTGATTGATTCCAGCAGTGACAAGAGACGCAGATGTTCATATTTCTGGCTGCCTCTGGTCTGTTTTCCGACAGCTTTTCCTTAAATGAGAAGGCTGACCGCGGTGTCTCTGTATGGCTATATGGCTGAGGAAAGGGTGTTTCAGAGAAGTAGGGGGACTAGAGTAACCCCTACGGTAATTCGTGTATTAGAGGTAAAAATGTCAATATCAGATCATGCTTAACTCCAGACACCGAGAAATAGCTCCAGGCCTGTATGTCCACCGCGGTTGATGGACCCATGTCAGCTCCTTGCTCTGTCAACGTGGAAGATGAGGAGCAAGGATTCCCAGCAGCGGCAAGCTCCCAAGCATCACAATTGTTTTCTCATACCACTCTCCAATACAAGGGACCAGGACCCCTTGGAGAAATGGTGAAACCTAGGACCAGAGAAGGAAATAGTCCACGGGAACCTAGATCGTGTTATAGCATCAGAAAGTAAGAAAGTTCTCAAAACAAACAAACAAAAACTGTAGAAAGCAAGTCGAAGACCCAACTAAAGGGGCTCTCAAAGTCCAAAGTTGGAACAATATGATCAATGGGATTTAAAAAACGGATTATTCTAAAAGAATAAAATATGTAAGTCCATACTGATGTCAATAAATTATAGGATAAATAAATGTGTTGTGAAAAGGAGACAACCCTGTCAGGCAGAAGAACTCCGATTAACCTGTGTTGATCGCTCCCCATTCCCTAATGTGAGATGGGCAACCGATTTCCTCCCAACGAAGTCAGTAGGGAAAGGCAGGGGAATTCCAGTAACTTCCCAGGGCAGAAACTTGACAAACGTGACCACAGTCAGATAATCAAGATTAACATCGGCGTGCTGTGACATTCTGATCCCTGTGCCCTTGGTATGAAGTCATGTAAATGACACTCTCCTCTGTGATTTACTTCTTCAAAATACCTAATCCCAGTCTAACAATGAGAAACACCTACGAGGACTCCCAACTGAGGCACATTTTAGAGAGCGCCTGAGCAGTCCTCCTCAAGAACGTCAAGGTCATCACGCACGAGGACACTCTGAGAAAGTGTCCCAGCCAGGAGGAGCCCGAGGAGACACGCAGACTCCAATGTGACCCACACGAGAAGGAAGAGAGCAGGCAAATGCTAAGGAAATCTGAGAACAGTGAGGCCCTTAGTTAATAACAAAGCAATAATTCTGTTCTGCTCATGACAGGACTTGATAATAAGCAGCGATTTCCGGCCGTTTCTTTCCCCGTTACTGCTCAGCCCCAAGCGTTTGCTTCAAAACAAGCTGTCGAGAAGGCTGTTTACTCTGTGGACTTCCCCTGGGGGACTGAGAACAAAGGCTGTCCTAACCCGTTACATTCTTGCAGAGAAGATAGGGAAAGTTCAAGGGTCATCCCCCCGGACTGGGGTCACACAGGCACTGACCTGTCCAGCAACGGCAGGTGGAACCTGGGCACTGCAGGCACCCTGAGCCCAGGTAGGCGGGGGCTCTGCAAGCTAGCTTGCAGCTTGCAGCTCGCAGCTCACGGGACCTTGCTTTTCCAACCCCACTTGCAGAGAGCTGCCTCCTCCAAGCGGCTCTTTGGATCCGGAAAAGCTGACTTTGACATGGAAGGGGTTTACTTGTTGTCAGAACAAGTGGGTTTCCCTTCCCGGCCTCCATCCACGTCTTGGGGTGGACCCTCCGTGCCTCCTAGGCTGGCACTCACAACTGCAGAACGAACCTCTCCCCAAACGCTCGTTCCTTTCTCCAGACACAGCTTGGGGAGGGTCCCAGCCCATAAAGTCACACCGTTTCGTCTGTAAAGGATCTCTGATTCCGAGTTGATGAGCACGTCCCCGCTGTTGCGCTTCTGCTTATCACGGCGCACCCTTGCTGAATTATTCTGGACTCCCAAGCCTTCCAGAAGGCAAGACACATTGATTTCCTCATTATGTCAGGAAATGGCAAGTTAAACAAATTTCTAAACCCTTTCAAGCTCTGAGGTCTGTTCAGAAGTGATAAGACAGGACACTACATGTGAGTGGCGAGTTTTTGTGTCGAGACCGTCCTCCGTGGAAGTACTTTTGTCCTGGAAATGTTTCCTCTCGGCACAAGACACAGGCAGGAGGTGGAAGAGGAGACAGGACCCAAGGGCTCGTTGACCCCGCTGGCGTCCCCGGATTTCAGGAGAGAAGGCTCTGCGCTCAGATGCTTTCCCCTCAACACTTCTCCTGACCTCCTCTGAAAGGTTACTTCAACACAAAGATTAATGATTCCATTAACCACACACAGGTGATGGAGGAAGTAAACGTGGATCAGAACTTTTTAAATCCATGGTTAAATGTGTAAAATGCTGATGACGTGAAAACCAGTCATTTCTTAGCACCAAAGAGGGGGGGTTGCCAAAAAGGAAATGATGGTAGTTTGACTCACAATGTTTCCTCTGCAGGCGATAGCTGGACATTCGTCTTGCAGACACACACCGCAGGGTGGGAGTGCCAGCGGCCGGTAGGCGGAAAAAAGGGAAGAAGAGTAAGAGTAGCTTGGAGAATTATAAATTAAAAGGACAGTAGTGAGTGATCTGAAAGGTCAAAGGAATAAAAAGGAGGTCTTCTGAGAAGAATCAATTTCAGAACTCTGAGTGAAATGGTCTACGTCCGGGAAGTGGGAGAAAGTTCATTCTTGTTTGGAGGTCCTTTTGACATTTCCATTAACTGGAAAAAATATGAATAATCTAATCTCTACACATTGGACTTATAAGTAGGAGAAGACAGCACATTAAAGACCCCTGGACGTTACAGTCAAATGTTACACACAGCATTGATTGAACCATAACCTGGTTTTTTGTTTTGTTTTGTTCTTTGACTTCAGTAAGAATCTGAAGATCCATGGACCATTGCGTACGGTTCTATTTCTGCTGACTCAGAAAAGACTGAAAACACTGCAACAGACAGGCAATTGGTTCCTAAACATTCTGAGAGTTTTCATTTGTTTTTCGTCAATGTAATGTAATAGCTGTGGATCAAAGGTAGTCAGTGCCCTTCCGTGTAAATACAGGGCTTGGCATAGGTGAAATCAACATCTTCGTCTGTTGCTGGACCCCGAGCCTGTGTCACTAGGTAGATGACCGCTCATCTCGCATTTTGCACTCGAAGTTCCACTTTTACTTTTTGGTGAAAGTTCCAGGAGTCACTGGAAGGATAAAGAGCCCCTGCCTGTGCTGAGTAGCCCTCCCCCCCCACTCCACATAAGGATCAGCGTGGAGTAGAGAGGGGTCCTCACTGCACGTACTACGTTCAGGAAGCCGCTCTGCACATCTTCTCAGATTCTGAGACCTAACTGCTACTCCGACACTCTTCCCAGGTAAATAAACAGACGATCAGAGCATTAATGAACCACGTTGAGGAGCTAGTCATCCTAGACCTGAGACTCCAACCCAGGTTTTCCGGAATTTACACCCTCAGGAGGACACGGTGGCTGAGCACACCCACACACGATCCTCACGCTCTCTAGACATGCCATAGAGCCGAGGAAGGAAATTTATTCTGTGGTCAACAAAATCATGAAGCCCTATTACATCTTAGATACAATAGTAAGAATTTAATTAACAGTATCCTTCAATTTGTTTAGGCTAGATGGGGGGCCTTGCTTTCAATAACTTCCTTTCTTAAATTTTGATTCCAGACAGCCTGTGTAGAGACAATGGAATTTTTATTTTGTGGCATTAGACACATGTAGAGAAGAAACACAGGTTCATAGCAGATGCCTCTGTTGAGTACTATGGAGATTTTGTGGATTCCAACACAGACCTTTCGTATTGTTTTCCCTTTGCATTTTGGCCAGCCCATCTCTCTTCTCAAGATGCATTAGGATAGAGATTCCAGGAAATTCAAATCTTTTTGCAAAACCAGCCCCACCAAAAAACGTCTCACACAGTTGTTTTCAATACCCTTGCCCTCCCTAAAATAACTTATAAATAGCAATATTTTGTCAGATCATCTCTGCGATGTTACATATTATCTTTTTTTTTTTAAAGATTTTATTTATTTATTTGACAGAGAGAGAGAGATCACAAGGACGCAGAGAAATGGGCAGTGGGGGGCGAGGGAGGGGGGAAGCAGGCTCCCTACTGAGCAGAGAGCCTGATGCGGGGCTCAATCCCAGGACCCTGAGATCATGACCTGAGCCATAGGCAGAGGCTTAACCCACTGAGCCAACCAGGAGCCCCAGTGTTACAAATTATCTTGACCTTCATAATGACACGTTTGTAAAAATCCTTGGGAGTGGAAAGTATTGCCTATATTCCTCGCTCCCTTGAGACGTACCCGTGGGGCATGTCCAGGCAGCACGGAAGGAAAGACAGGATGTGAGAAGAGGCAAGGGCCTCCCAGAGGCTGCACTGTTTCTGGGCTCACTTCTTGCTCGTGATGCACGGAAGGGCTAGGGTGCAGTCAGGAAAGGCAGCCAACAACCAGAGAGGACGTTGTATACAGTGGAATCTAATATATGAGAGTAAGAAAAATAATGTTTCTTCTCCATATAGCAGTGCAAGCAAATGGGGTGCAGAGTCAGAGGATGACCCCCAACACACACACACACACGCACACACATACACACACACGCCCTGGATCTATGTTATCTGGCCAAACATGATGCTCTTGGGCATGATCAGTATTCCGAGCTCTAAATTCAGAGCTTTGGGGAGATGATGTTCATTTCAAGGAAATAAAATATCTACTTATTTCAAATCATGAAAATCACTTCCCTCCTCTGAAAATATAGGAAATGCAATCAAAGTACAATAGCCCCACTCTTCATGCAGCCCTATGAGAGACTCCTGATTATCAGAAATAATTCTAAGAAGTTCCCGAAGATGAAGGACATGTCACAAATGAAGAACAATTTTCTTACTCGCAATTGTACCCTTGTTAGTTTCCACAGCTGGAGAGTTGGACCTTCGAGTCAGTTTCTTCAGGGAAAAAAAAACCAAAAAAACCAACTTTTAATGTTATTTTATCTAATTTTCTATTTTTATTTTTTATGCGACCCAGATTTTATATCACCTCATCCGTAATGAGACTAATTCACCAAAGCCCAGCTTCCTTCTCTTTTTTTTTTCTAGATCTTATTTATTTACCAGCTCCCTTCTCTTACATGTTAGTTGTTCAGATAGTTTGTCTTCCGTGAAGCAATGAGTTGCACCTGTGTTTTGCCCAGGTCACCTCTGTTAGCTCCCTGGAGTCTCCCGGACGGTCATTGATAAATGAGAAAGGGATAATTAAAAAAAGAGGGATCCCTGGCTGAGCACCTTCTATGTGAGAGACGTATTATTGAGAGAAAATATGACGTGCATTTTGCAAATAAGAAATCTAAGGATCAGAGGCCACTCGGCCCTGGTTGGACGCGGTCCGAGGAGGCAGCGGAGTCTCAGGGAGATCTCTCTGCACCACGGGGAAACTGCTAAACCAAAAACCACAACCTCGCCTCACGATGGTCATTTTAAAATACTTTTAGCAATTGCAACTTTTGCTTTCCACTAACGTCAAAGAGAATAGAAGAATAAAAAGCATATGGGATGAGCGTCAGATGTGACCCTCCCCCAGACATCCCACTGCCACGGAGTGAACTAGACTGTGAAACACACACACACACACACACACACACACACAGAAAAGCTAAAATACATATTTGCCCAAAATATTTGTATAGACGACCTAAAAAATAAATACATATTAATTTTTCCACAAATTTGTCAGTGATAAGAATACATTAGGTTACTAAATAGGAAAAAAAAAGTATCTCTGTTGAAAATGGCAGAGCTTATAAAATAGGAATAAAGCGATACTTAATTTTGGACAAAATGCATATTTCAACTGAAGGTGATAAAAGTCATCAAACAAGGTTTGGAGAAAGGCATTTTGGGGATGATGAAGCAAATCTCTTTGCTGAAAGACAGGTCAGGAAAAAATACGAAACCTCATCGCAGAGAAAGAAAGCAGCCTCTTGTTTGTTGTCTTCTGTACGAAGATTACAAAATACAGGTGCGGTTCTCTAGGGACCTATGGACAAAACTTCTACAGAGGTCACAGGTTAAGGGTCTTGGGATCGGGGCCACGGTCCCGCCACTCGCGGCTCCAGCATCCCATGGGAGATGGTGCCACGCATAAAAGGTTCCTGTGGTCTGTGGGGGTACGTTCCATCGGCTGTGTGTTCCCTGAGTGGCTCAAAGTAAACCTCTCGCTCTGGTTTCGAAGATCCCGTAGGCCAGGAAATACCAGGTACTTGGGGCTGTGGAATCCAGCAAGTAATTAAACTGAAGATTTGGGTTCATCTGCAGTTGTCAGTGTATTAGTGCCTCTCTGATGTCTGCTTACCAGTTTACTATTGATCTGAACGGAAAGAGAGTTAAGGATCCAAATGTCTTCGCCTCTGAAATAGGGCAAAATGGACAAGAAATAGAAACATGAGCACAGTTTGAAAAGTGGTAAAATCAGTTCCGTGGTTCCCGTCTGCTTATGGCTGGGGCTTGCACGTTTCACAGAGAGCGGTCCATGAAGGCTATATTAGCTGAATTCTTTCCTTTTTCTTTACAAAAGAAAGGCAAAAACCACTAAAGCTTAAAAACAAAACAAAACAAAAAAAACCTCTCCAACATGCCCTGATAAATTATGACTATTACACCCTTTCCTCTCTGAGCTGACGATCATTGCCCTCTGAATAGTTATACCGACAAGTTTTGAAATAGAATCTAAATTCGTTATATATTTTCACTTAATTACGTTAAAGGAGGAAGAGGACTTAATGTGCGGCTTGGAATTCTAGAATTCTCCAAATAATGAATTGATAGCATGGACAAACAGTCCCCATCCTGGAGATGAGAGTAATTCCCCTCCCTCGGGCCCCGACGTGAATGGAAATCGGCAGGGACAGAGTCGCACCTAGAATCGCGGTTAGACGCCGAGTGCCCCCTTCCGGTGACGCTTTCCGGGCCCGGCCGGGGAGCTGGGGTGAGCTGTGGCTAAGCAGGAAGGCTTTCAGATAGGCCGTCCCGCGTCATCTTCCCGCCGCACACTGTCTTCGAGCTCCCTCTGCACGCACGGAAGGCACTCTCGAGACCAGCTGCCGTCACTTTCTCTGCCTCTGTGCTCTCCATCACGGATGGGATGTAGCATTTGTTTCCCATTGCTGTTCAAATATCTGCTGTTACTTCGATTTCCAGAATCGGGTTCGGTACCCCCCTATCTCCAGGACGTCCTATTAGCCTGGCTCTAGCATTCAGCATTCTTTCCCCTCAAAGAAATAGGTCCCAAATAATTTCGATTTAATTGTGCTTCAAAGCGGATGCTGTTTTCCGAATCTCTAGGTGTTTCCTGGCTTTCCCCCCTCCCCAGCTGCGTGCAGACCCCTTGAGAGCGGAGATCATGGGCCACGCCGCCAAAGCATTTATGCCACCAGCCAACGACGCTGTTCAGAGCGTCATCCTCAACACTGCTTGAAGGGGCAAGAGCCCCCAAATCCTACTTACCCGACACAGCCAGTGAGTCAAGAATCTAATATTTTAAGGCGTCTTAAAAAAAAAAAAATAGCCTGACAAAATCATGCAATCAGTGAAATGGGTAAGACTCATTTTTACTCCATTATTTAGTTTCTTCCCATCTTTCTGAAAAAGAAAACTAGGTCAGCAAAAATGTGGAAGTGTATAATAATCACTACAAATCACTTAGAGTTCTGGTTCAAGGGGTTTTAACCTGGTAATAAATTATCCTTCTGAGATGAGACTCAGAGTTAATTATGTCCATTACTCTAATTTTATTTAATATCTGGAGGGGAAATAAGGAGAAGAGATCACAGATAACTCAGCCCCGAAAGCCCTCTATATTTTCCCTTTAGTTTATGGGAGAATATTCTGAGCGCCCTACACCGTTGCTGGCAGCCGGGCCTTTCATTTTATGCTGAACAAAGAACCAAAAAATGAACTGGCAGGAGGGCGGAGAAGTAATTTTTCTATTTGCAGGCGTCTGTGGAAGCTACCTCTTTGTCACCGCGCTCCACCTCGGTCATTAGTAAGGGAACGTTCCTTCCCAGCCAGACGCTGAATATTCAGCCCGCCTGGGGGTGCTCCCTGCCTCGGGACTCAGGGCTCGGAAGCAGGAGAAGCCTAATTAACCAGAAGCCACGTCATCCATCAGAACCCTCCCTGGAGGGGTAGGTGAGTCACAAAAATCAGAAGGAAGCTCGATCAGGAAACCAGACCCCGAAATGGCTAACACCCTGGGCCTGAGAACCAAGTCCGACACCCAGGTTTCCTCTCTATAATGAAATGGAGTTTCTTAATAATTACCCTGACAGACCTCAAGAACTTCAGTCATTAAAAAGATTCAATTACGGCTATTAGTCTGTACTTAGTTGTGATGGAAATGTAACGCAAGTATTTTAAAGTGATTTCTGACCACTCAGGCTTTAGAAAATGGTTTCTCGGATATAGACTGTCTCACGGCCCGGCAAGAAGGCCTGACTATTTCCATGGTCCTTCAGCTTCGGGCCCATACACATTCATCCTGTATGGACTGGGCGGCCGGACACGCTTAAAATATACACAACTGGAAATTTTCTTATGGGGCATTTTAAATGATTTTTCTTTGGAAGAGCTGTTAACATTTATGTCCTCCAAACAATCTCTGTCTCTTTCTCTCTCTCTCTCTCTTTTTTTTTTTTTTTTGGTGCGTTCTTAATTTTTGAAGGATTAGGCCAGATCTTCTCTTTTATGCTGTTATCAACTAAAGGATAAACCTTTAATGCCTGCATATCAAACTTGAAGATTAGATGCATATGACAAGCAGACAGGCGACTATGACAGTCCCCCGCTGTTTTTCACGGACACAAACAGCCCATCTGCCTGGAGCAGGTCTAGAAAATGGAACGCCTTAGTTTCAGGGGTTTGCTGAGTGGTCTGGACGCATGGGACAGCCCCGACTCTTTGCTCTAATAGGCGCCCCTGAAGTGTTAAGGAAAATCCCCTCTTCTTGCCTGGGGGCGCATCCCATGATGGGACCTGAGCCAGGTAGGGGCACTCCCCGCGGGGTGCGGATGGAGGATGGAGAAGGTCATGGGGAGACTGCGCATCACGGGCGGCGGCCCAGCCTGCAGGGAGGGGCGCGCCCTTTCCTGGGCCCGAGCAGGCAAGCTGGGCTCATCGCACGCACCCCTCGGCCGCCCGCCGCGTCCGCGGGGCCCACGTCCCCAGGCAGACACGACCACCGGTGGCCAGAAGCGGCCTCCGGGGTCGATTCGCAGGCAGGGAAGGGACACCCGCCAGGTGTCCCTCGGGGCGCCTGGCGCGGTCACGACCCCTTCTCTCGCTCTGCTCCCGGCACCCCTACCTACCACTTTGGGGGTTCGGGCTCTGCTGGCAGGAATCCTTTGCAGGGGTTGCCAGTCATCGAGGCTTAACAACAGAAAAGATTAGCCCGTCGGCGGGGGTGGGGACGCTGCTGCTGCACCCGGTGCAGGGTCCAGGGGACAGCGGCCCGCCTGCGCCTCCGCTCCCTGGGCTGGGAGAGGCCATCGGTGTGCGCTTCTCCATCCCTTCTTTCCTCCTGGGGCGGCTTACCAGGTCCGTCCATCCGGCTGAGCTCCTGCCTCTAAGGCCTCGCTCCGGAACGCGGGCCTGTGTCACGACGCCCCGAACCGGGCTTTCCAGAGACGGCACTCGGGGGGCTCCTACGGCCCAGGCGACAGGGGTCCTTCTGGGCCGTGCTGGGAGGGCAGCTCCGTAGCCGCTCGCCGGCCTGGGTCCCGTTTGCTGATGGTGCGGAGCCCAGGTCAGTCCGGGAAGCCGGCCCCCGGCTTCGACGGCAGACGCCCCTTCCCCGCCGCTCTGGAGGCAGTGGGGGGGGAGGGGTCCTGGAGCGGGGAGCCCGCAGGCTCAAGTTCCGGGGAGGCCTCTCCTCGGGTGCGAATGTCATCTTTCCTCTGTGCACACACTCAGAGAGGGAGACCTCCGCTGTCTCGTCCTCTTCCTAAAAGAACAACAGGCCTGCAGGATTAGGCCCTGCCCTCATGACCTCATTGACCCTAAATCAACCCCCCCATAGACACTGTCTCCCTCCCACATAGCTCCGTGGGGTTCAGGTTTCAGCATAAGACTTTGGGGGTGGCGGCACTCAGTTCGTCCATAACAGAAGGGGTGTAATCAAATGTGAGTATCAGCAAGATTTTTCTGGAAAGAGAACACGCAGCGAAGAAGCAGTAGGTCTAGAAATGAGTGACGGGAGTAAGGAGCTCCTGACCGAGTCTCCATACCCCGCTCTGGAATGGTGGTCGGTGGCCGTCTTGGGGGGCAGGCTGGGTGCCGAGGAAGGGTCCAGGCAGCTGTCCACACATCGAACACTTGGCTGTCCTCCTGGGGAAGGACGTCGGTGGCTCCACCTTCTTGGTGGAAAGAACCAGAAAGCTGCTTCTGTTGGCAGGACCATGAGTGACGTCACAAAATCTCTCAGCGGCCTGAAAGTGACCAGGGGCCAACAGTCTGGGCTGAGGGCCTGGAACAGGGGCCGGCGAGCCCCAGACCGAATGGTCAGGGTAAGGCTACTCCTATGGATGCCGTGATAAACATGTACTTACTCGCTCTTAGAGATCCTAGATGCAGGTCCGTCCGCGCTCCCCGGCCCCAAAGAAGCCGCGATATTTCAGAGCAGATCAGCCCCAAATCCCTCCTTTCCTCCTTTCCTAATCCAAGCAGGGTTACGGCATAAGAGACGAGGTGGATAGCCATTTGGACCCAAGCTTGCTTAAACCTGCAAGCTTAATGTTCCGATCAGAATGTCATGTGATTAAACTTCTCAGCGATACTGTATCTTGTTGTTCTGTCAGCAGAGTGACTACTGGATATTATACAGGAAGGGCTACATAAACGAAGAGGCCACCCTGTAAAATTCAATGAAATGAGTTAATCCTTGAGGAAATTCATAAAGCTCACATTGATAGAGATGCTCTATTAATTTTGAGATCCACTGAATAGCCAGGGGAGAATCATACATGTATTTAGTATCATCCGTATCCTATCTATCTATCTATCTATCTCTCTATCTATCCATCCCATCCTGTCTGTCTATCTATCTATCTATCTCACATGAACAGATCGAACTTGGAGAGACAGGTCTTGAGTCAGACTATGATGTTTGTTCTTTTTTTTTAAGATTTTATTTATTTATTTGACAGAGACACAGCAAGAGAGAGAACACAGCACGGGGAGTGAGAGAGGGAGAAGCAGGCTTCCCACTGAGCAGGGAGCCCGATGCGGGGCTCGATCCCAGGACCCTGGGACCATGACCTGAGCCGAAGGCAGAGGCTTAACGACTGAGACCCCAGGCGTCCCTGTGACGTTTGTTCTGAGATGCCTGTGTTTTGGGGTGCTGGGTGCAGAGAGTGCATTGGGGAAACAAGAAGCGGAGGAAGATCCCAGGCAAACTCAACATCTGGAGCTCGGCCGTATGTTGGGAGTTATACTCCAGAAATGAGAAGATTGATGTTCAAATATTTTTATTAGTTTTCAAACTTTATACAGTGAAAAGTCAGAATATTTTAAGAAAGAACAAATACACGATAGAGAAATTCAGGCCGGAGAGGACCAGGTAAGAAAAAAAACTGCAAAATATTTTTAAAATATTTTTACATATCAGTATCTTTTCAATATGTCAGTATCTTTTTAAAAAAAATATTTTATTTATTTATTTGACAGAGAGAGAGAGAGAGATCACAAGTAGGCAGAGAGGCAGGCAGAGGAGGGAAGCGGGCTCCCCACTGAGCATTGAGCCCGATGTGGGGCTTGATCCAAGGACCCTGAGATCATAACCTGAGCCGAAGGCAGAGGCTTTAACCCACTGAGCCACCCAGGCACCCCAATATGTCAGTATCTTATTTGTTCATATAAATACTTTAGTATTGTTAATCACCCATGAGTTTTGGGCATACATCATGAAGAGTGGACAGTAACTTGAAATTAAAAATCAAAGCATTTTGAAACCATGGCCAATATCATTGGATTGGTTTTTAGATATTAAAACAGTTACAGTAACAAAACAGAGGCTCTCTGAGGCAGTCTATGCCATCTATCCAACATCTTTTATCTTCTTAAGTCATCATTCAATAGCCTTTTAAGTCTATTGATCTGGAGTATTTTATCAATAATGCCGCCAGCATCACCAGTAATAATTACCATCGATGAGGTACATAACATTTGCTGGGTCAGTGCTAACATCATTTCTATTTATTACCTCTAATCCACACAAAAATTTTCAAGATGAAAATTATCTTTCCTAGTTCACTTATTTTAAAAGATTAAGGCTCAGGTAATAATGTAACTCGGCTGCGGGCACACGGTAAGTATCGGAGTCATAGTTTTGCACGCAGGTTAACCCACTTCCAAGCACGTAATTTATTTATTTTTTCCTATTTGGGAGCTCTTTTGCAAAGATAGTTTGTTACCTGCTTTTTGGAAAGGAAATATCTGAGAACGGTGTACTGCGTCTGCCTCTGAGATACGGGTGAATTTGAATCAGGGCCTCGTACCTCGTTCTCCTGCTGGCGGAGTAAGGGCTTCTTCATCTCGGGACGCAAGGAAACTGTTTCTCACTGAAGAAAGGCAAACGCTGGGCTTCGTGTTTTAATCCAGGGGTGTGTAGCCCATGCTTACCAAAGCCTGCTCTCAGCTGAATGTTCTGGCACCAGTATCTTGAAATCCTTGGTAATTTTATCTTTGAACCTCCTTGTAACGCACAGCTGATGGGACGAGGAGCACGCGTGTGAGCTAAGACGGACTGGCACCCAAAGTGAGCCCAAGGCAAGCGTGGAATGTCCCCGGGGAAGTCAGTGGGGCTACTAACTGCCCCGACCGGCCACCCTGTCCCTGCAAGTGAGACCTGGCGTGGACCCCCCGGTACAAGACCTTTATGGTCTAGGAACATGAATGAACAGGGGCTCTTTCGTAACCTCCCTGACTTTTGCCACTTCCCTGTATTAGCCTAACGTCAGTGCCAAAAATGCCGACGGGGAGGATGAAAAAGAAAAATAGGAGACTCATAGTTCTTCTCCCCTTGAGCTCCGCACTGCTCACCAGGGAGTCCAAAGTAGAGACGATGTTCATATGCAGAGCACGTAACTGGGCAGAAGTAAGAACAGCCCAGGCTCCTCTGCGCTGCGGCATTTGCCCTGTTCAGTTAGGGATGGCACCTGTGCTCCTGTGAGCCTCGGAACCCAAGCTGTGTGACTTCGGGGACTCATCCCGCCGATTAATGCTTGTATGTGCACTGACGCTGGCATAGGAGGCTCCAGGTACGTAGGAGGCGACGGAGGTTAGGTGTGATCGTGGGTCGGAGCTGGATACAGTCACAGCGGGATGAACTAGACGTGCACATGGGCGTGCACACACAGGAGTGACACACAGGCAGGCGATGCTTCGCTGGGTCAGCAGAGGGGGCCTGGGGACCACGACGCCAGGAGCGAGGAGCACCCCTTGACCCAGTGCTAACATCCTTCTCAAATAAAAGGGGCTGTGCCCCCCACGGAGATGGCCGAGCTAACGACAGGGTAGGAAATGTGCAACATCACAGAGTTAGAGAATCGTGGCACACTCAAAAAAAAAAAAAAAAAGAAGAAAAAAAAAAGACCAAAACAACAATAAAAAATACAATGAAATGGGTGTCTCCAAGGAACACAAGAGCCAAAGGAATACTTTTTGGCTCAGAAATTGAATTCCTATTAAAAAGATATGGATTGTCAGAGTGGATAAAAAAATGACATCCAAATGTCACTTCGGATCTACAGGGACATCTATCGGCCATGCCGTCCAACAACCAACAATGGCAGGACACACATTCTTTTCAAGGTCACGTGGCACATTCTCAAGATGGGCCATATTCTGGGACATAAAATAAATGTACACATAAAAGACAAGATAAACAAAAACAGAAATACGAAGTATGTTTTAAGGCCACAATGAAAAAAAGCAGAAATCAACAACAGAGATCATTGGAAACTTCTGAAACACTTGGAAACTAAAAAAAAAAAAAAAAAGAAATCAAAAAATCGGGTGAAAGCAGAAGTCGCAAGAGAAATTAAAAAAATATTTTCATCTAAATTATAATAAAAATAAAAGTTATTTAAATCTATGGCATATACTTAAAAGCAATGCTTGGAGGGAAATTTATAGCACTGAATACATACATTAGAAGAGAAAAAGATCTAAAATCAAAACCTAAGCCTAGCCCTTTGGAAACTAGAGAAAGAAGAGCAATTTAACCCGAAGGCAATCAGAACAGAAAGCAATAAAAATCAGAGCAGAAATCAATACTATTGAAAACAAAACCATCAGGAAAATGAATGACAACAAAAGCTAGTGTTTGAAAACATCAGTAAAACTCATAAACTGCTAAGCAGGCTCAGCAACAACAAAAAAAGGAGAGAAGATGGAATTTCTTTTTTTTTTAAAAGATTTTGTTTATTTATTTGACAGAGAGGCAGGCAGAGAGAGAGAGGGAAGCAGGCTCCCTGCCGAGCAGAGAGCCTGATGCGGGGCTCGATCCCAGGACCCTGAGATCATGACCTAAGCCGAAGGCAGAGGCTTTAATCCACTGAGCCACCCAGGCACCCCAATAAAGTGAAATTCAAAAATTATGAAAGAAATGACTGATCCTATAAACATTACAAGAAGAAGAAAAGTGGCCCAAAACTCCTTTATGCTCATGGTTTTGATAACTTACATGAAATAGACCAATATGACCCAAACTGGGGTCAAATGACCCAAAGTACCAAAACCCACCTAAGAGGAACTAGATCCTCTCCAGGGTCCTGTTATCTGTTAACAAAATTGAATTGAGAATGACTTTCCAATAAAGAAATCACTAGGCCCAGATGGTTTCATTGGTGAATTCTATCGAACAATTAAGATAGAAGTGATACCAATTGTCCACAATTTCTTCCAGAAATTAAAAGCAGAGAGAATACTTCCTAATTCATTCTATGAAACCAGAATTACCCTAATATCAAAACCAGATAAAGACATTGCAAGTAAACACACACCAATATCACTCATGAACCAAAGTCCACAAAAATATATTAGCAAAATCAACCCAACAATGTATAAAAATAATTACACACCTAAACAAGGGTGGATTTATTCCAGGCATGCGAGGCAGGTTAGGAATTTAAAAATCGATCAGTGTAATCCACCATGCCAACCAGCTAAAGAAAAAAATCCTATTTCTCAGCTCCAGAAAGAGAAATACATCTCAAAATCCTCCATGACTATTGAAGTCCAATTTCAAATTGATTCTGAGTTTCCTACTTGCTGAAACAAAGAGATATATACCTATCCGATTCAGTATGTGAGAGTCTTATGATACAAAGCAGAAGAGTGATTTTTTTTTATTATTTTGGGTATTTTATTTCAATTAGATAAGGTTTAAAATATGAATTTTATACCATTAGTATCAGTTGAACTTTTGATTAATATTATTTCTTAGGTAATTCTGTATTACACTTGATATGAGATGGAATTCTGTAAAAGTGGGAGCTGCAGACACTTTCTTACGAATAATTAAAATGACAATAGTTTTTTAAGCCTGAATTAGGTTTCTTTACAAATGTATGTAAGGAATGGTAGATAGTCATTATTCCAATTATTGTATATATTAAGGAGAGCCTGAGTGCTTAGAAAATAAGTTCTCCTCTTAGACAAATGGTATGTCTTTATCTTGTGAATAATGTGAGGCTTGAATGAGGGAAGGAGGGAAGTATTGTTTAGGACAATTTTGTCTTCTGTGGGACGATTGGGACAATATTGTCTTCTTCATTTAATCGGTGGGAAGCTCAGAGTCCATTCTGAAATTCAACTTGAGTCGCCATGGAGAAACCTTAGGAATGATTTTCATGACCCAACTTTTCCTTGTGTTTAATAGGACATTTTCTTGACTTTTCAGGTAACAGTTTTTCTTCACATCTTCCTGTTTTTTATCTAACAGTGCAATATGAGTTTCTGTTAACAGACCATGGTCATTGCCAAGTCCAATTAAGCAATGGCTTTCCGGCTTCTCTACTTCTCTGCTTGCCCATCAACCTCCATCTGATCTATTTATCATGCAGCAGCAAGGCACATATTTTAACAAAATATTAAATGTCAATATTCCTGTGCTTGAAACCTTTCAACATAGTCTCATTGCACTTAGAATGCAATCAAATTCCTAAAGGCTCTCTGGAGACTCTAAACTGTCTCTCCAAACTTATTCCTCATCACAGTTATCTTTTTTCAGGAGGATCTGTCAATATTGGACTTGTCTTAGCTTCTTTCCCCTCTGCCTCCTCTTTCCTCTCTTCCTCTTCCTCTGCTTTCTTCTCCTCCTTCCCCTCCTCCCTCCTTCTCCTCCCTCTCCTCCTCTTCCTCCTTCTTTCTTCTTCTTCCTTTATCTTATTGTGATAAGAACACGGAACATGAGATTTATCCTCTTAACAGCATTTAAAGTGTGCAGTACAATATTGTTACCCACAGCCACTGTGTTGTATAATGGGTCTTCACTTCTTTGGGATAACAACAACAAAAAAAAGACAACTTCTTTCAGATAAATACTCGGAAGTTGGACTCCTGGCTTATATCATTTTTCTATTTTTAAATTATTTTTTATTTTAATTTTTTAAACCTCCATCGTGTTTTCCACAATGGCCGTACCACTTCACTTCCCCACCAACAATGTACAAGGGTTCCAATTTCTCTGTACCTTTTCCAAAACTTACAATTTTTCAATAATATCCATCACTCCTAGAAGAAAACACAGTCATCTCGGCGATGACTTCTTAGATGTGACACTGAAAGCCAATATCTAAACTACATAAGGAAATACGGAAATCAAAGGAAATCAAAGCTACTCAAGGAAAAGCTGCTCAACATCCCTAATCTTCAGGGACATGCAAATCAAACCCTTCCGGAAGCACCACCTCCCGTCTCCGCCACCACACCCCGAGCCCCTGAACCGCACCATCCCCTGAGACACCCCTCCTCTCTCCTCCCTCCACACGGCCGGCTCCTTCTCTTCCTTTCTAGTCCTTACACATGCTTTTCCTCGCCGCCGCCGCTCTTGGATCTTATCCCGTTGTTTTATTTTTACCCCTTTCATAGCATTCATTTAAAAAGTATAACCTTTTAAAAATTGATATGTCTTCTGTCATGCTGATCGTCCATGGAATATGGGACCTAGGAGGACGGGCCGTGTCTCGTTTGCAGGTGGCGGCAAGCCTGCCGTAGCGGTTGATAGGAAGCAGGTGCTAACCCCATGGTGGTGAAGACGGTAATTCAGGCCAGAGCTGCACAGCCCCCACGAGGGAACGGAGAGGGGGATTTCTCCCATCTGTTCCCATCGACGTGTGGCTTCACGACTGCATTTGCTCCACGGCCGCGTGAGCAGACCTGCGGTCCGGAACGATGATTTTCCAAACTGTGGCTTCCAGGGCGCTCCAGTGTTCTCTCCTGCCCCGGGAGTGCCACAGGACGGGGTGGACGCGGCCAGGGACGTGGGTGAACGGGGACCCCCACCGCGGCTCCCACACCACTCCCACATGCCCGGTGCCGCATGGCCTGGGGCCACGTGAGAGCGTGGGAAAAGAAGAATGCATCGCTGCCAAAATAACCCGAAAAAACACAAATCTAGGCAAATACACGTAGATCCCTAACAAGGCTTTCAACTTCACATGCATTTTGGTTGAATGGAGGCAACTCTCTGGATGACGCAGCTTTAACTGGAATACTGGATATATCCATAATTAGTAAGGTTTTGGACAAGGATGAGACGAATTATGTTATGGGCTTTATGGGCGTGCCGAGGCATACTAAGCGTGGTGGGGTGAAAGTCCCTAAGCTCGCTGCGGTCCACACTGCTCTGCTCCTCTTGGCTCCCTTGGCGAGGGCGTCTGCTTGGGGATTCTGTCTACGGGAGAGGAGCCCCGGCCACCAGAACCCCAGGAGGAGCTCCGCTGTCCTCCACGCCCACGTGTATTTTATCTACGGATTCACCATTTGGGAATGCTGCGATCATGCTATCAGAGAAGAGAACACAGGAAACCTTAAAGATACTGGAAGGGTTTAAAGATGCTCTGGATTCCAATTATCATCCAACACGAGAACCCCCCTCACCAACCCCTCACTGGCTTTTCCGTGACATCTCTTGAATGGGAAGTGGCTCCTAGCGACCCTCCCAGGCAACGTGGGTTGTTTTCATCAGATAATAGCATCACCCTGAATCCCAAGTTCACTGTGACTAAACCTCGGGAATAGACCTGAGGAAGTTCCCATAGTCGGGAGTTTCCTTCTGCCCCACATCTGAGAGCCAAGGGGCTCCTAAAGAAGGAGCAGGACTGATGATCAGGAAAAGCATGCTCGTCCGGCCCTGCGCTGTAATTGCCTACAGCCCCAGGGGCGTTCTCGGGGCGCTCCGGGACCACGGGCACAATCAACCCGTGGATGGCCGTAATCGCATCTCGAGTAGTCCAGAGCCAAAACATCTGTACGGAGAACTTATTTGGAGGAGAAAGATCAAGGACAGCTGCATCTTGGGAACGTTGCGGAGTTATCGGAAAAGCAGTGTGCGTTTCGGTGGAGAACAAAACCGTGCATTACGCCCTGGAGACGGCAAAGAACGACGGCGTGCAGCATGTGACAGTTCACATGACGCGGCCCGCGCCGGAGCTATGGCACCTGGGGAGGCTCCGGGCCCCGGGGACAGCAGTGAGTCCCAGGATCAGGAACCTCGCACTGTGAAAACCAACCAGGTAAATACGAGAACGGTGATGGAGAGAGACGGCGCTGCGGCGGACTGGCTGAGACGGGGCAGGGTGCACGCACAGAGAAGCGGGCGTAGTTGGGGCACAGAATGTTCCACAACTGTAATAAGAAAGAAACCTCTCACTCCATCTGAAAAAGCGCTAAATCACTCCCTCTCCATCGCCATGACATCAAAGCCGCAGATGGCAAAGAGCCAAGGAAGCCAGAAAACATCATTCATCTGCCCGAAAGGATTGTTGGTGAATTCTAAGAAGCTGCTAAAGTTACCAAGAATTTTCCCCAAGATTCCATGTCCGGGAGTAAATCATTAGTTATTTAACTCTATCGGAGGGCACAGGGCGAAAAAATTGCTTAACGTACAATAAGAATATGAAAGTAAAGGCAATTCCTCTACTCATTATTAATATTTGATTAGGAAAAAAAAAAAATCCCTGGGCTGGAAATCAATAGTCCAGGATCAGCCACTAATTATCTGTTTGGCCTTGGGCAAAATACTTAATATTTCTTGGCATCAGCTTTCTCCTTTATAGAACAAGGCGGGAGGTTGACGAGGCTGAGCCCAGAGAATTTTCAGGGCTGTGCAAACACTCTTCGTGGTGTGAGAACGAGGGATCGGTGTCGTTGCACCTCAGTGCCAACCCGAGGGCTGCACAACAGCGGGAGCCAGCCCGAAGGTGGACCATGGGCTCTGGGCACAGATGACGTGTCCGTGGGGTTCATCAACGGTGACAAACGTCCACCTGCTAGGGGTGCTGATCGCGGGGGAGGCCGGGCACATGTTGGGACAAGGACATGTTTGTACCTTCTTAATTTTCCTGTCAAATGAAAACTACTCTAAAAATAAAGCCTTTTAAAAAATATAGTGTCCTTGGGCCCCTGGGGGGCTCAGCCGGTTGAGCATCTGCCTTTGGCTCGGGTCATGATCCTGGTTCCTGGGCTCGAGTCCCGCGTTGGGTTCCCTGCTCAGCGGGGAGTCTGCCTCTCCCTCTGCCTGCTGCTCCCCTGCTTGTCCTCGTTCTCTCTCTGTCAAATAAATAAATAAAATCATTTAAAAAAAGACAGTGTCCAGTGGTTTTCTGACTGAATTCCACAATACTTCTAGAGCCATGGGGATCTCTGGGGGCGTCAAAGGTGAGAGAACCGTGGGGGAAGAGCAGGGAAGATCTCCTTCCCGTTCCCCACCCCCATGGATACAAGGTCATCAGAATCCCGCTTTCCTCTGGGGAAGGTTTCCTTTGAAGACCTAGTTCCATTGATGAAAACATGCTTGCAAGATATGGACTTAACAAGCCCTCGTAAGTAATCAGTCGTGGATTCAAACCCACTTGCATGAGGAAATCAAACAATCACATCCCTAAACCCGATCTTGTGGAAATATAAACACCTACTGTTGCTTGACCTTGACTTTCCAGCCTCCAGAACCATGGAGGATAAATGTCTGGTGCTTACCCCCACTTACCCCTGAAGCCCTGGCTGACTCCCGATCCAGACCAGAGGCCCACAGAGGGCCATGGCCACGGGGTCTCCAAGGCCCCTTCTCAGGAATGTCTGGGAGGGCCACTTTGGGGATGTCGCTGAAACACCGACACGACTGGAAGTCCCGTAAACACCAGTTAGAGACTGAAACAGAGACCACAACGCTGGCCTCTGAGAAAGCAGGATCTGAAAGGTACTTCTGCAATCTGGAGACAGGAAGCCCTCTGAGAAGGTATGCATTGTGCGAGTCACACGAGCGCCCCTTCCTGTCACTTCCTGTGCCCAGGACTGAGTGAAAGTTACTGGAAAAATGAATCCCCTGTTGTTCTTGAACCCAAACCCCAGTCCTGGAGAAAGACCAACAAAAACCTGAAGGAGACGCTGACATTCTTCCATTCTGTGAGGCTCTCTCCAGCAAGGGCACCTAACCCACAGGCATCACGGGGCTGCCTCCTTAGGACAAACCTCCCCAAGGCGCTGAGGAGGCTTCTGTCACCTCAGAACTGCAATGTTCCCGGCTTCCAGCTTTCTCCTTTCCCCCTCACAGCCCTCCATCCCCGCTCTGGTCTCTGGCAGTCTCATTTCTAGAGCTCATTAAATATTCAATGATTCATCATAGCAATTTTCCTTGTAATTTTATTGTTCACATTCTGGCATCAGCTTCTGGTCCCAAATAAAGTAAGTCTAAATACCCACTTGAAAGAAGGACATTTTCATTTCCATTTTCGTGGTATCGATATTGTCAAAGGAGCTTGCTGCAGAAGACTTCCAAATATTACCGACGCCGCCTCAGTCTCATAACTCCGAGCAAATGGGAATCATGAAACAAAAAGCCAGGAAAGCAGGGAAAATTCAACCGATATCACACTAAGTGGAGAGGAAGCTAAGAGAGTGTGAAATCAAAGAATAATCAATTTCCTGAAGGAATAAGGTGCCGCTGCCCATCATTCCAAATTATCTCAAGGGCGTGAGAAAGGCAAAGGCTGAAAAACTTCGAGCAGGAGGAACTTGGAGGCGTAGATCTGGATTTTTCCACTGGAGAAAACAAGTCCAGCCTTGCACCTAACATTTACAAAGGATTTGTACTTTTTTCTTTTTTAAGATTTTATTTATTTTTTTGTCAGAGAGTGAGAGAGAGCATGAGCAGGGAGGACAGGGAGAAGCAGACTCCCCTCTGAGCTGGGAGCCCGACACGGGGCTCGATGCCAGGACCCTGAGATCACGACCCGAGCCGAAGGCAGACGCTTCACCAACTAACCACCCAGGGCCCCCGAATTTCTACTTTTTGATAGGATTATGTTCTTAGGAAAAAATAAAAATAAAATTCCCACTTTCTTCTAACTGTGCATGAGGCCACGTGTTCCGAAATATTAAGATAGTGTTTCATGAGCCACACACAGGACACAGTTCATTAGCGTGTGTTACTCTTAGATTCTAACCCTGGCTCTGAAGCTCTGATCTTTTCCTTCCTTCCTTCGTTCCTTCCTCATGGAGCCCAGCACCGGCCACCCATCACTGCCACACCACTGTCCCTGGTGTCCCTGCTTCCTCACCCGTCCCCCACCCTGCAGCATACCACCTGCGTGGAGCAAAGGCCTCCTTCCTTCCTGGTAGCATTCACACGACATCAAACTGGGGGACCCGTCCCACGCAGGGTAGATGCGCTTGGCTGGAAATCCAAGCCCAGGGCCCCAGAGGAAGCTGCTCTATGCACACCCACCCCCCCAACACCCCGTACTGGAGAGACACCACAGGCTCTGAGTTGCTCTATGAACAGGTGTCAGAACCCTAAATAAAATTCCAGCGTGCGCATATCTTGTCTCTACCTCCACCATCACTGATCCCTGGCCTTCGCTCTCCTGCCCAGATTCCCACATGGACTCAATTCACACGCGGGTGCCCCTCTGGGAATCACAGCCTCATGGTTTGTCTGTGCCTTTGAGCTGCCTAAAAATACTTGAAGCTCCTTGCTTCTCTTGGCGTTGTAGGGAAATCCACAAGAACCGAAGCTACTGAAAAAGAACCCAGTGAACACAACCATCTAAGGCCGGGTGAGAACATGTATCAGCTCACAGACTGAACCCCCCGACCTGCGGGACGAGGAGAGGTGGAAAGTTGGTAGGGTGACAATTAAACAAAGAAGGGAACGTACTACAAGGGGGTCTTGGGTGGTGGCAAGACGAGCCCAACTCCACACTTGCCCGCAGGATGCCAGAACCCTGAAGGTCCACCCTCGTAGGGGCCTTAGCTGGGCTCAGTTGCATCTTCCGTCCACACGGTCTCGACACCCTCTTTCCCTCTCAAGGCCGCATCCTTGGAAACAGTTCCCACTGTGGGAATGGTGGGCAGAACTCCATCGAAAGGACGGGAGAGGGTGAGGGGGCTCCGACCGTCCAGGCCTGACGCGTCTTGATGATCACCTCCCATGGGAGGGTGGCATACGTGAATACACATATTCTAAATCCAGGTGAGTTTCAGCGTATCAAATTTCATACAGTGCTTCCTTTCATACATTCTTCCTGAAAGCCTGTTAATGAAAAACTAAGACAAACTAGTTAGCAGGCATGGCGTAACTCCCCCTCCCCCGCCATACCAACTTCGAAGCACGCTCTTTCATTGAATCCAACACATTAAGCTATGCCGACGTCCATGTATAATGGCACTCATGGCTAAAATCCAATGAAGAGAAATAAAAGAACGGCATTCATTTCCATTGAGTGTTTCTCTATTGATTAAACTCAAATTCTTCAGTCTTTGGTTCCATGAGCCGCATTTCAATTGTCCAATGGCCATATGTGAACCGTATTCAACACGGCAACCACACCAGGGGTGACCGTGTTAGGGCAGGTACAGGACTTTGCCCCTTTCCAAGAAAGTTCTGTTGGGCAGCCCATCATCGCAGTGTTTTCTGTCACACCTTGCACTGTAAGATTTCCATACAGCAAAGAAAACTGGGCTCAATGCGGAGTGTTCCTATTGGCTCCAGGCAACATGGGTTAAAAAACGAACACAAAAAACCACTTAGAACTCTGTCTCACGGATGCTGGAACTCCCAACCATGGTCCCACTGTTAACTCAGCAAGAGGAACTGCCAGCCTCCGCCCCAACAGATACTCATTTAGCTTAGGAAGAGAGCCAAACAATAATAGTAATTGTAATAGCGGTGATAATTATAGTTAATGTCATGCAAATTGCTGGAAAATGAGTGCTATAAAAAGACTAACTCCGCAACGCCCGCAAATATATTTCAGCTAAGGGCTCGTACACGAGCGCAGACCAGTTTAATCTCTCTCCTGCATCTGCCCCTCCTGCTCTGTCCCCTCCATGGCAGCACCTCTCACTACCCCTCATTTCTCTCCGCACCTGTATCCCAAACATCTGCAACGTTTTGATCAGAGAGACAGCTAGCCTTCCCTGAGCACGTACTATGTATGCTCTGGGCACTGAGACGAGGGCCTCCACACTTCGGTCCATTTAATTCTCCAGCAGCTAGGTGCAGGGGATGCCATTAGTAACTCTACTCTTAAAAAGGAAAGGACCTGGGGCGCCTGGGTGTCTCAGTGGGTTAAAGCCTCTGCCTTCAGCTCAGGTCATGGTCTCAGGGTCCTGGGATCGAGCCCCGCATCGGGTTCTCTGCTCACCGGGGAGCCTGCTTCCCCCTCTCTCTGCCTGCCTCTCTGCCTACTTGTGATCTCTCTCCCTCTGTCAAATAAATAAATAAAATCTTTAAAAAAAAAAAAAAAAAAGGAAAGGACCTGCTCAGAGAGAAACAGTAACTTGTTCACAGTCACACAGAACTGGAGAGAAACAGATGGGACGAAAACTCCCTCAGGGAAGCCCACCGCACCCCTCCTTCATCCCAGCGCCTATCCTAAATACCTAACAAGCTCAATAATGAAGATTTTTAGATTCTAAAGAAAATTATGGGTGACCTTTCAGAAAAAAAAAAATGTAGGTACTCAAAAATAAAATTTAGTTTCTTACTGTCTTATGGACCTGAGCTTACAGAGCCACAATCTACACATTTCTCTCTCTGTATCATAGCTTGGCATTTAAAGCATTAAATTACCGTTTAGAGTCTGTCCTCCCTCCGCCCCCTCTTAAGCCTTATTCTGCAGCCCAATCTTGTTTCTTGAACCCACAAAGCAATTCAACCAAGAACATGTTCCACGTTTTTGTTTGTGTAATCCTTTCATGGGAGAGTCCCCTCACATGCCTGTTGTGTTCAATGCAGAGTACAAAAAAACACCCAGAAAACTTTAAATTGGATCTGGGAATGGGGATCACCATTTTTAAACATCATTTCAGGTGATTCTGATGCAAGTTGCACATATTAAGAGGCACTGCATGATCAGAATTTCTACTCGCCCTCTGTAGGGAGGAGTTGCTTCTGAGAAGAGATGGTGCATCCCAAGAGTGTGTTTCTCTGCCACCCATGCATCTATGGGACTACGGAGAGTGGTTCTCACCAGTGAACATAAATGAGCATGGTTTCTGCCACCTCCAGCCAAGGTGGTGCTTACGAAGCAGTTTGCTTTCTCCCCCACTTACCAGCCCTTTGCTGGCCTGATGAGGACTAAGATGGCGGCCTTAAGAGTTACTTGTCAAAGACAGCAAACCGCAGGATGGAAGGACAGTCTGTCCTTGAGTCATACCCTTGGAGAAGCGTCTCCCCCAGCCAGGAATATTGAATTTCAAGGTCAGTTAAGGATGATTTAAATTTCTTTTACTATGAAGTTTGAAAATTTATCTGTTAACATAACTTGCATCATTTTAGCTAATACGTAAAGTTGTACCAGGATGAGTGTTGTCCTAGGAAAAAAATAAAACACATGGAATTATCTCCCGACAGGGAGGGAGGGTAGGGCAGCAGGGCATCACACGTCCGATATTGGAGTTGGAAAACTCATAGCCTGAATTTTGCAGTGGCAAAGAATTTGCTAAAGCTACCATCTGCGTATGCAGAGAAACAGACCACATAACTATGGACTTGGCAGCTGGGAGTGGTCAGTATTCTTGTATATTGGCTGTTATGAGGTTTCTCCTGCAAAATATTATCCAAAAAGTTATCTCCGGCCAGAACTGACTGGTGTTCAGAAAGAGGTCAAAAGAGGTCCTCCCATCGTGCGGTCTGCCATCTTAACAAGTAACCTCAAGGCCACCATGTTAGTCTTTATCAACTCAGCAAAGGGCTGGTAAGTGGGGTACAAGGTTTTGGAGGATTGGAAATCCTGAGTATTCCTTAACCCCAGATATTAAGAAATTTTTTGGAGAAAGACTAAAAGTATCAGCCTACTAGAAGAACTTCTCAGATGAACAAAAATAACAGAGTCCTGATTAAGGTGTGGTCTCCCCCACCGACCGCTCCAGTGGTCCCCAAGTAACATTTCAGTTGCGAGAGAAAAAGGAAATGGCAAGGTGTTAGAATCTCGTCTAAGAGAACATGGAAGGCACACTGGCCCATGGGACGGACTGAAAACAAATGGATCAGAAGCTTCCTAAACTCTGGAGGAAACTGGATTGCCAAGGGAACCACAAGTTCAGATCGAAAGCCTTTGACAAGCGTCAGACCCCCAAATGCATGGTCCAAAAGCAGCAAGGTAGGTTCATAGGGAACAGTCATCCGGTGGGTGGAGAGGCACAGAGGTCGCACAACTTTCCCCACTCAAAGAGGTGCCACGTAGATGACATTTAGGGTTGGAGGGGTGACAGGACAAGCCACCCCAGAATATGCCACTTTGGCATGAGGGTTATTGGAAGCCACAGGCACTCGAAGACAGCAGGTGCAACAAGGGGGGACTGACCCCCACCCCTCTTTGCTTCTAAGAGATGAAACTCCCTTGGGAGAGATCTCCTCCCTGTACCAGGAAGAAACACACGTTCTGGGGAAGGGAGCCTGAGGAGGGGAAGTCTGTGAAAGCTTGTTACACTAACTCTTATCTTCCCTTGCTCTCCCGATGTATTCTGGTTACTTGCCCACAACTGCCTGCCTTTGTTCAGCCCACCTGTCCCAGCAGTAGGTCTGGCCACTTCCCAGCATCTCTATCCCTCAGCATGGCTCGCACAGCACAGAAAACTGACGTTAAATAAATCCGAATGCTTTCCTCTGGTTGTGTCAACTTAATTCTCAGGCCTGCGAGGAGAGCCTAAGAGAACGTCTCCCCCACGGGCTGTGTAGGTGAGCCATCGACTCAGGATTTTCCAAAAGCCTTAATGTGCAGAACACCACCTGCGGGGTGTGTTCAATGCAGAGTACCAAAAAACACCCGGAAAACTTTAAATTGGATCTGGGAATGGGGATCACCATTTTTAAGCATCACTCCATGTAATTCTGATGTGAGTTGCACGTATTAAGAGGCATTGTATGATCGTAAGTAAGGGAAATGAGATGGTTCCTATTAAATATTAAAATCGCCTAATTAACTTTAAAATGGCAATTAAAATTAAGCGAAAGATATTTCCTGACCTTCAGTCTTTTCAATACCACCTTTTTAATACCACTAATACCATAATAAGGATATAGACTCATACACATATTTAGGGCTTAACATGTTTCAAGGCGAACACTAAGGGTTTTAAAAGTGCTGTGTGACTTTCGGACAGGCATATATCCATCAAAAAGCTTTTCCAAGGGAAAAGAGGAAAATTATGCTAACTTTAAAGATGAATCATATCATTTTGTAGATCCCAGTCCAATGAAGCATTGAAATAACATGGGCTGAACAGAAAGCCAGATGAGGTATTATTTAGAAATGTCCTTCTGAATTATACTTATTCAGTGTGGAAAATGGTATCTATTTCCTAGAAGACAGTGCGCTCTACAAGATAACGTATATGTCATTTGAAGTTTGTAAGAAATAAATTTTTCCATAGTAACGAATGGGTAATTTATGCCCAACAAAATGACTTTGTAATCGCCGAATGGCGATAAAAGAGAAGCGCGATTATCCTAATTAATGATGATGCTATAGATGTGCCTTCGGAACCGCACGGGGCGTGTGCAGGACTAAGAACTACTCCTTGGTTATTTGAGAAACGCTGCTGATTGGGAATTATTAGCAGATACGTTGATGTCTGTCATTGTGGTCCACTTGCCGTTTTGAGCGGCGGTAAGGAGGCCGCCAGGGAGGCATCCGTGCAAACCCGCAACCGACCCGAGCCGGTCCTGCCGCCTTCCGCGCCCGGCCGCTGCGTCAGCGGGGCCGGCGAGCTTTCCCGAGGGACGCCGGTTCAAGATAAAACGCCACCTGACTCTCAAAGGATGCCGTTTGTTAGAAGCCGTGCCCTGAAAGCCTTCAGCGAGATCTAATGCGGGCAAAACAAACGACACACCGTAGATTTTAGACTCCCCCTGAGCTAGTACAGAATTCGGGTCTGAGTATTTTCTCGGGAACTAGAAATTGCCGGGGCAAAGCAAACAAGGGCTGAGAGTAAAGGATCACCACTCCGGTGGCTAACATGACAGCACTGCAGGTGGCATTCTTCTTCTTCTTCCTCTTACCTGGGCGAGGAGCAGGGCTCCCCAAGCCGTGGCTTCTCTGGGAAGCGGACTCAGGATGGCGTGGCGCTCCCGGCCGAGTTCCTGGCATCACCTCCTGCGGGAAAGGCAGGGGGAGGGGCGGGACTGGCCGTCTGGGGGCTGGTGGGCACCCAGCCCATCTATGCCCAGCTGCTGCAACACGACGCCGAGAATTCCACGTCCAAGGGTAGGGTCCACTAGGTATGTAGACGGACCCTTCAGCCGGAAACAAATGGTGCTGGACCAGATACGTATTAAAATATATTTATTGCACCAATTATTCGTCAATACCAGGAGGATTCCACAGTGGCCAAAATTAAGTAAAAACGGGAGGAATAGAGTTAAGCATTAACTCTCGGGCTTTGAACCTGCAGAAATTTTTCAAACCCAAGCGACTTGAGCTTTATGTTTTTCAGAGCTCTGAAGGAGGCTGCACAGGAGATGAAGTCCCCACACTCGGAATTTCCACAGGACAGCAGCATCCCTGCGACTGCAAGGGACGCATCTAAGTGAGGGCAGAGAGAAGCTGTCACTCACCAGGAAAGAAGGGAAGGGGAGGGGTCTACATCCAGTCGTACCACTGGGCTGCCGACAAGATAGTTCGCGCTCAGTGCCCATGGTCGCAGAGGACCCCCACCCCTGCTGGGGGAATGCCACTGACACTCTCCGTCCCTGGATGGTCACAGTAAAGCCTCCCCTGTGGGTTTATCTCAGAACCCCCAGCTGGCAGTGAACACAGTGACCCTGCACCATCAAATGCGAATTCTATCTGTGAGACCCCCACATCACCCCTCAGCCATGCCTCACTGGAAAATTTAACATGTGATGTGAGTTCCTGGTTAATCGTCGCAAGAAAGAAGTGAACCAGCCTGCCATACCCAAAACTGTAAAAGAGAACCCAAACTGAAGAACCTTCAGATATTAGAATAATCATGCCCAAATACAAAATACTACATGGAAAACATTTAAGTTAATAAATGCAAGTGTTTAAATAGGAGTCAAGACCAAGAGTCTATTAAAAAAACAAAACAAAACAGTAGGTGGATTGGAAAAAAAATAAGATATCGAACAGAAGATCTCTAAATTGTAAATCAATAGATCAAATTGAAAGCTTACTGTATATATTTGATCACAGATTAGACGTATTTAAAGAGAGAATAGGAAAACTGGAAGATGCTTTGGTGGCACCCAGTCTTAGCCAGAAAGCCATAAAGAGATTGGAAGAAATTTTCAAAGATAGTGCCCAAAACGCAGCACAGGAAGAGAACATCTGAAAAAGAGTCAAGAGGAATTCGAGGCCAGGAACCAATCGCATCACCGGCTCTCCCGGGCGGCCAGCCTGCAGACAGCAGACGGAGGTGGGACTTCCCAGTCTCGGCAGCCCCCACTCGTCCCTCATCGTGAGTCCTTTCCTGTGTTCACAGTGCGGGGTCTGTCTCTCCGGAGAAGCCCGACTCGCACACAGGGAGACTGTCCCAGTCACCGTACTGCCCCCCTCCATTCCTGAGTCCCCAGGGCTCCCAGGGCTGTCCATTCCGGGGGAAACTGCAGGAACATGCACGCTGCCCTCGCCTGAGGTCCCAGGGGTTGTACGCGTCACCCTGGCCCCTGATGGGCATTCTGGGACTTGCCTTAAGTTCTATGGATTTCCTCTTAGTCCCCACGTAACGGTACCTGTCTGGGCTGAGTTCTGTTGCCTGAGGACAGCACTCACCTCCCAAAGCCAGGACCGTTAGTCTCATGGAGAACTTGGCTTTCTGATGGTTCACAAAAGGTGCGTCTTGTACTTTATTTTGCTTTTGGGCTGCTGTGAGAGCGGGAGAGCGCATCCCAGCCATGTGCGCTCTCCACAGACCCGGTCCCCATTCTCCCGCACACGCACGACTGGGACAGCTCCCTCCACCCCGCAGCCGCCCAGCACCCGGGGCGCTCCCGCCGCCGTCGTGGCTCCAACGTGGAAAGGACCGCTGTTCTAGTGAAACAGCTTGGGGGTCAGGACCGTCACCCTACAGGGACCGAATGATGGCTCGTGGTGTCGTCTTGGAGGTCAGAAAAAAATATATATACTCATCCTGGAAAAAACTGGGTAAGAAATCTTTTTTTCTGTCTCTTTCATGAAGTCGATTGCAGCGGTGTTGTGAGGGGACCGTATTGGGGAGCAACCGTGAAAACTGCACGGTTGGCATCTACTAAACCTCAGAGTTATTGCTCGTTACTATTTCACGTGGCCCGAGGGGAGACACTCATTCCGTGAGA
Source organism: Nasua narica (assembly GCA_028533885.1). Classification (NCBI taxonomy): domain Eukaryota; kingdom Metazoa; phylum Chordata; class Mammalia; order Carnivora; family Procyonidae; genus Nasua; species Nasua narica. Next base: position 1,837,930 of record CM052807.1, read on the forward strand.
TCGCCTTTAAAACGTTCTGGCCCGATTGTCTTCGGACTCCTTCAAATTACCCTAGGAACCGCACCCGGGAAAGTTCCAGTTCTGGAGACGGAATTCTCTCTGCTGGAAACATTCACTCATTCCACTATTACTGCCCTATTTCAGACGTGGATGATGAATTCCAAGATTGTCCTAAGAGCCTGAGAGAGAGGAGGAAGAGAGAGGGAGGGAGAGGGAGGGCAGGAAAAGGAGGGAGGGGAGGGAGAGAAGTCCAACTTCGATTTCAAACCTCTCAGTGGATCCCATTGTGCACAAACTAAAATGAATTCAAATATCTCTTAGGAGAACGGCGCTCCCGTCTCTGTGAACAGGTCCCTGCAGGCATATACTCTATGTTGTCATTCTAATGTCAGAACTACCCACCTATACGGATATTTTGCTTTCGCTTTGCTTTCTGAATGAGTAATTTGCCTCTTTTGATAACTCTTCAATAGAATACATCAAAACCCCACTTCTTTCTTACCTGTGCATTCCTATTTTAAGTCAGTTTGATATGCCAGACTTGTTTTTCCTCTTTTCACAACTATGAAATACATTGTCCTACGCATTTTTTTTTTCTGGTTGAAGTTTTCATAAAACATAATTTCTTAGTATCACCCTTTTCGGGGTATGGAGTGGCAATGACTTCAAAAGGAATTTTAAATAATGGTTGGTGAAAATTTCAAAACAATACACTCGTGAGGATTAGCGAGAAATATAAATAACTCGAGGCATGAGAATTTTTAACGAACTAAAGCTTCATAGAAGTTGTTTGAAATGGTTGATAATTAACTGTGTCTGCCCAGTGCTAAGGGAGAATATTTAAGCTCATCGTTTTTTACAACTTCATGATAAAATGAATTTGCATGATCGGGTCACGCGTGCCTTCATCTTTCGGTCCCCTCGGTATCTTGTTCCAAAACCGTGCCCGATTACTGACCAGTTGTTATAACCAGATAGTTTCCCGGTTTTTCCTTCGATTTGTCCCTGCTCCTCCCCAGATGTCCTAAACTGACCAGAATGTCAGAGCAGCCGGGGACGCCGAAGTCCCGCTACGCGAGGACAATGCTGTACATGAGAATAAAGAAGGGACGACGACCACCCATGCCGTTACGAAGAATGACAAGGAGTTACTGCGGCTGATCACCTGTGCTGTTACCCCAGCGACTCCGGCGGCTGCGTGTGCACGTGGGGTGTGTGAGGGAAGGTGCTGACTACTGTCACCCCCCGTAGCTCAGAAGAGGAAAATCAGGTAACATGCTTTCTTAGCCCATCGAGGCTGCTAGAAGAGAGGACCGCAGACAGGTCCTCTGAAATAGCAGGAATGGACTTCTCACAGCTCTGGAGGCTGGAGGTCCAAGACCCAGGCGCTGGCAGATCCGGCATCTGGTGAGACCCCGCTTCCTGGCTCACAGACGATGCCTTGTTGCCGTGTCCTCCCCCTGGGGTCTCTCTTCTAAGGTCTCTAACCTCATCATGGGGCCCCAGCTCATGACCTCATCACCTCCCAGAGGCCCCCACTCCAAACACCAATGCAGGGGGACAGGGTCCAACATTTCAATCTGGAGGATGTAAACACTCCCCCAGTTCATGACGAGTTCATGACACACGCTCGAGATCAAATAACAAGAGTCCCCATCCCTAAATACTGAGATGTACCCTGCTTAGCTGACATATAAATATTGCTGTATTTTATTACTACATAAAGTATCCCCACTAACTCCTACAATGGTGCATATTTGTGTGCTATTTATGCATTTCAGTAAGAAATGGGTGACTATTCACTTTATCGCTTCGTATACAATTGTCATTTTAGTCGCCCATTTGCTCCAAGATTCTTAAAAGGCTTCAAAGCAAAGATTACTTTACACATAGCGATGTGTCCCAACACTCATAATCGCACTTGACCCAAGGTAACGGTTTAATAATGGTTTAAAGAATGAATGAGTAGCATCGTATTCTTCCACACAACTTGGGCTTAGGCCGAGAAAGGTCATGGTGCGTTATCAAAAGTCTTCCGGATCTGGAAGATCAATATAAGTAAGATTCAAGCCTTCATGGTATTCCTTGTCCCGCCCCTTTTCTCACCTGACAAAATCTGGCAAAAATCTGACAAAGTGTGCCTTCCATCGAAGCCGGTCTGACCACCCACAGATCACAGCCATACATTTCTGGGAGCAGACGTAGGTCATTTCCCAAGAAAGGAAATTCAAATCGCACTATCAAATGGCCTGCTTTGTCTTATACGTGGGTAGGTATCTTCGCTTTCTCCCTTAGACTGTAATGTCTGGAGAGTCTGGAGGAGCCTGTGTTTTAAGTCCAGTCCTGTGTCATTTCCCATTGCTTAGTTGGTGTCCTGTGAATTCCCTGAAGTACAGTGTTTGACAAATCTCCAGAGATAAAAAGTGTGGAAAGAAAAGTAAAAAGCATATTTTAAAAGGGATAAAACTAGGTTTCATGATGGAAGATGAGTGAAAAAGAAAATGTAACCCCGAGTCTGGTGAAGAATATCCTATATGGATTCCACAAAATATCTCTTGTAAAGGTAATAAAAAAGGTCCCTTGATTAAAAGAAATTGAATCCATGGCTCATAATAGCATCTCATTGATTGAAAGGTATTCCTTGTAATAGTGTCCTTCAATGAAGCACCTGTCACGCATTAGCCTTTCAACCCCAGGATCCTGTGAAAGGCTTTTCTTGCTTATGCTACTGGTCATATGACCCCATTTGTGACATTTAATTAATTGCATCTATAGAACATAGATTTGGGGTTTTCTAAAAATAGAAAGAAAGCCATTACAAAAACAAGACATTCCTCCATACGGTATGTAACAAAATTTAACCCTTCGATCTGTATACCTGGATATATTTTAACAAACTTGATTATCCCTGATAAATGGATTTATACAAATAGACAAGCTTTAAATTTAGAACATGTATTGTTTGCATTGAGATATATATAGAAGCTATAATAATATGTTCATTTACTCTAAGAATGCACCTTTAAAATACAGTGTATCAGTAATCTTGTTCTAAAAGATGTGTTAACATTATGCAGAATTCTGTAAATATGGTAGTTAATATACTAAGAAAAATTCAACAAAGTTTTGCCATTAGTGACAAGCAATCACATGCATGTTTTAACAAATAAGCAGCAAAATAAATGAACATTTATTCAAACATAATCTTTATTTCCAGCTACAAACTTGTGCTGCTTTTGTAAGCAATAGAAGAAAGGTAATGTTTTTTAAATAAAATAAATGTATTTTCATTTTTAACAAAATACCTACACAATTTTATTATTCACTTGACACATGAAATCTATGAACTACAATGGTTATATCAAAAAAAAAAAAACCACAACCGTATGCTCTTTTATGCCATGTCGCAAAAAGATAAGTGACCTTTCCTATTCATTGTCTATATTTTTATGTAAATACCTTAACCCTTGTAGAAGTAAAATAAATGATTAGCATTTTAATTGAGGTTAGAATTTGAATCTGAAACTAACTGAAATAAATTTTCTTGCAAATTCTCAAAAGAAGCACTCCGATTCAATCACACTCAAGCCTTGATGGTGTTTTCGCATTAATATATCCACTCTTTCGAAATAGGGTTTAATGAATTCACAAGTTTGCAAATGATTGCTGATCTTAATGGAAAAACAATTTCAAAGAAAATCCTCAGCTATTCAAATGTCACTCATAAATATAGCAGAAAGAATTATAATGGAGGAGATAAACAGAAGGTTGTGGTCATAAAGTTTATCTACAAACTTGATAAGAATGAATCCATTCGTAGTGGAGGGTTTTGATTGTGGGCTCGCTCTACATGTGGGGAAATGCTGCAGCTGATAAAGCTTTCCTCTCGCACTTCTGTAATTGATGGCTATGTCTAGTCTCATCATGACCAAACAGAGGCAATGTCTGGGTAATGGCAAACGAGTTGTTGGAAATTGAAATAATTGGAAAAATTTAGTTTGACGGCACAACCTTCTAAAAAATGTTTGATCTGTATTTTCATTGACTTAATATTTGATCAGAATTTTAACTTACATGAATCGGAAAATCTCCGACTCAATCGCTAGAATAGCATTTCTGGCATGATGGGAAATAAACCAAACATTATAATTTATAGCCAATCGGTAGGGTGAAATCAAATGGCAAGTGATAACTCAAATTTCTGTCTAAAATATCCCCGAATATGAAGAAGAAAAGCTTGAATGACATTAGAAGTAACCTTGTCAGGGTCCCCTGGCATTTATCAGACGGGTCTGAACGTGTCCTAAACTTTCCAAATGGACCAGTTGGAACGAAGGCAGAGGGCATCATGGCTTCTGCCTGGTGACCATTGGCTCACGAAACGCAGATTGAAGAGCTAGAGGGATGCCCGGAGTCTACAGGACCTGGAGTCTCAGACACAGGTGGGTCAGCACAGTGTTCATTGGTTCGCATAAACCAACAAACACATCTCAGGAGCACATGACCCCATGGGACCTCTTCCCGTGTCCCTTCATTCAGCTGGCCCTATTCACGGAACACCAGCTCCAGGAAACACTGAAGAGATTGTGGCTTAGAAGGGAGAATCATCCACGGGATCCTGTCCGCCCGTGGCCAAGACCGTGTTCAGGGGCTGTCACATCTCGGGCACATCCAGACAACGCAGAGATGAGACCAAACGGTGCAAAAAGCCTTGACGCAGAGGCTGCCAGGCCACACAGCCTGAAAGGAGGGCAGCTGGGTGACAGGGGCAAGAAGCTTGCGGCCGCAGGGAGGCCCGGGAGGGGCTTGGGAAGCGGGTCAGATGGGGCCCTGACACGTTCACAGGGAGGCCTCCTCCGTGCAGACCTGCTGCATTAACACAGAGTAAAAGTGAAGGGGAGCTCAAGATTAAGGGCCATCAAACACGCAAGGAACACAAGCCACCGTAAGTAAGGTTTATCTGTGAAAAATAAGCAATACATTTAGGCCTTTCTCCCCATCAAGCTCCAGATTGTCAAACTTTCAATTCCAAGAACCAAATCAGGACCCAAACCTGGAGTCACAAGAGGGTCGGCTCCACAAGCACATACACTTCGGACGGCTTTGCTCAGTCCTTTTCCTCCAGCACCCAAAACAACGTCTGAATATAGCAAGCACCAGTGAATAGTTGTCAATTAAAAGGATAAACGAGGGACTGACTTACTGTTTATTAATAAATGCCATGAGGGAAATTTAAAGACAGACAACAAACCAAGAGCTGGCGTGCAAAGGATTTCACCAACAATGGACAAAAGTCACCAGCAATCTCTTTACAGGAGAAAAAGCAGCTCAGACCTGCTATGAACACATGAAAGAGGCTCAAACTAAGCAGAAATCAGGTATATGCAAATTGAGATTCAAAAGAAATTCCGTTTCACATTCACTGAATTGGCAATATCTTAGACATTTGATAATATACATTTCTGGTAATGAAATGGATCATTGGAGCTCTAGCGTCCTGTTGGTAAGAATTCAAATTGGGAAGACGACTTCAGGGAAGCATTTGACATTATCTTGTAAAGCTATGTAATTATAGCCTACTGCACGGGGACCTACCGCACAGCAACTGCACTCCTAGGCACATGCCCCAAGAATGCTTGCACAGGTGCACCTAGAAAATTTCTAAAAAGGGTCATAGCTGTGTTGCTTACAAAAGAAAAAAGAAAACAAAAGCGCAACTGGAAACAAAGTAGGTGCTCATCCACAAAGACGGTAAATAAGTTGCCATCAGGATTTCTACTCGTCAAGTTTATGCAGCACAGCAAATGCACTCGTCCATACATAACATGACTGGGTCCAGAAGACAATGTTCAGCAACAAGGAAAAGTTCCCAAGACTACACCCAGTAAGAAAACGTTTTTATGTGCCTCGACAGCATAATATAATCTCACACGATCTTAGCGAGGCACACCGTGTAAGACAACTATGAAAGAGAAGGAAAGAGAGTACCCCTTCCCTGGGGGGAGATGGGGGTGGGAGAGGGGCGCAAATGCCCAGGGACAGGTAACCACAATGGGAGGGGGGTGCCAGGTCCAGTCACTGATGTCGTTATGGTGTGTTCCGACGGACACTCATGACGCATGTACTGTCTTGTAGGTGCTAAACACGACTTAGTGATTTAAACAACTCTGAGCTTGGATCGCCGATCTCTCACCTTAGGACAGCAGACCCCCCACCAGCGTATCTTCGTTCTTCTTCCCAGTGTCGTCCGGTTAGTTCGTTGTGGTTGAGCACCTGGCCCGCCCAGACAGACTCAAAAGGTTCTCCATCTTGCATGTTTTAAAAACAAACCCTTGCTGGGCGCCTGGGTGGCGCAGTTGGTTAAGCAACTGCCTTCGGCTCGGGTCATGATCCCGGAGTCCCGGGATCGAGTCCCACATTGGGCTCCCAGCTCCATGGGGAGTCCGCGTCTCACTCTGACCTTCTCCCTTCTCATGCTCTCTCTCACTCTCTCTCTTTCCTAAAAAAAAAAAAAAAAAAAAAAAAAAAAAAACCCTTGCACTGCCAATACAACTCAAAATTTATTGCACGATTCTTCAAAGATCATTGAAGAGTTTCATGCTCCACGGAACACATGCGAACATTTCCTGTGGCTACTGAGACCTCCGGGATCTGGTGCCTCCTGCGTCTCCGGCTCCTTATCCCTGCTCTCTCTTCCATGTGGCCCACACTGCAGGGGAACCCACAGAAAAGCAGGTGGGTGCCTGCCCGCATGGCCACAGAGGCAGCCTTGTGGCGGCGGGGTGGAGGGGCGCACAATGGCCGATCACTTTGCCTCTGGTCCCTACTTGTTACTGACCTCTAGGTGTCTTCATTTCCTTTCCCGTCAAGTGCTAGGTAATAGTCCCTACCTCCTGGGGCTGTTACAGGCACTAAATGAGGTAATATTTGTAAAGCATTTAGGAAATTTCTTTGGGAATCCGTGAGCTCTCCGTAAGTGTTTGTTGCACAAAACAAGTGCTGTGCCTCCCACTGTGTCTGCTCGGGAAGGCCTAGTTCAAGTTTAGGTCGAGCCTCCCCTCCTCTGCACGGCTCCCTGTGAATTCTCGGGCTCTCCCAAGCCTCCGCACAGAACCTCACCTTCCACGGCTGGCAGAGCCTTGCCCCATAATGACCTGTCTCCTGCTCCGAGTCCATAATCTCCTTGAAAGAGGGAATCTCGGTTTTCCTTGTATATTTTTTAAATGTCCCGGTGTCTTGGGCATTACTGTGGAAAGGCTTAAGGAATGGAAACCAGGGAAGTAAAGGGAACAGGAGGGGATTACTGGGCATGAGCCGGAGGGAGACAGATAAAGTGTCGTCGGCGTAAGGCAGAGTGAGCCACGCGTGGTCCGTCTTGTTAGGAAGGTGAACAGGGCTGCGTGTTGGAACAAGTTCGTTCCCTGTAGTGAGGGCTGCTGGCTAGATTTTCGGGAATTCTGTAGGCTGCTTGTCAAACACAGACATTATGAGAAAGCAAACTCCATGAACTCATTGTTAAATAAATGATGTTAAAAACCAAGGTCATCTATACTCAAAATTCGTTGTTCCTAATTATCTTGCTCTTATCTATGTTTATGAGGGATCTGTATGTGTCGTATCTCCGTGGTGGGAATGCCATCGAACCCTGGGTTATTGTGAGCTCCTTCCCAGCCCGGCAAACAGGGACGTCCTATTGGCAGCTTGAAAACCGTGAGCATAGGCAACTGCTACCAAGCAGGCCTTGATTTAATATTTGGTGGATCATACAGACTCAATAAAACGACGGCAAATGCTAAGAATGCAGATGAAATTTAAAAATGTTTCATATCTGCAGCTCTTAATTTGTGAAGAGCAAAACTCCTGATGAGATTTCTCTTCCAGGCTTCGACAACTGTTATCCGAGAAGTCAAAGAACTCAGATATACCGTTGGCAAAATAGCGAAGTTCTGACATATGTGATTGGTTTTTGTAAACCAACATTCGTGCCACAAGTGTGCTTGCTCCCCAGACACAATCCTTGATCGCCTACAGATCCAAGTGTTTGGCAAAAATCAGTGAAAGCCATCTATGGGAGAATCAATTAGCTGTACAAAGGGGTGCAAGGGGTACTATGCCTGGGTGGCTCAGTGGGTTAAAGCCTCTGCCTTCGGCTCAGGTCATGATCTCAGGGTCCTCTGGGATCGAGCCCCGCATCGGCCCTCTCCTCAGCAGGGAGCCTGCTTCCCCCTCTCTCTCTCTGCCTGCCTCTCTGCCTACTTGTGATCTCTCTCTCTGTCAAATAGATAAATAAAATCTTTTAAAAAAATTAGCTGTACGAAATTTATAACATGTATTGTATATGTGGTTATGATTTATGGGTTGTGTGCTAAAACCTCCTTTATAACAGTAAAATTTCTAATAAATATACACACACCTATCAAATGTCCTTTTTTTCTGGGAGCCAACTGTTAAGCATTTATCAGAAAACCACAGAAATAATATAACACATATTCTCAGAGCTACAGAAAATTATGTTGAAGTTGTCGATGAAATCTGCTTTTGGCTGGAAAGCAATGACCACCATGGTCTGAAAAAAAAAAAAATAGCTAAAGCTCAAACGGCCCTGAAGGATGAGGGGCAGTGGCTGACTTCAGACTCACGGTACGTCGGCCTGGGAGGCAATGGTAGTTCCGTAGGAGCAAATTCGGGCGAAGAATGGTTTCATACATCAATCGTATGTCTATAGACAAGAAAGCTGTGAAAGGAAAAAATAGTCTCGTGCAAGAATGAAGATCAGCTTTATATAAAAAAGTTACCATTGCCTGAGCACAGGCCACGTTGGGTGTTTTAAATGCTGCACCTTGCTAACCCTCAAACCACCCCAGGGACTGATGACATCATTCTCTCTTACTTACACAGGGGAACACGGAGGGATAGAAAGTTCAGTAGCTTGCCGAAATTCACCCCAGAGTGGGCGGAGACAGAATTCACACCCAGGCAGTACTTACCCTGATCTCACACTTCAAATCTCTCATTAGACATGCTCAGAAAGGGTCAACAAACTTGGGTGAGAAACAAGAGGGCAGCATCTTCGGAGGGCCGTGCACAGTTGAGCTGTGCCCTCGCAGAGGCCTCCATGGATCTGGATCTTGGGGGGAGACTGGCAGGGTCATCCCAACAACTGCCACCGAGGGCTCGGCAGGTCAGCATTTGAAGAACAATGGTGAACGTATCACGGTGATTTGAGAAAACAAGGGAGACCATGGGCTCATGGACCTCACGTGCGCCTTTCTTCCTCGCTCCGACCCCTTCCTGCAAAGTGACAGTGACAAAATTCCCTCTCAGGATGCTGCTGAAGTTTCATCTGTTTTCACTCATCAATGCTATAACCATCAGGATTCTCACAACACTGGTCTAGAACTCGCGTTCCAACTTTGCATACTTACTTATCATGTAACATACCACATGGCCCATTTCCTTAAAAACAAATGTCATATGGCAGGATTTAAGAGACATTCTTCGTGGATATCCATCAAAATGCTTCTGAAGTGTACTGGAGTCTGGCTTCCACGTCTGACCAGAACACCGGCCATTACAGTGGATCTGACCCCGTTTCTTTCCCGGCAATGTCTGCCCGGCTCAGACATCAGGCCCGCCCCATCTCTGCGAGCTCCAGCTGGAGGCCCACCATGCTTTGCACTCACTCTGCCGTGTCTGAGGAGGGATGGAGGACCGTATGCGGAAAGGGCAGCCCACCCAACTGGAACGATTCTGCCTAGTGACCCCTTCCTATGACTGAAGACGGCGTTTTGGGAGACCATCGGTAGGTGCAGTCCAACTGCCTCAAAGAGTCCAGAATGCACCAACTACCATTACTGGGCATGCTACTCTTTAGGCTGACCACAGTCATTTCAAAAAACCTTCCATGGTGGGCTTTCTTAACATCCAAGCCCCACCATCCTCTTGGACATTCATCCTACAGAAATGTGCATTTGTGTAAACACACACCCCCTACGTGCATATGTACACATTTCTGTGGGTATATGTACAGAAAGAAGGCCTCAGGCTGTGGGAAGCAGTAAGAGATCCAACAACACAAGGCACAGACCTCACTTTCCACAGCTTGTCATTTTACCTTGATTCTGTTACCTCCAAGGCTAAAAAAGAAAGCTCTTTTGATCTGAGCAAAGGTAATGTGACAGGAGTGACTCATCAATGGGCCCAGTTTTACTCCCCCAAAGGCAGCAGAAAGAAAAGAACATGGATTTTGAAGGAGTGTAAATCTGGAATCCTGTTTTTTTCATTTACTTACCAGCTGAACCAACTCGGGCACATAAGACCTACCGTTGGGGATTCCCGGGTTCTAGAGTCATGGTCTCCACAGCCAAAGCCAAGTTTGTCTTCAGTCCCCTGGGCTGAGCTGCTGGGCCAATACCTCACGGCTCGTCCAACCTCTGGGTCCTGGTGGGGTACCGGGGAAGGAGTAGGGATCAACTCAGAATTAGAGATGTAGTTCTGCAAAAATTCAAACTGGAGCAAACCGGAGATGATACAGGCATCAACAGGGAACAGACTGTGAAGAGCATGGGCAGGGATAAAGGACAGTTCTGATGTGTTCCTTTAATTAGAGGTATGGTGCCCTCTGGCAAGACGGGCAAGGGGACGAAACTCCAGAGCAGTCCCAAAGAATTACTAGAAAATCATGTGGAGCCTCTGAGGCCCAAGGCAGATTCTCATCCGGATCCCGGAAACAGATCATTAGCATGTTAGCAAGTTAGCAGAACCGGCCTCGTTAAGCCTCGGGAAGTTGCCTTCCTTGGTCAGGGATGGTGCCCCTACCATCCTGCATGCCCAGCACACAGGGACCCCGGCTGAGGGGAAATACTGAATATGTCCTGGCATAAATATGAGAGGAGAGGTCTTCTCGAGAAGTCACAAACACGAGTGCTCCAGAAATCTTGATTGATGAAAATGGCCACACACAGCGAGAGCAAAAGTAGCATTTTTCTGCTCTGAACGGTCCTGGGCTCTCTGAACGTCGATGACCTTCGGTGGGCTTCTTTGGCATTTATGTAACAACAAGTAGCATTTTCCTGCAATTCAACCATGAATGAAGATAAATGCAGAGTAGATAGGACCTACCAGACCATATCTCAGCTTTTGGGTGAACCAGATCTTGCCCTTCTGTCTCCACCATGCCTGCTGATTTTGAAGGATTTCTGCCTGATCCCCTGGTACACCGAGGGACGGCGACCGGGAAATGCGATCGGAAAACAATTTGCTTATTTGGAATGCCGCAGCGGTTCTGCACTTAGACAGAAACGAGGAGAGGGGAGTGGGACAGAGACTGAGGGACTTACCAATGGCAATTGTATGTTGGCTGTCTCTGTGACAAGAATGGATCGGTACCAGCCTCCGGATACGGTCCCTACAGGAAAGAGCCTTGCCCCGAGAAGCTCACTGACATCGTCTGCCCTTGCTCACGGGATGATTTTGCTGGGTCTTCTTGTGAACCAGGAATTTTTAAACTTTATATAAATCTAACAGAATTCACTTCCCCATTCAGAGATCAGCTAAAGGCATGGCAGGTGTTCAAGATTTTTAAGAGGGAGGTCTGGTTAAATCGAGACTAGCATTCCTCTAGTCTTCTTAAAATTACTTCTTAGGATCCCCACACAAATATTTAAATCTCCACTGCTACGGAAGCTCACGCGTATGGGACACGATCGGTGAGGTAGTCCTTAAAGGTATGCTAATTAGGGCTAGAAATGAATTAGCATTATGTGTAAGTTAATCGATCAAATTACGCATTTCCATTATTGTTTGAAAAAACGTAAAGGGATATTCAGACATGCTCTGCTGAACAAAATTATCTTCTCTACAGAAACTTTGCGACACAAAAGAAAGGCTCCATAAAAAAAAAAAAGTTACTCTGAATGAAGACGTAAGTGTAAAGGAAATTTAAGAGTTATGATCAATTTAAAAAAAATTATTAAATGGCCCATATATGAAATCATAGACTTCTCATGACCCGAATACATTTTTCAGCCCAAGGGTAAAGAAAATTAACAGGGCTCAATGTAATGGCCCCAGCTAGTGTGTGGCGAATTCTGTTTATATTACCGTGAATATGTTGCTACTGTAGTAATTTCACTTCTGCAGGCATTGGCTTATTTCATCAACATTGTGCGAGCCATTTAATACACAAGAGACCAGCGCAGAGCCAAAAACACCGCATAAATATACTTGCATTAAGGAAAAAAAGTCAGTGAAGAAAATTCCGTAAACATCTCTGGTGACTTAATTATCACCTTTTATTTTTATGTAGCTTTATTCTGTAGTATAAGGCAGGCACTGCTTTTCTGCCAAGTAATGTGGCATGCTTTCAATTAGATCAAGGGACCAAACCTTGAGTGACACAGAGAAATGGTGCTGATAGAAAAGGTGACACACTCTAACTTTCTCTAAAGGAAAAAAAAAAAAAGGAAAAGCTATCTCGTGGCCTTGAAGTATTAGGGTCATAAACTGATAAAATTATTCAGAAGAGCCTTAGAGACATCAGAATATTCCCCATTTAAGCGGCAATATGTTGAGGAATAAATTTCCATTTTTAGTAGCTCAGTTCTGCTCTCGGTAACCCCTAAAGGGCACTGCTGTTCGATGTATCTTTGTAAAGACAAAATTGTGGCTGTTTACCGTGCTTATTTACCCAGCTAATGTTTATGGCCACATCTGCCTCCTAAACATACCAACACTGCCCTCGATGTAATGCCTTCTGTTACTCCCCCACAGGGAATCTGGGCAAGGGTCAAGGAGAATGATATTCTGTAGACGTTCTGGGCTTCCTTCTCTCCCAAATGTATATATCGATAGATACAGCTAATTAAAACGTCTGGAACGACGTGAAGAACTTTAGAGGAGCATTTCATGATTTCCTAGGGCCAATACCATCATCACACCGAAAATTACCCTCCAAGAAAGAAATCATGTCAGTTTCTTAATTTACCGAGATACAAGTGCCTTTGGTGGCAATCACGCGACTTTCCTATCGATTTCATAAACAACGTTGCAAAGAAAGCCCAACTTGTGACCTCAGTTAAAAATAAACAAGAGCTTATTAATGTCATATGTCAACATAAGAATCCGTCTCAGAGAGCAAAGTTCCTAAGTAATCATTAATGCGTTTTTATAATCCGGGCAAAGTGATACGGGCATAATTTCTTAGCTGCAATTTCTGTAAACGTGCTTAGGAAAACTAGGATCAAAGGAGATATTGTTTAGATTGAACAACAGCCTGACATCATTTTAAAATAAGATATGTGCTATTTTATTTTACTATTATATATGTTACTGTAGAGATGTTCTATTTCTTGGATTGGGAAAAAAAGCAGTCACCTACATGAAAGAAAATGTATCTCTATACAAACATATGTGGGGGAGGGATTACTAGGTGGAGAGCAGGGCTCTTAGGGCAGGGAGACGATGCCGTGCGATACCGTAATGGTGGGGACAGGTCACTATGAATTTATCCAAAGCCAGAGGACGCACAGCACTGAGAGTAAGCCTTCCTGTAAACTATGAACTTTGGGCAATGACAACGGGTCAATGTAGGTTTTTCAATTACAACAAATGTACTATCAGCTGGAGGATGCTGGTAGCGGGGGAAGCGGGGCCCGTCCAGGGACAGGGGGTCGAGGAGATATCCCTGTACTTTCCTGTGTAGCTTTGATGTGAACCTAAAACTGCCTTAAAAAATAGTCTGAGAAAACCTCAATGTCATGCAGCCCCTAAAGTGAAAAAAATCAGGGTGCCCGGGTGGCACTGACACAAGCCCAGGGCCCTGGGATCAGGTCTCGCATCGGGCTCTCCGCTCAGTGGGGCATCTGCTTCTCCCTCTGCGGCTCCCCTGCTTCTGTTCCCCCTCTCTCTTTGTCAAATAAATCAAATCTTTTAATAAAAATAAAGTGAAAAATGCACACACACACACACACGCTTTCCTACCACACTATTAAATGAAACACGATATTTAAACAATTGTACAATGAACGTCTTGTGACACAAATATATGTTGACGTGCCGCACTCCAGATTATCATTCATGACAACTTTTGTTTTTAAAGATTTTATTTACTTTATTTGAGAAAGAGAGCGAGTGAGCGTGCGAGGGAGCACAAGCTGGAGAGCCACGGGGAGAAACAGCCTCCCCACTGCACAGGGACCGTGGGATCATGACCTGAGCGGGGTGACCCAAGCCGAAGGCAGCCGCTTAACCACTGAGCCACCCAGACGCCCCATCTGTCCTGGTGTCTATGGGGACACGATGCCACTTCACGTTGCGACCCTCCCGCTGATGACTGATTCCCTGGGAGAGGCTGACTGGGGCGCCACGGGTGCTGTTGGCCCCCCAGACAGAACCTTGGAAGCTCAGCGAGCCCCCCGGGTGCCTGTCTTAGCACAGCAATGCCTCCAAACCAGACCCTAAAGTGTGACCTTCTACCTAACTAACCAGTCACTTGGCACTGCCCTTGCGATTTGGTCATAATCCCTGCATTGCTAGTTTATATGTCTGTTGTGACATAGCTTTATTTATCTAAATTGGAACATCAAGACTAAATGAGCTACTTGCAATGGTGTGTACTGGCCCTACTTCCCACCAAATGCTGAGGACAGTGAGTCCACGAAATTAGCCTAACCACAGATAGTCCCTAAAATAGACACAACCTCTTAGAAACCACAAAGTCCCACTCAAATGATCTTCATTTGATCATTTGAACGATCATTCAGACATACCCTGTTCACATCGATACCATTCTATTTTTTGATGCTATGCCTGAAACTCCGTGTAAGAAAGACAATTCAGAGAAATTCACCTAGAATTATAATCTGTGACCCATATTTTTATCACTTTAAAAACTAGCCAGTGATGGGAAACATAATAATAAAGCATGTCGACCATTTGAAGGTGCAAATTTTAAATAGTAAACACTGTCGTGGATGACGACAGACTGAGCATTTTAGGACACAGAATAGTTACTATATTAGGAACAAAAGCCCATCACCTAAACGAAAGAAGTGTCCTCTCTTCAAAAAGCCCACCCACGGGGCGTCTGGGGGGCTCAGTGGGTTAAACCTCTGCCTTTGGCTCAGGTCATGATCTCAGGGTCCTGGGATCGAGCCCCGCATCGGGCTCTCTGCTCAGCGGGGAGCCTGCTTTCCTCTCTCTCTCTCTGCCTGCCTCTCTGCCTACTTGTGATCTCTCTCTCTCTGTCAAATAAATAAATAAATAAAATCTTAAAAAAAAAAAAAGCCCACCCTGGGAAAGTTGCCATGGTGTCTTTCTTTACATATTCTGTTGGGTTGTGATGCTTTCTCAGTTGTGGGGAGTCGTCAGGTAAATTTCTCTGAAATATCCATACTTTCAGCCTTTGCCTGATGACAAAGATGACTTCGTAAAAATTTCAGAGCAAAATCACACAGGTGCAGGGCCCCGCCTCGGCGGCTGGATGGTTGGCGATTCTGAATGCGAAGGAAGTAACAGTTTTTCTCTGTGCCTTTTCACCATACACTCATTAATTTAAAGATCAATTCTATTATTGCCGTGAAATATTTTAAGAGGAAGTGTGGACTGAAAAAGAGATCTCTTCAGGAAAATGAACCGATTCTAAGTTTGAGTGATACTGAAAGAAAAAGAAATACTCCTGAAATCAGTTTTTTGGGAAAAAAGGGAAACTGTAAGATGAGAAGAAAGGATACAATGAAGATAGCAGCAGACATAAATGATATATAAGGACAAGAAGAAAACAGAAATGAGTGAACTCTTCCGCCAGGACGAACCTCTACCAACCTGGTCCGAATGCACAAAGACCATGGTTCAGTCTCTGGAAACAAGCGAGGGGCTTCCAAGTTCAGAATCATCGGTTCGGAAACATGGATGAGAGTCGTTGTTTTCAGTGGTGGCCATTCTGGTACGTGGATAAGGGATCTTACCCTGCTTACAGTTCATGTTCTTTACATCGGATGATGCTGTGCATCCTCTTGTGTGCTGACCGGACCACCATCCACGTCCTTGAGGGGAATGTGTTTTCGAGACCCCTGCCCAGGCGTGGAAGCCCTACCCCGGCCCCAGCCAGCAACCGGTCCCAACCCCCAAACCCTCAAGCTACTTCAGACCCACTTGGGAGCCACTGTGCTCCCCCCAGAGAAACCCCTTAGGTGAGTAATGAAACTTCGTACGCCCCTTGTGTGGGGCGTATGCGCCCCATCCGCTGTCTATTAGGTCCAAGCACGCTATTGGCGGGGGTCCATTTTATTCACTCGGCGTGGCCAGAACCACCCCAAAGGGCTCACTGTCTGCTTACTTCATTCTTCTCTTTCCAGCCACTTAAGATGGAAGACTGCATTTCTAATTTGACACCTTCCTTCTTTTCTGATGTAAGTATCTCATGGTATCTCTTCCCTCTAAACACTGTTTTAGCTTCACATCAACATTTTGACACATTGTGTTTCCCTTTTCATTCAGTTCAAAATCACTTTTAATTTCCCTGGAGGCTGCGCGGTGGAGACATGGGTGTTTTAAAAGTCATTTCGTGGGTGCCTGGGTGGCTCAGTTGGTTGAGCAACTGCCTTCGGCTCAGGTCATGATCCCGGAGTCCCGGGATCGAGTCCCATATTGGACTCCTGGCTCTGTGGGGAGTTTGCTTCTCCCTCTGGCTTTCTCCCCTCTCATTCTCAGTCTCTCGCTCTCTAATAAATAAAAAAAAAGAATTAAAAAAAATAAATAAAAGTCGTTTTGTTAATTTCCAAGTGTTTGGAGATTTTCCTTTTTCTGTTACCGATGGCTGGTTTTATCACAGTAGGATCAGAAAGCGCAAATCCGTAGGGCTTCACTTTTTTTTTTTATTTGTTAAATGTGGTTTTTATGGACCAGATCATGACCTATATTGATGATTGCTCTGTGCATATTTAAAAGTGATCTTTCTCTTTTTAAGAAAAAATATTTTTAGGGTAAGTATACTATAAATGATCAAAAAAAAAGTAGCCCCCAACCTTACTGACTATTGGATATCAAGAAATTTTGCTTGAAAATAGGGTTTCTGAAAAACGACAATCCAAATACCAGAAGATTCATCTGGAGAAATGGTCAGTAGGCCTTCACTGAACAAGGAGTCTCACTGCCCAGATCAAGGAGCAGCATTTCTCTGTGAGCATTTGGAAGAATTCTCTCGAATGGGAAATTTAGTTTATCAATCAGCTGGAAGATATGGGCTAAGAAGACATTTTACTGTCAAGTCACATTATTTTTCATTTAATTAGGTTTTTTCCCCCGGCTGTTTTTCCTTTCTCTTCCCTCTCCTTCCTGGAAGAATACAAGAGTCATGAAAACATTTAGGAACATTGAGTTCAACCCTTCATATTTCTCTCCTTCTCTCGGTCTTCAGCCTTGCCAAAACAGACCTGAGGGACCTCCAGAAAGGGAACTTGGTGGCCTTCCTCCTGAGGATCTACGGCTCCAAAATATCCAAAGAGAATATAAGAATTTAGTGTGCTTCATGGACTCCTATCAATGCACATCTTGGCGCTAAATCATGTGTTAAATCCTCTTAGCTAATCGTACACACGAAATCAGGTTTGACTCTGTGAATGCTTAAAACACTGTCTAGGCTTGTCTGGGTTTGAACTTCCCTGCATAAAACATCGCACATGCTTCTTGTATCCTTGTGTGTTTTTGTTTGTGTGTTCGTTAGCTAACAGAATAAAAAAAAAAAGTTAGTAGCTCTGGTCGATTTAAACATATTTACTCTTTATTATGCTGCTCTAGACTTTTCTACTTGCTTCCATCTTGCTATATTACATCATCCCAAGACTCAGGAGATTTAAGCAACGAGCATTCATTTAGTGCCGGAGCTGGAGGATGAGCCATCTAGCTGGGGCAAGGCCGGGTGGGCCTTCCAGTCTGGCTGTTCCCAGTCACACAGGGGTTGTGCTTACACAGCCCGCGCTTACAAGGACTCAGGAAACCACGGTCTGCTCCATCGTTCTCTTCTACTCCAGAAGGCCTTCCCAGGCAAGTTCTCACGACATAGAGCAGAGGAGATCCTCAGGGCGGCTTGAGGGCCAGTTCCCAGAGCAGGCATGGCGCATGCCAGAGCAAACCGCTGGATGGGACCAGACCTTCTACTCCATCTAGGTTGTGTTCGAGGATCGAATTCAACCAAAGAGCCCGATAAATTATAAAAGGGGCAATATATCTCTTGGTCAGGAGCACTATTTTGTCGTAATAAAGCTCCACAATGAAGAACAGACTTGAAAATACAGTAATAACTTGAACACCAGGTTCAATACAAGAAAAAGTTCATATTCAAACTATATTTATATTTTAATTAATAATTATAGCTGATGTTTATATAACATTTAAAACCCACATTGTCTCTGAGAGAGGCACACAACCCAACTCATTTCATTTTCACAAAAAGCCCATTATTTGTTACCCTCCACTTTCTAGATGAAGAAATGGACCCAAAGGCAACATGCTCAACATTGTATGGCTAGCAAATCGCTCTACTGAGATCTGAGCTCCGGCTCTGTGCTATGCTCCCTCTCGATATCCTTCCGCCCAAATGAATACAAACGTAAATAATGTAAATAAATAAAACCGAGACTCTTACCACTATAGCAAATTAGAATTAAAGTATTCCGTAAAAATGGCATACGAGGACAGCTTCATTTTTCACTTGAGAAAACATGCCATGAGAGGCAAAGGGGACGTCCCTGTTCTAACACTGAGCCCCAGCCCCAGCCGTCTCAGTCCCTACAACGTAGGCAGTGGGAGATCCACAGCGATCAAAAGTTAAAAATCCAGCAAGAGGAGGAGAACATGTAAGGGGGGATTTAGAATGATAAATACAAATTATAAGATGTCAATAAGCCAAGTCATAGGTAAATGATAGCAAAAATAGAAACTGTTAATCTGAAACACTAGTATTTCACTTGACGTGAAGTTCCTCCAACAAGTGTATCATGTGTCTTTCTAATCAACCTTAACCCAAAAGTTTATGCGGTCAGCATTACACAGATGAGATCCAAACTGCAAATTTCAGGTATTTAGTCCATAAATGGGGAGAGTGGATAAGGGATATACATTTAAATATATATATATAATATTTGTATACTGATATATAGCTATATTTTTGATGGTTTTTACAATTATACATGCATTGTCTTCTCTATTGGGGTATAATTTTAAGGGTACAATTAAATGATTTTTAAGTAACTTTATAGAGTTATACAACTACAACTGTAATCAAGTTTTAAAATATATATAATAATCTATACTATAGATATATATACTGTATATGAAATATATAGTGATATATATGTATGTATAGTATTAGATACTATACTATATATATTTATACTATATAGTATATATACTATATACATATATGTACATATACATATATGTACTATATATACATACATATGTGTATACTATATGTATAGATGCTATGCTATATATCAGATAGATACTATACTATATATGTATAGTATTAGATATTATATACTAAATGAAATATACTATATTTCATTTAGAAATACAGTATATTTTTCTATACTAGATATAATAGAATAATAATTAGATATCTAATATATTAGGTATCTAATATTAGATATAGATACTATATACTAAATCTAATATGTATAGTATCTAATATCTATAATATCTAAAATATAATATAATATATTAAATGTATATAATTTCATATCTTTATATATGCATTATAAAATATTTATATATAATATATAATTCATGTTTTATATCCATCTATCATATATTACATATATAAATATGGACAGTATACATATATAGGTATGTCAATTTAGTAAATATACAGGTAAGTTATGTTACATCCATTAAGTATAAACAACATATATATTTAATACATGCATAGACTTACGTACACTGTGGACAAGACACATTACTTGGAAGATGTGTTCCTTGCACTGGGCCATCCACTCTCAGCACCCCAGCTACCTTCCTGCCTAAAAAAGCAAGTGGCATTTTAATGGAAAATGAAGGGTTCTTTGCAACTACATCACAGCTGACTTCCTGTCACCCAGAGCGTGTCCACTGCGTGAGTTTTCCTATCCAAAGAAATTACTTCATTTATAGTCTCTGTAAACTTAGTTAATAATCAGAGGGTTTTTTCTTCCAATTAGGACACCACTTGATAAATGGAAATTAAAAAATAAATGATATCTTAGCTGTGAAGACTAAACTGAACCGTCGAGTGAGTTATCAGAAACATGATGGCATCTCATTTTCCCATGTACCTTTGGCAAATGTGCATCACGCAGGTCTCCTCTTCCCCAGCTGAGGGAAGAGACAATGACTAGGAGACCATCACCCAGGCAAAGCGCGTTACAATCATCAGGTATCATCAGAGCGAGTGTGATAATTGTCACCCATACCATCTTACACGTAGCCTTAGCAAAACCAGTAATGTCAGCAACAAAGCCCAAAATATCCGTATCCTGTTCTAATGCTTGGCCTGTATTATGACTGTATTAACCTCTCTGTGCTACTTCTCAAGAAAGTTTCTCCCTATTTAGAATTCTGTCAAGTGTCGTGTCAGTTTCTTGCTCTGGTTCCCTAAAGGAGCTGCTGTTCATTTTCATGGGTAAATTATGCAAGCTGCCACCACAAGCTGCATTACTAAATTATATGATTATGATCTCCATCAGTCTACTGCACACGTGGCAGCCTGGTTGATTGTAGGAAGTGGTTTTAACTTCCCACATAATTCCATGATTTGATTTCCTGAGAGAATTTTTAACCAAAGCATATACATACACTCAGGCTTATTATAGTAAACGAGTCATTAGATTATGCACTCATATATTTCAAAGAGTGTCTGGCAGAATTTAGGCAAATAGTTTCTCTCTTTTTGTTGAATGGTAACTCTATCGGACAATGTAAGGTAAAACAGTTACACACAGAAAAAATTTTACAGTAGCTTTTTTTATTCTCATAACCATAATATTTAAGATACTTAGAAATGTTGAAAAATTTTCCAGATGTTCTATAATGCATATGTATAGTTTATAATCAGAAAAATAGGTTAAGTACAATATTGAAACTGCAAAATACGGGAAGTGGGCAGCATTTGACTCATAAATTTATTTTCATGTACATTTTTATTTTACACACAAAGGAAAAGGTAACAATCGTTCTTCAGGCTTGTACATGTCAAAATGAAGCAGATCGATTTCCCAAAATCGGAGAGATCAGGGGAGTAGATGGATTCTACCTGGAAGGCCTGAGTCTTCCCTTCCCTGTAGCCACAGTGCCAACTAAGTGTAATTGCTCCGAAGATACAGATTGAACTCCTCCACTCCTTGATCTTGGCTTGCCTCTGTCTTTCTTTGGCCAATAGGATGCACTGTAAAAGACGGTGAGATGCCCCAGGACTAGGCCTCAAGGCCACTGTGTGTTTTGCTTGGTCTGTCTTGCACCTGCCATCACCATGGGAATGCCCCAAGGGATGCCATGTTCAATCAGCCAACACCCAGGCGGGGAGGGCACCTGCCCCCCTCCAAGGGCTCTCCTACCTGCGGCCCTGGACACAAACACGTGCAAGCCCCTCCCTCTCTGCCACTGAAGACCTGT
Source organism: Nasua narica (assembly GCA_028533885.1). NCBI lineage: Eukaryota > Metazoa > Chordata > Mammalia > Carnivora > Procyonidae > Nasua > Nasua narica. The sequence goes on from CM052807.1 coordinate 1,859,575, forward strand.
GGCTCCTTGTTGTATACCATTAGTGATACAGCAGGATAACACGGCGAGTCTGGACTTTGCTATACAGAATTAACAACTCTTGAAAAAAATGAGAGCTTTATATCACCTTCAACGGCAATCTCAAAGTTTATTGGAGAACATTATGCTCAGTGAAATAGCCCCATCACAGAAGGACAGATACTGTAGAATTCCACTCATACGAGGTATCCGAACAGCCAAACTCCTAGAAGCAGAGAGTACATCGGTCACTGCCAGGAGCCAGAGGAGGGCGAAACGGGATGTAGAGTGTCAGTTGTGCCCCATGACTGATCCTAGAGATGTGCCCAGCAGCATGGGCCTACAGCTGACATGCTGAACTGTGCACCGAAAACGTTTGTTAAGACAGTAGGGCTCACACGAAGAGTTCCTATCAAAGAGACAAAACAAACCGAAGGGTCAGAGGAGCCTTGCTGGTGATGGATACGTTTGTGATATCGACTGTGGTGGTGTTTTCACCTGTGTACACATATATCCAAACCCATCAAATTGTAGACACTAAAAATAGCGGGGTTTTTGTATCAATTATATTTCAAAAGAGCTGGGGGAAAATCTAAGTCTCAAAGTTCAGAGCTTGCTCAGAATTCATTGTTTTAATTATTTTATATTGTTAGAAATCATGTGGGTATTTTAAATGTAAATGTGTCTGATCCTTTTTCATTCATCAAGGCTGGCCTTCCATACTTACCTGGCAGGGGTGATACCATGATCCACGATCACAAAGAACGGCCTTCCATATATATGTTTGTTTTTCCATTTTGTTTTCCTTTCAACAGACCATTTGGGGAGTGTGTTGATACATTTACGTATTCTGCAAGTGGTCTTTTATGTTGATGTTATAAAAAAAGAAATGCCTACAACTCTGGGAGTTTATCAGCCAGCTCGTGTTTCCATTGAAAGAATATTTAATAATATCCAAGGCATACGGAGACGTAGGCTCGAGTGGACAGAGGTGGAGAGGAGTCCAGAGAACCTCACTAGGGACCCCACCTACACAGCTAACCTGCACTCGAGTGAATGAATCATCTCAGCCTTGTCTGCCTCGCCTGTAATTTAAGAGTCATAAAATCACATATTGAGGAAATGAAATGACACATCATGTACCTTATTTTTATGGGCTCGTGTATATCTACATGTATTTACTTTTTACCTATGTTTTGGAAACTGTAAAGCAGTATATTAACATAAAGTATCACGGCATATGTCATTCACAAATGTATTTCAAGCATTCTCTGCCTCCTGCCTCTCCCCCTGGTTTTTCCCCATTGTTGTCTGAGCTCTGTTTATTTGTCTTAGTTGTTTCAAGTCTGTGCTAGACATCAGTAGCCCTGTTCCAATTCCTCCAATCTGGGACCGCCATCCAGGCACAGTGTCCTGCCAACAGAGGCACCATGGGGTGGGGTGGAGGAGAAGGCATCATCCTGACGGGGAGCCAACCCTGGGACCAGTGTGGGGACAGCGGTCCAGTCCTGGTGAGTGGCTAGGAGACCTGCCAGACAGGGTCACTTCCCTGCTGATGTCTGACCTTCTCCTGACTGTTATATACCTCGTGCATTTGCTTGGAGTCTCTAAAGCAGCTGAGGTCAACCATCCGTGGCCTCATATCTGTCCTCCATCACCCAGGCAGGTGTCCTGTGCGCCACGATCCCAGCAAACTCTGCACACATGTTGAAGAGATGGGAGATGCAAGTTCAGACTTCATTCTCTGCGCCACTGGCCTTTTAATTGTTTGGTATCAATAGACCGACCTCACATTCACTTGTCAAAAGAAGTAAGGTCATTCTATAAGCACTTCCATTCCAATTTCCTACATGTCTTTTCTGATTAGAAAACCCTATAAACCATGTAGCTTTACATTTAGAGAAGCATTATTCCTGAAGGTTTTGCTGTCCTTCACGCTCAGAGATGACATCCGTGACCCAGGGAAGGCGGAGCATGTGCTCTGAGCTGTAGAGGGGATCGATCGTTCTGTGCTGCCCGCGTCTTAGCATCCATCCCGTCTTCCGAGGGATGCGTGTCTGTCAATACCTCCTGGGCTCACAGAGTCCATACAGAGGACTTGCACCCCACTTTTTGTTTGAGGCCCGGAGTGGGCAGCACATTCTGCTCAGCAGCCTGGAAAATACGCACACATGCACGTGAATGCACACACACACACCCTCCACGCGCACACGTACATGCATGCACACACATACCACACACATGCATGCACACTGCGTGCACACTGCACTCACACTCGCACACGTGCACACACACACACTGCATGCATGCACACACTGCAGCACCCACGTGCATGTACACACACTACATGCTCATAAGCACATGCACAGTGCACGCACATTACACACACATGCACGCACACACATGCACATGCATACACATACTGCACGGCCATACATGCATGCACACACACCACACACATGCACACTGCATGCACACACATGCACACACACGCACACTGCATGCACATTGCACACACACCACATGCCCACACACACATGCACGCACACACATCTAAACAGTTTCAGAAACAATATTTTTGTTTTATTAAGTATGCTGTTTTCTATTTTGGTTTCATCCCTACTCTTTTTTCACATTGACACAAAGTGTTGATATGCCTTAAATTGGTTATGACTCACACTCTGGAGAAATATTCATTTGGTGCAGGAGGAAAAACCACAGAGCCTCATACAGGTCCGTCCTCCCACAAGACTCCGGGGGCCGGCAGCGAGCTCAGGCCCTGCTGCCGGGCGTGGGCTGCCCTCGCCAGGGGCTGGCCTCTATCGGCCTCACACAGACCTCTGTGTGCCAGGGGCCGCACCGGGAATGGCCTCAGCTGGGAGAGCGGGGAAACCCAGCCGTGTGCCACACGTGTCACCTTCCCACAAGCTCACCGGGGTGTGTCTGGGGGTCACCTGAGGCCGAGAAGGACAAGCAGAAATCCGGTGGCCTTTTCCGTCCTCTGCTGCCATCCCATTTGCTCTCAGCTCTAGGGGAACATGTGACATGTGTGGATCCGAGCCTGGGGGGGCAGTATGGAGTGGGTGAAAACTTGGGGTCCTTAGTCTGACGCACCCCAGATGCCCAGTGCGGAGAAGAAGAGGTTGCCCCTGCCCTTACCACCCTCGGCCACAGGAGCTGAAAGCAGACCTTCAGCGGCGTCCTCCGTGTGTGAGAACAAAGGCGCAGGTTCCAAGTGCGCCTGGGGTATGAAGTCCCTCATGCAAGCCCACTTCTCAGCGAGCGCCTTGTGGATAAACGAGAGAGGAAGAGGAGCTTCTAAATGCATTAACCATCAACGGAAACAGCATGTACATTAACCAAGTTGAGGCGTGAAAATAAAGAAATTATTTTAATGGACACCCTGGATACGTGGAGATACTTCTGAAACATAAACAGCCAAGTTTAGCAGAAGCAAGTGGATGGAGAAACCAATTTCACACCATGAGTTAAAGATAATTTTCCTCCCTAGCAACCAAAAGCAAGTGCAAATATCTCTCTCTCTAGTATTTTCTTTTGAAAGGAGAACAGCCACAAACAAGGCAGAGCAGCTCTGACCACGGCAGGATTTTTCTGCTGCAAAGCTAGCAGTGAAGAAAACATCAATTTTTGCAGATATCCCCTTAAAAAAATAAAATAAATTTAAAAAATAACCAGTTTCACCCATCGCTCACAAGCAACGGTGGTTGTGGCAACGTTCTCTTCAAATTACTTTTTGAAAAATATCTCCGTTCCCTAAAACTTAAACGATGTTGGCATTTCATGCTACGGGATCGTCCAGTAACTCGTGATTTTCGTACAATGAGATTTTTTTCTTATGTACAGTAAGTAAACGTGGAGAACAAAATACACGCCGGGCTGCTGTTGTGTGAACTCCAAGCACGTGTTCACCCCGTGAGTTGCCTTAAGGAATAACGCAAAGCTGTGAGTCCGTGGTGAGCAGGCACGCACACGAAGTCCGGTATCAGAGGTGCGCATTTCAAGACAAGAACGCCACAGGGGTTGGAGCAGCTGAAGGTGCGGAATGCGTGACCTTCTCGTGTCACCTGGATGTGCTCAGTAGAACAGTACCAGGGATTGGAGTGAATCCGGGGAGACTCCATCCTGGGGGCTGGACTAGGAGATCCCAGAGTAACACACCCGACTTAGTGTGTATGTAGAGTGACCTGTAGGGGGCAGCATGGTGCACTGGAAAACAGCGCGCGAAGCCGGTGGGTTGGATTAACATTCCCGACAAGGTTAGAGAGTAACTACATAACCTTGGGGAATTTACATAAATCCCGAGTCCCTGATTCCTAACCTGTGAATAATGGTAACACTTATCTAGAAGACTGGGCTATCGTTTCCGTGATCTGTGTATGGGGGGGGGGGGGGGAGATAAATAAATAGTGACTTTTAGTTGGTTTCAAGGCGGTCTGGACAATGGCTCTGGTTTATACTGTCTGATGGCTTTACCTCATCTGATTTTTCTGAGTTCAGAATATATGTTCAACTTGGTACCACTCCTTACAAATAAACTGACAAAGAGAAGCCTGGACTCTTGCACCACTACTAATAATTTGGATCGGAGAAAAAAATTAAAACAAGGGGCAAAAAAATCATTGCATGGGTGGCCCCAAATGACCAGCACAACACACTGTCCTCTGAAGTCGGGTGGGGGGTGGCTCGGCCCCACTGCTTGTGTGTTCATTGCTTGCACAGAGTTGCTTTTGGCGATCCAAAATGATCGACCTTCATAAAAAGAATGAGATCTTTCCATTTGCAACAACGCAGATGGACCTAGAGGGTGTCGTGCTGAGTGAAATGAGCCAGGCAGAGAAAGACAAATAACATAGGATCTCACTCATATGTGGAATTTAAGAAATAAGACAAAGGAACAAATAAATAAAAAGACAAAAAAAAAGACTCTTAAATGTAGAGGCATGTAGGGGTTCCCAGTGGGGACAGGCGTGGGGATGGGTGAGAAAAAGGATTGGCCCTCTTCATGGGGAAAGTATAATCCTAATTTTATTTTTCTGTCAGCAATTTATAGAATTAAGGTGTAAGGCGGGGGTGTGGGGCAAACGGATCTAAGGGGAAACCAATGAGGATTTGTGAACAGACTAAACTGGCTTGAATCCTGTTTCTGAAAGAAGTTGCTGCAGGAAATGCTGCTCTTTGAACTTCAGTGTCTGCATCTGTAAAGTAAGGACAATACTTGAGTTTTCTCGTCAAATCGGATATTATGTAAACTGGCCAGAGCATAGTAGATCCTTAGGTAGTGTGTTTCCTCGCTTTAATCTTTCCCTTTTCTTGCCGTTGTTACTGAGATAAATTGACAGAAATTATATATATTTAATATGTACAAATGGAGGTTTTTGATACCTGTATATTTGTGAAACAATCACCACAATCAAGGTAATTACCATATCTGTCCCTTCACATGGGCCCCATTTTCTTTCTTGTGTGTGTAGGTACACATGTGTGTGTGTGTGTGTGTGTGTGTAAAACACTTAAAACTTGTCCTCTTAGCAAATCTCCAAAATACTTAAGAAACTCAACTCAATAACAAAACTTAAAAATAAACAAAGACGTGTACAGACGTTTCTCCAAAGAAGACATCCAGATGGCCTACAGGTGCATAAAAAAGTGCTCAGCGTCACTCACCATCAGGGACATGCAAATCAAAACCACGGTGAGATGTCACCTCACACCTGTCAGAATGGCTAAAATCAACAACACAAGAAACAACAGGTGTTGATGAAGATGCGGAGAAAGAGGAACTGTTGCTGGGAATACAAATTGGTGCAGCCACTCTGGAGAGCAGTGTGGAGGGTCCTCAGAAAGTTAAAAATAGAGCTACCCTAAGACCCAGCAACCCCACTTCTAGGCATATATATCCAAAGGCAATGAAATTAGTATCTCAAAGAGAAGTCTGCAGTCCCATAGTCGTTACGGCATTATTCACAACCCTCAAGACGTGGAAATGAGCTAAATGTTCATTAATATCCCATCGTTTGTCCAGCAGCATTGAGATATCGTTGACATATAACACTGTGTAAGTTGAAGCTACGTTGTAATGATTCAGTACATTAATTAGTTCATTGAGCATCGTATTCTGATGCCTTAGTGATGTCCCTGATGATTGGTGGTGTTGAGCATCTTGCAAAAACTTGTTGGCCATTTGTTGGTCATCTTGAAGGTGGGACTATTCAATTGTTCTGCCAAACTTTTTTATTGCATTATTTACCTTTTTGCTAGTAAATTGTACATGTTCCATGCATTTGGGGTATTAACCCCTTATCAGATGTATTATTTGCAAATAGTTCCTCCCACTCCACAGGTTGGCTTTTTATTTTGTGGGTGGGCTTTTTTACTGTGCGAAAGCTTTTTAGTTTGACATAGACCTGCTTGTTGATTTTGCTTCTGCTGCTTGTTCTTTCGGTGTCTTATCCAAAAAACTCCTCATTACCAAGATTCATGATAGGAGTTTTTCTGTTTTCTCCCAGAACTTTTGCAGTTTCAGGTCTTATGTTTAAGTCCTTCATCCATTTCAGATGAATTTGTGCAAGTGGGATAAGACCAGGGTTCCATGTCATTCTTCTGCAGGTGGCTGTCCAGGTTTCCAGTATGTGTACTGTTTGTTGAAGGGGCTGTCCTTTTCCCATTGAGTGCGCCTGTTGCCTTATCCAACATTGGTAGCCTATATATGCATGGGGTCATTTCTGGGTTCTAGATTCTGTCCCATTGGTGTATGTGTCCATTTGATAGAGTCCCATCCTGTTTAGACTACTAGAGGTTTCCAGGATGGTTTGAAATCAGGAAATGTGACACCTTTTCCTTTGTTCTTTCTCAAGATTGCTTTGGCTATACAGATTCTTTTGTGGTAAAACGACATTCTAGGATTTTTTTTCTTTTCTGGGAAAAATGCCATTGTGATCCTGATAGGGATTGTGCTGGATCTATAGATGGTTCAGGGGCAGTATGGACATTTTAGTAATTACAACACTTCTGATCTACGAACACAGATGTCTTCCCATCCATTAGTGTCTTGGATTTCTTTCATCAGATGGAGGGGGGTCTAGAGCACACACACCCGTGGAGTCAGTCACCAGCGTCCAGGCTGGTGTCTTGCACTAGGGCAGCTGCAGAGGCCGGGGATATCTGCTGGTTAGGGTCCTTTGTGACCTACAGGGGAGCAGCCAGGAGGGCGGGGAAGGCTCAGGTGGCCAGCATCTGTGAACTGGACACCTGCGAACAAAGGCCCACAAAATCCGCAGGGTGTCCATGATGGCTATGCTGACCCATGGTTTCCTCAATGAGGAAAGATCTGGGTTGTTTGCAGACAGGCCCCTGGGAAGCATGGTGGACCTCGTGTGTGGCCATTTCCATAGTTGACGCGTGGGGGAGCCTATGTGTGCAGCGCCCCGGAGCGCTGGGCTAGCTGGGGCTCACCCGCTCTCTTTCTGGGCGAGGAGAGCCCTTCCCAGCCGGGCATTGCCTCCTGGAGCTGAGCATCGCCATTGCAAGAGTGGGAGGATCCAGGCAGGTTGAAGCTGCTCTTCCTTGCTGTGGTGGGTTATTCTCGGGTCTTTTGTTGCCAGGACTCCGGAGCTCTCCCTGAGCTGTGCTCACGGACGGACGCCTGTCTGCTCGCTGATGTTTGGGAGGGGACAGAGGCGGTGGGCTTCTGCTCCACTTCTGGGCGCTCCGCTTCTGGGCGGCGTCAATCTCTAGTATTCCTAATCCTTCAGTGTCCACGGGATCGAGATTTGAAGGATTCAGTCTCGCCATGAGGACAGTGAAGTCATACGAGCATCTTTTTAGAAGTTGTCATCAAATACAATTACACGGTCAGTTCATTAAACAAGAATAAAAAGTGACAGTAAAATAAAGATGATTTCCTTTAAGTAAAAATGCATGGCAGTTTCCCTTTATGTCAAATGTTCCTTTACCCGGAATCTAAATCTGGGAAGCTCCGTATACCTCTGAAGCAGGCTTCTACCCCTGCCTGTGCATAGTTTTCTTCATTAAGTTCCCACGTAGCCTCTGCCGTCTGTGATGCCGTGCTCCCACGGTGGTACTTTATACAGCTTTCGCCTTGGCTCTCCTGAGTTCCAATCCTCTAAACTCGTCGGGAATAACTTCACCTGTTTTATTGTGCCATAAATTCATATGTAACTCATAGCTAAACCCAATTTCTGTCAACCTGTGCTTCTTCGCAGCCCGCTCTAAATCTCCCAGCCTGTTTTACAAAAGCAGACCCTATTAACACCACATAACCGGCTCTGTATTTTATTCGGCGGTTGCCACGGTCTGGCCAACGCCACAGCACACGCAGATCCTGGCATCGCCACGGATGTGTTATAGCACACACTCTCAGATTTCACTTTTCCGGGTGGGACTGTGCGCGGATGTGCTGAGAGCGGGCCCCGGTTCACAGACGCTGGCAAGACCCGACGTTGTCTTTGTTTTAAATTTACAGCTCGCCCAACGTGAGTTTCAACGTCCTGACAGGGAGCTTCCGAATCTTATTAAGTGTAAGAGGTTTCACACTATAGAAATAAATAGCTCAACATTTCGAAATTGAATCCCAAGGGTGAGTGAGAAAATAATAAGGAAATTGAAAACCTATTTTAACTGCTGCGTATGATTTAGCTGATTTGACGCACTGTAGAGTGACCTTCGGGGAAACCCGTGTTTTCCTGAAAATCTGAAGGGAGGGACAGGTGGTAGCATTTCCTCACGGCCACCATCCCATTTATAATGTTAAGGGAATATCAAACGCACGCCCCACGGCTCTGAGCTCTGCTTTGCATGCTCTCCCACGGGCTTGCCAATTTTGATGCAACAGATTTTCGTTGTTGTTGAATCACTCAACACCCTTGCCTATAGGATGCCATCCCTTGGAAACGTCTTCTCTCACCGTGGCTTGAACTCCCAACACTGAGCTGCTGTCTCCACAGTTACCTCAACGGCAACTCTCTCGTGCGGTGGAATCACGTATCCCTGCATTCTGGATGTTACCGGCTGAATCATTCCAATTTCAACAGGGTCGGATATGAACTTAGAATTTCCTTTCTACAATATATTTTCACCTCCATGTACCCTATATAAAACAGCCCAAAACTAAAACCATATTTTGGCTTAGACACCGTTTTTGCTCAAGTAACAAATAACGCCGTGTGGCACTATTTTTTATTTCTGCCCCTTTATTTTTATTTTATATGCCTTATAGCGGCCTTTTATTACCTTCGTCTGTACCAGTGGATTTTAATGTTGGAAGATTTTTCATTTTCTCTGAATGAAGGGTTTTTTTCTTTCTCCAAATTTAATCTCATAGAATGTCAATGTGTTGGTGATATAGAGGATTGTATTTATTTGGAAATTTAGAGCATTTTGTTTGTTTATTTAAAACATTTAAACACTTTTTGAAATTTAGGGCATTTTCTGATTACAACAACAATCAAAGAAATAATTAAAATTTTTTAACACTCTTAAAATGTTTGATTATTAATTATACTCAAGATAGTCTTGAGTCAGTTTTATGTCTACTTATGTATGCATCGGAGGGCATATCCTTGCAAGTTTTATTAGTTTTCCTGCTTTACAAATAAAAATTTTAGATACCTAAAAAATTAGTGATAATACATTTTTGTTTTAAACTATCTGCTACAATGTACGTACTTATCTGGCAAGTGTCCGTAGAAAGAGAGAAACAAGGATAAGAATTATGGTGACCTAACCTTCAGAAATTATGCAAACAAGAAGACAATGAAGGGAAATATTTCAATATTTAAAGTGTTAGAAAAAAAAAATCACCAAACTAGAGTTCTGTATCTGGTGAAATTACACTTCAAATATTGAAGGATCATTTTTCCCCCTCAGGAAAACAAAACCTGAAGGAGTTCATTGCCAACAGCTCTATCAATTAATTTCATCTAATTGCCGACTACAGAATACTCCATCTGACGATAGCAAAATATATGTTGTTCCCAAGCTCACAGGGGACAGTATAGACCAAAATAGACCACATTTTGCTTCTAAATGTACCTTGGCAAATTTAAGAGAGTATAAATCTTATGGAGTATATTCTCAAACCACAATAAAATTAACCTAGGTATCAATAAGAGATGAGAATGATATATATAAAACCCTTAAATTTTCGGAAATTTAAGAAGACACTATTAAATAACACTTGGGGAAAAAATAAATCTCAAGAGACATTCAAAAACAATTTAAGTTGAAATGAAAAGGCAATGCATCAAAATGAGTAGGATACAGCAAAAGCAGTATTAGAGGAAATCTTTACAGAATTAAATGCACATATTAGAAGAGAAGAAATATCTAAAATCAATGAGCCATAAGTGTCCACGTTAGAGAACTAGTGGGAAAGAGAGATTTAATTCCAAATCAAGCAGAAACAAAGAAATAATCAGAGCAGAAGTGAATACAATCGAAGACGGAAGTATCATGTAGAAAATCAAGGAAAGCAAACCTTTGTGAAAAGATTAACACGACTGAGAAAGCTCCAGCCAGACTGCAGATAAACAGAGAGAGGGTAGACTGAAATGGCCAATATTGGCCGTGAAGGAGAGCTCATCACCACATCCTAGGGACATTAAGAAGATAATAGGAAATAATATGGACAGATTCATGACCGCAGATTTGACAGCTTACACTAAAGGCTCCAATGCCCTGACATTACTGAAGATAATAAATCAATAATTAGTAGGCTTTTGGAAAAGAAGATACCAAGTCCAGATGGATTCACTGGTGAATTCTTCCAAACATTTAAGGAAAAAGTGATACCAATTCTCTATAATCTTTCAGAAAATAGTAACAAAGGGAATGCTTCCTGATGTAGAAGAAATGTTAGGGTTTGAAGCCAATGGTCAAGAATGAATACTCGAGATGGCTTCGGTGCAAAAAGGTGGTTTTAAAGCACGGGGACAGGACCCGTGGGCAGAAAGAGCTACACTGGGGACATGAGGAGTGGCTGGTTATATTCCAAGTTGGGAAGGCGTTAGGGAGAGCGTGAGGCTCTAAGGAATTTGGAAGCAAGGTTTCTAGGACCTTGCGGGGCTAGCTGCTCTTAGGAAAAGGTCATTTTTCACTGTCTAATAAGACCTTACTCATGAGACCCTTCAGATGTGTATGGGTGGGCCACACGCTTGGGGGATGAATGCCAACACGTATCTTGGGGGAGTAGAGGTAAAGACAGTTTCCAGAGGAATTTGTGTATGTGAAAGTGATTTACAGTATCTTGGGGGTTGGGCTAAGAATGCCTTTTGCTCCTAGCAAAGTATTAACATGGAGGGCAGCTGAGTTCCTAGAGGAATGTCACTCTACCTGTTTCAAGGACTTGTCAGTGAGCTAGAGGTAGTAAGGAAATTCAATTTTTCTTTTTTCTTTGTTTCCCTCATCACTTCCCAGCTCATCCCTTGATGCCAGAATTAGCTTCAGACCAAAACAGGACAAAGACATTACAAGGAGAGAAAACTACTGACTGATATCTCTCATGAGTATAGATGCAAAAATCCTCAGCAAAATATTAGGAAATCAAATCTAAAATTGTATAAAACAAATTATACACATGACCAAGTTGGATGCAGTCCAGTTTGCAAGGCTGGTTCAATGCTCAAAAATATCAATGTAAGCCACACATGGACAGACTAAAGGGAAAAATTATATGATCTTATCAATAGAAGCAGAAAGCATTTAACAGAAGCAATACCCATTCATGATAAAAAAAAAAAAAAACCTTAGCAAGCTAGAAATAGAGGGGAAACTTCCTCAACTAGAAAAAGAATGTCTAAAAAAGCCTTACGACTAAGTTCAAACATAATTGTGAGAAGCTGGACATTTTCTAGCTGACATCAGGAATAAGGCAAAATGTCTTCTTGGAGCACCCCTCTTTAGCGATGTACTGCACACTCCAACTAGTCCTAAGATTATAAAAGAAGAGGTATGTACATTATAAAGGAAGAAATAAAATTGTCTTTATTCATTGGTAACATGATTTCTTATATAGAAAATCCTTCAGAAAAACCAAAAGTCTTCTGGAAGTGTAGAAAGCTTGCAGGATGCATACTTAGTATGTAAAATTTCATTGCCTTCCTAGATACCAACAATGGACAATTAGAATTTGAAAATGAAAAAAAAAAATTCTATTTGTAGTAATACTCCCCCAAATACTTGAGTATAGATCTAACAAAATTATTTTATGTACAAGGTTTATATAAGGAAAACTAGAACAATCTGTTTAAAGAAATCAACACAGATCTAAATAAGTGGAATAATATTCTGTTTCCATGGAATGAAAGACTCTGTATTAGTAAATTATCATTTTTTCCCAACTTGATCTACAGAGTCAATGCAATCTTCATCAAAATCCAAGCAAATTGTTTGGTAGTTCCTGACAAACTGACTCTAAAGCTTAAAGGAAAAGTCAAAAACCAGAAGTAGCCGACACAGCACCAAAGATGACGGTTGGAGAACCCACTATCCTGGGTCAGGACTTAATTCTCACACCACATGATGATGATGGCATGCCATTGGTGGAAGACCCAATGAACCAGTCATGAAAGAGCCCAGACACAGACCCTCCGGAAACACACTCGGCTCATCTCGAACATGAAGCATGTAAAATCTGGTCTTGTATGATGGCCACACATAGTGAGAGCCTATAAGAGCAGAAGAGAGGAAAACCAGCTTTGGGTTGGAAGGACTACCCCAGGCTCGTCTACACCCAGTGCCAGATTTATCCTTTCTTCTCCCCACCCCCATCCCCACTAGGTATATACGCCAATGAATGTCTTTTCTCCTTAATCCAGTTTGGGGCATGTATTCTATAACTTTCCATGGGAAGGACCCTAATGGCTGGATGGAGCATTCAGCTTTTAAGACACATGCTTGTCTTTTAGCTTCAACTACCTTAACATGAATGTATTCACTCTTCTAAAAAGATCGAGAAAGACTAGATGTTCCTTTAATTACTAAGGGCTACTTAAAGTAGCTCTTTATAGGTGATCTGTACCTCTTTATTTCCAAGACTTCATTCATCAATTTAATACACTTTTATTAGGGGTGCCTGGGTGGCTCAGTCAGTTAAGCATCCAACTCTTAGTTTTGGGTCAGGTCACAATCTCAGAGTCGTGAGGATCAAGCCCTCCATTGAGCTCCGTGCTGGGTATGGAACCTGCTTAAGATTTTCCCTCTCTCTCTGCCTTCTGCCCTCTTGCACTCCCTTTCTCTCTAAGTAAATAAATAAAATCTGAAACAAAAAACAAACAAACAAAAACCCCTTTTATCGAATATCTATGATATGTGAAAAAATAGGGACAGAGAGCCGCCACAACCAAGTCCTGGTCCCCAAAACTGTGACATCTCAACTATTTAAATTCTCGGCTAATTGTGAATGTGGGCATGCCTCACTGCCTATATTTATAATGAATAGTACCTGTGCTCTTGGTTTTGGAGGGAACCCTTTCCCATGTAGCGGGAAGATTATCGCTTACTTTTTCTTGGCTTGCCAGCTTGGGGCAGGGAAGTGGGGGAGCCCTACTCCACCCAGAGCCCCTTTTTCCATGCCACCTGGCATCTCTGATATGAGTCACCGCCAGTCTTCTGCAAGTGAGTGCTCTTTCTCCGCGGGCACACCAGCCCCGGGACGCTCCAGTGAGGCGCACAGCGTCACGTGCCTTCTCAAACCATGAGTCACCACTGCAATGCTGCAACGTGATACAAGCAAGGACAGTGACCATCGAGAACTTCTTCTAGTGACTTGAGAGAGTAATTTTATGTCTGTTGGATACAAGAATAAAAATGTTGGTCCTCAATTTTGATGCCTTTTTATTTTCTAGTATTTCCTTTTTATTATAGTGTACGAGAGTATTGATTTGCAATGGTTGGAAGTAAATAATAATAATAATAGTGTAGCTGGTCCTTCCTATGAGTGGTGGTGATAGATGGCTCTGGATCGCCTTCCTCCTCACTTGAACAGAGGCTGGCTTATGTCTCGGGTACACTTTCAAAACTTACCTTTTATTTCACGGGTTAGGTTTGTGTGTAAGCACGCTAGTTTCACTTGCCCTCTTTAACCAGAAACTTTTTGTACGTGGCTGGGGGTGGAGAGTGTCAGGATTTTGGAAAACATTTCTTTTTTGCTCTCACTGTCTGAAAATAATATGTGTATTATTTAATAATTAAAAGCACTTGGATTCTAGGGCATAGATTATGTGTAAAGTAGCAGAAAATAGGTCTGCCGAGGGGCACTGAGAATCCTTCCATTTCGGAGATCATGAGTCTGAAGGTTTGGAACCTTGCACAGTGTTAATGTTTGATGCCCAACACGACACAATGGCTGATACGTCTTTAACATCTCGAACTTCTAGTGGGTTCCCTTCCACCGCTCACTGGTCAGCGTAAGCGAATCAGAGCTCGCACTGTCTGGCTGAAATCTTCATCCTTGGTGAAAGTCATCCTTGGCCCCAAAGAACCCAAGACGTGCTGAGTCATAGCGTTATTTTACATAAGCACACTGCAGGGAGATGCAAAGCCTTTGAGGAGAGAGCTGCCTCTGTGTGTGTGTGTGTGTGTGTGTGTGTGTGTGTGTGTGTGCGCGCGTGTGTGTGTGTGTGTGTGTGTCCTGTGTCGTTCACGGTGTGTCTTCACATAGCCCTCCCTTGAGCCAGCCTAACCAGACTGAACGCTGGCCCAGGAGTCCAGAGGGCTCCCTTCTACACGCTCCATCACTATAAATCAATGAATTACTTAACATCTCAGAACTTTCTAATCCACCTAATGGAGGTATTTGAAATATTAATTGGCGCTCTAAGAAGTGAAACCATCTTTCAGGACAAATAAGAACACTACCTTAACTGTGTGCTTCTGTTGTAGGAGAGACGGAGATGGTCCTGGTGTTTAGGGGACCACCGGTGCAGGTCCCTGGTTCAGCGAGGAAGCTGCGACCTTGGATAAACTTTATCTTTGCTGGCAGAGTGGAGCTGTGGCCGGTCAGTCTTTTTAAAGAAGGACAGCAGGAAGCAGAAGCTTGGCGTTGCCATTTCCATATCAATACTCGGCTCTTTCCATGATAAGGAACTTCAAATTAGTGCTGGGGTCAGGGATCTGGAATCCGACAGAAATGGCTGCACAGGTCTTATTTGACTCAATCAATATTGTGTAATATCAAAGTTTAAAAACTTGGTTAATGGCTTTCTGAAATGTTCTAACTGAATTTAGGGAGATAAGGGGTGAAAGGGGGAGGAAGCATAGGGATGGAGCTTCGTAAGGGAAGGAAGGGCATCTCAAGGAGAGTATGTTTGTGATTCAAAATACGCTTCCAATAACATAATCCGTGACACACAAAAAAAATAAAAAGCTGCCCTATACTTTTTTCTCAATATATTATGAAGATTCTGCATTTTAATTTACACATGGCAATCACCTATGAATTCAGACTAATTGAAGAGGAGAATAGAGAAAATTAGTGAAAGTTTAGGTTAGATAATTTCCCAAAAACCTGTATATTATTATATATATAAAAAATCAGGATTTAGGATAAAATAAGTATGCTTCTACTTCCTAGTTCCTTTAGATGGCCTCCAATAGAGATAAGAATGATTAGTAATTAGCACACCACTATTTTTATGTAAATGGTTCTTCTAAATGCTTCTAAAAGCAGTTCTCTTCTCACTGTAGTTAAATTTATTCCCATAGTCTTGTTTATGTGATTCAATTCTCCGAGTAAACCCTTTATTCACATATAGAAGAATGCCAACAACATCTATATTTTAGTCTCTGGATTAACCCAATATCTGAAATAAAATCCAAATTAATACCATTTTATTGTATTAACCTTGCAAATTACATTATGGATACCCTTTTGTTTCATTAAAAGATATGCTTATGATAATCTGGTGCAGAGAAATAATGGTTCCAAGATCCTAAAAATAACCAGAAACCTTCCCATAGGTTTTAAACACCTAAAAATAAAGCATGTTTATTGGAGAGATGAGCTCCAAAGACAGGGAAAGAAATCTGTAATGTCTCAGAAATAAAGGTAAATTTTAAGCCAGAGATACAAGTATTTGAGTTGGTGCTACAGGTGCTCTGATGGGAGGAGGATGCCTGAAGGGACTAGTCGGGCTTTCTAGGAATGCGGTCTCAAGGGCTCATCATTTAGGACTCCAGATACGGAAAGAGCAGAGCCTGGACAGTAGGAGAAATGGTGACTAGCACAGGGTCGCTGTTCCATAGGCATTGCGGACTATTTGGCAGGGGGCAGTGGTTCTCCCTGAGTGAGTTCAGGACTGTAGGAGGCTGTAGTTTTAGTGGATTGGGGAGAGGAAGCAACCTGCACCAACCCAGGAGGTGAACAAGACTCAAGTGGAGAAATTAAAATCAACATCGGTCACAGGCAGAAACAAGTGGAAAACTTTTCCGAGCGCGCATTCCCACTGGAAGGATTTGGGAAAAAAGTCCAGAAGCCCTTCCTGCACCAGAATCAGGATGGGGAGCACCCGTCGGGGTTAGACTCAAGGCTTTCCGATGTGAGACCAATAACCAGAACGTGGGCTTGAGACGGACTCCTCCAGGACGCCCGGAATCGTAGGTCAGATGCAGAATACACCTTAAGAAGTCATCTTGGAAAAATCCTCAAGAGCGCTGAAAGCGCTTCCTAAGTGCGGGCGGAACTGCTCACCAGGCCCAAACTCTGAGGCTGCACGACCTTGGCCCGACCTTGGCCCGGCGGGGAGGCTGCGTCTCTTCCTACTTCCCCTTTGGGGGGATTACAGGGTGCTCTGCTCTGGCCCTTCTCCCCACACCCCGGAGTGAACTCCTTTTATTTCCAACAACCACTTCCCCCCTCATTTTACGGACCGCCCCCGGTGCCCCTGG
>CM052807.1:1876594-1930156 GCA_028533885.1 Nasua narica
AGGCCTGCACGGAGGAATCCGTCACTGTACAAGGAAGCGCGGGTCGGGTTCCCAGGTCGTGAGAGTTAAACCCCATTGCCAGAGGCTGAATACTGACACAGGAGGCTGTCGGCTGCGCCTCCGATCACGGGGCGGGGGGGGGGGGTGTCACCACAGAGAAAGGGGGCAGGCTCCAGGGGCTCCCAGAACCCACCCACCCGTGATGCCATCAGGGTCCTGCGTGCGGGGAGCCCGGCAGCAGCTGGTAAGTAAGGACACTTGTCACTGCACCTCTCGCCATATGGGGGGTGCAGGGGTCAGGGGTAGGGGAGCGGCGCGGGGAGCAGGAGCGCAGGTGCCGCCACCTGTGCCCAGAAGAAAGCTACGCTTGGCTGTGATATTATCAAGTCCATTAAAAATGATTAAATACATGAATTTTTCAAAAGTTCCTTGAAAAGGATAGAACATATTGAAAAGGAAAAGAAGGGTGAATTTGGAAAGAACGAAATCACTAAAAATGAAATAACCATCGTGGGGCTTAAAATCTCTTGGAGCCTCCGTGTTCCGAGCAGAAGGCGGGAACCGAGGCTTCCTGCAGGAAGGAACTGGCGGCCCGCCCCTGAGGTCGTGTCCCTGCGCCCCGGTCCTGGGTCCCACAACCCCTGCACCCACAAATCCTTCTCAGCTGTGTGAAGCTGGAGGCGGGACAGGAGAACTTGGCTACATCCAAGAGATAACAAGGACACAGGAGAGGCCGGCCTCCACCGGGGTCCTGCTCCCTAAGGCCACCCCGTGGGTGTCACGGCCGGGTCCCCAAGTCTCCAGCTCTAGCTGCAGGACAACGAGGGTCAGAAGGCATTCCACCTGCGGCCACGTCGGTGGGGAAAATGCCACATTTAGTGTTTTGATGACTCAATCCAAAACGTAACAGGTGTCCTCCGTGCCTTACGGTGCAAATAGAACATTGAAATAATAAGAGAAAACATAGATAATACAAATAGAACATAGAAAGGGATTATTCCTACATCCATTTTTGCTCCGAATGTTTAGGATTTCCAAGGTTTCCCCCCATTCTCTCTGTTAGTCTCTTCCCTCTCTTTAATGCAATAGAAGGACCAAGGGGGAGAATTCCTCTGGAAAAAACAGATGCTTTTATTCTTCAGTTCAAAATACGAAAAAGACAACATAGCTCAGGAAGAGGACAGGCCTCACAGGGAGTTCTTACTTCATCCTCAGAAACCGTTCTAATGAGGGAGATCGGAGGAGTCTCAGCGGCCAATGAGAGTGAACGGCAGGCCCTGCACCCGGCCCCGGCATTCCGGGAGTCAGGAGAGTTGGAGGAGAAGGTCACGTCACAAGGGCAATCTCCGGGTGCTGCAACCCCGTAAGATATGTCAGGAAGACAAATGAATTATATCAAGTTAAAACCCAGAAAGAGCTGATGCTGGCAGAAAAGCACTGATAATGGGAAAAGTGTGATTAAAAAAAAAAAAGAAAGAAAGAAAGAACTAAAGCTTTTCAGCTCCATTAAAAAGCAAAAGGAAAAAGAGGGGGACAAAAGGGAGCCATTCCTTGGAGCAGATACAACGTCAGAGAACGCAGTGAGTTTGCTCGGTCTCGTAGATAGGAAACAAAGTTGATTCTTTCTTCTCTATGATCAACAATTATTTAATTACCAGACGATCGTTTGAAAAGCACGACCTAACCTGGATTTGAGCCTTTGCTGTGCTGTTTTGTTTTCCACCTTATGCGTCAACTTGGTTAACTTCTGAACATCAGGTTTTTACCCCATAATTTTATTTTATTATGATTTTTTTTTTCCTGGTGTTAAACCAGACTATTCCATGAGATTGTTGTGGGGAAGAAAGTTCATATCTAGCAGTTCCTGGTAGAAATGAATAATGTGGGATTATCAGTGCTATCTATCCTACTGTCATCCTTGTGGGGAAGCTCGTTCTTTAGATTCCACAACTGGCTCCTGTATTATCAGTGGGAACTCGGTCTCGACTCAGAGGAGGAGCTATGGGAGAGAAGACTTCACTTAAGTTAGGGCAGATTTTATGTATTTATCAAATTTCCCCGGTAACACTAGAAAATTATAGCTGTTATTGCAAAACGAGTTATAATAATCACTTTTGAAGTCATGCAGAGAAGGGAAAACACAGAAGTGTGAATTTTTATTTTCAAAGGGCAGAATTTAAAGAATCTACCACATCCAAGCAGATAAACTTGAAAATGATCTCAGGATATTTTCGGAGCTTTTTCTTAAGGGACATAAAAAAGAAAGCTGTAAGCAAACATTACCAAGACATTGGAATAGGATCAACCCATCTAAAGTCAGATTTCTTTTATGTAGAACTCCTAAAGTTCATGAAAATGCGATAGACATTGAATATCTTACCTTTTTCTCCTTAAAAATTCATTTCCCCTTTACTGACCAATGTTGAAGCACATTATGAACTTGTAGAACAAAATCATGCCAAGAGTTTTGATGAATGCAACCCTTTAAAACTCACTGTCGGTTTCCAGAGCAATGCTGAGGAAATTGTTCATTCTACCTTCTCTGCATTCATATCAACAATCTGATAAAAGTACAGAAAGTTGGTTTTATCAAACATAAGAGCTATAAAAAAAAAACTGTACTAAGTAATATTCTAAGAACTCTTGTGTTTAAAATTTTAAAATTGTCTGATTAGGGTGCCTGGGTGGCTCAGTGGGTTAAAGCCTCTGCCTTCAGCTCAAGTCATGATCTCAGGGTCCTGGGATCAAGCCCCGCATCGGGCTCTCTGCTCAGTGGGGAGCCTGCTTCCCCTTCTCTCTCTGCCTGCTGCTCCCTATACTTGTATCTCTCTCTCTCTCTCTGTCCAATAAATAAGTAAAATCTTTTTAAAAGTTGTCTAGTTAAATATGAAAAAGGTAATAATTAATGAGGGAGGAATCTGTCATTTTTCCATACCAGAAAATGTTATTATTTAAATTGAGGGGGGGGAAAAAGACATTTTAAAGATCCAGAACATTTCTGAAAAAATTATTAAGGGATGAGATCCAGTAGGAAGGAATATGCGAAATGTAATGAAAAACAACACAGAGAGGAAGTCTCATTTACTATTATGGTATGCAAGTAATTATGTGTTATTTGGAAAGTCATCCTAGGAAAAAATATATTTTTACTAATATTGCTCATTAAGACTTAGAACTTTCAATGGAGCAAATGTAGTAGACAGTTTTTAATTTTTAAAAAAATTTAAAAATTTTAATTTTTAATTTAATTAAAAATTAATTTTAATAAATTAAAATAAATTTAAATAAATTTAAATAAAATTTAAAATTTTAATTTAATTTAAAATTTTTGATTTAAAAATTAAAAAATTTAAAATATATTTAACTATCCAAATAGTTTTTGGATGTCAAACATACATTCCTGATTTCTAGAAAAATATCTAGATTTTAGGGGGGACATCTGAATTAATGGAGAAATACAAAATCTTTATTTAAGTTTTGATTTTATAAAATGTCAGTTTTCTTCGAATTTTTAATGCAAGGACTTCCCCATTAGCTCTTAATTGAGACTTAAAAAAATATCTGACAAACTCCTAAAATTTATACAGAAGAATAAATGTGTACACACAAATAATACAGTGTACAAACAACCACAACAAACATTTGGGGCTGGCCCTAGCAGCTACCACAACACATTATAAGAAGAAAGATAGGGGCACCTGGGTGGCTCAGTAGGTTAAGTATGTTAAGTGGGTTTTGGCTCAGGTCACGATCTCAGGGTTACTGGATCCAGCCCTGCACTGGGCTTGGAACCTGCTTAAGATTCTCATTCTCTCTCTCCCTCTGCTCTCTGCCTCTCCCCACCATGCCCTCTCTCTCTCTAAAAAATTAATTAGTAATTAATTAAAATAAAACAATTTAAGCAATGTATTTAACTTTGGAACATATAAGTAGATTGCCGAATCTATCTGAGACAGAATCATGTGTTCTAAGAAACTGGAATATTGTAGAAATGGTGGCCTTAAGTCAGCGAAAAGTATCCTGATTTTAAAAAATTGTTGAGTTGATTGGTTATTCATTGAGAAATGCAGATTCCAGCACTTGTATGCACGCATGCACACACCTTGCTCTGGACATAAATACCAAAGATAAAACTCAAAGTCTTAAATTTGCAGGAAATAGAAAATATATGCTTATGATATTTTTATGAGGAAGTTCTTCTTAAGTGACAGGAAATAAAAACATATATGTATATGAAAACTTTATATATTTCACTAAGTTAAAAGTTGAAAAAAGGTTTCATAATCAAAGTTAAAATCAAGTATCAACAATGATGGGGAATTTATGTACAAGATAAAGAGTTGTTGCAAATGTAAATTTTTTCCAACAAATAATATCTTCCAACAGTAGAATGGGAAAAAACCCACAAGGTTTGGGGGTGAAGGAGCCATTTTGTCTCTGTGAACTGGCAAGGATTGAGTCAGGAAATACTCTGCCTTCTCTTATTGTTGTGAAGCAGGTGTTTCATATCTCGATTTCCTTCCCACTTCCCGAATCCATCCAGGTTTCTTATGTCTTAGGCGTGAAAGGAGTGTGGGCTTTATCGTCAGACACACCACGTTGGAGCTGCAGGCAATGCTCCAAGGAACTGCAGGTGAGGCACCTGACTTTCCCACTCTGGGGCGCCAGCTTCCGCTGCTCCCACTGTGGAATCACATGGGGGTGCGGTGATCACTCGAGTAGACGTTTGCATTGCGTAGCTCACAGTATGTGCTCTACAAAACCCAGCCTTTATGCATTAGTGGTACTATTTGCATTTCTATACCCAGCTGTGGGTGTCGAAACCTGCTCTTATAGATGCCCAGTAAAAGTCTTTATTAAATTACCACCCAGAATCCTCCCATTCGAGGAAAAGACATTCTCATTTCATATACTTTTATTCTAATGACTTTATCATCACTCGTCTTGATGAAGAGTTGCTTTGTGGCTCCATTTCAGACAAGTTCAGAAGCAAGCCTGAAGCCCTAAATCTGAATTACTGTTTAGTTTCACCTGAAATGGATTTTACATGATTATTTGTGGACTTACATATACATCTGTCCAGACAGGACTGAAAATGATTCAGTCCTTAAAGTCTGAGAACCACCAAAGAGTGTGGCAGCTGGGACAGCGTTAAATTGAGTGTCGTTTCCCCTGCAATGGCATCCTGGCCAGGAAGGCATCTGGTAGGGTCGTCGGCGGTGTCCCCGGAGCACCTACCCCATGGCGCAAACAACGGCTT
Source organism: Nasua narica (assembly GCA_028533885.1). Lineage (NCBI taxonomy): Eukaryota > Metazoa > Chordata > Mammalia > Carnivora > Procyonidae > Nasua > Nasua narica. The sequence continues at coordinate 1,881,855 of CM052807.1, forward strand.
TTTCTTCCTCACGGGCATTTGGTGCAGTCTGTCCTGTTCCCTCAGAGGCCCACGGCAGCACACATGCAATACAGAGCTGATTGTACAAATCAGTGAAAATATGTCTTTATCCTACAAACACCCATAGGAAAGAAGAAAATGAAGTGGGACCGTGAGAAATGCGCACTTCAGGAAAAGACAGCAATTTCCTCATGAAAAGGGTTCACCTCAACTTGCCTAAATTTTTCTAGACAAATTCCACTGAAGTTGACTGGAACAAAATGATTTTTTAAATCACAAAATAGCATGGTAGTACGATTTTAAAGGAAAACTCTCATTGCCAGTTCAAAAAAAAAAAAAAAAAAGCGAAAAGTTTCTTATGTGATTTTTTCTTAAAAAAAAAAAAAAGAAAGATTGCCTATTTAAAGGACATCATGTCCTTCGGAACTCTAGAGGGGTGTTGGGGAAGAGATCACAGGCTGGGGGTGAGATTCACAAACCCTGTGTCTTAGAAGCTAGATTGTCTTAATACAATCAATAAGCTTTAAGGGAAAATGAATACAGGCATCAAAAGAGACCCAAATGTTGCTGCATATGTTAAAACATCTTTTGCCTGAAATGCAGCTCTATCCTTGGACCCCTTGACCCTTTTATTGAGACTCCTTCTGTGTTTATGTCGCCTTCTTCTGTTTTCCCTTTGCATTGTTTTCTTGGGCTCCAATTCACAAATGTATTTCCTTACTAGAGGCATATGGTTTAAATATCTGGATTCTGTCAATGCATTATATGTGCTTCGCCATTAAAAAAATGATAGACTTTTGTTATTTTACTTTAAAAGCATTGCAGAGCAATGGCTCTTTTTAAATAAAAGATGACGTAATTTGTGTTCTCCTTCATGCCTTCGTTCTAGCGTAAAGTTCATATTTCATACAATTTTTGTTTAAAATCCTGTTGGTGACTTCTGATCTTGAAGTGAAGCTTGTTTATTTCTTAAGTTTTCGCTTACCCAATTAAAGGATCATTTTTCCCCCTTCAGGCAAGAATGAAGCATCACAATCGTTTCCTGTTTCTTTGGATCTTAAAGCTTAATTTGATATAAGATGTCTTTAAGGATATATCGTCTTTAATGATTTTGACAGATTTCAAAACCTGGATGCTGAATCCACACACTGCATGTGGAATTCTACTATTTTTATATCTTTGCCTGCATTGAATACTTTATATGTTCTGCTTCCCTGGATATTAAATTCGTATTAAAACTTCTGGTCTCGGGGTATTTGTATGCCACACAGAATGAAGAAGATAATGTTCGTGATTTGTGGCCTATGAAGCAATGAATAGTTTTCTCACTTGATTAAATTCTGAAGAAAAGTTAAGATACTTCATAAGCTGCAAGTACCATTTATTTCTTTATATGCTGCTAGTGTGGGCGGTGTTAACCATGTTTTAATATACAAAAAGATAAAATACAATAAAATAATTTCAAATAACATGGGCTCTACTCTACATTGGGGTAAGGGTGTGTATGTTGGGGGGGAGAGGAGGTAGAAGGGGCAAGATGGAAAAAATTTCCTTTTAGAAGTAATTTTTCTTTCAAGTAATTTCTCTGAAAATTTCCCTCATCCCATAGGTAATTTCCAGAAGAAATTTGCATAACCTTGCAAGAAGTTAATTCCAAGGACTCACTTCCTACGCTTATGGGTCTGTTGAGCAAATTCCATGATGCTGTTGGTGATTTTTGAGAGATAAACCAAGTCCGTGCGACTTGCTCATTATAAAATTCAATGGCGGGAAGACACCAAGGCAGTGTGACTGTCTAATGGCAAAAGCTGCTAAAAATAAAACAAGTGTCTCACGAAGTCATAGCTAAGAAGTGGCTGATTTTCTTGAGGTTGGTGTAGACATTCCTCAATTGACTGAGGCAACAGTTAATTGGGTACCTTCCAACAATAATCCTGGGATACTTAATTATTTCCAAAAACTGGTCTTGGTAGTTACTATTTTGTGAATGACATCATTGTATTGGACGGTTAGCTCATTTGCTTCAAGACCTACTGGAGGTTTGATAATCACAAAAGCTGGCAAACTTTACGTCCGCAGATAGTATTAACAAAGATCCGGTAAATGAGACCCAGAGAAGCATGTCAGTGATCACAACGGAAATCGTGAATAAGAATGTGAGATGAACCAAAGTAAAGTTTTTCTCAGACCTAGAAAACAATTCTAAGCAGTGATAGGGTAAGAAGAGTCAATAAAACCAGATTTTCCTGGTAAATAAGCATACTGAGCTGGTTTCGATTATAGTAACCACCTACATGTCAGAGTAACCTCAAATATATCTGATCACACAATCAAAAATTTAAGGGAAATAAATTGAACTTGAGGTAATCTATGTAAAATGTAACAAATATTCTACAAAAGACATACAAGGGCAATGAATTAGAATTCTGAAGCCTCTTGAGGCTGAAGCAAACCATTTAAAGTATGAAAATGTGTGTGTGTGTGTGTGTGTGTGTGTGTGTGTACACACACACGTTTTGTTTCTCGGGCAACAGGTGTTTTCACTAATAAACCTTAGACACAAGATGCGTCAAGACCGGTTCAGAAAATACCACGGATGAGTTGAGATGAATGAGACGGCGTCATACGGTGTGTAGCTACAACCCACTTTTCAACTTTCTAGTGGAAAGAATCCTAAACTAACCAAATGTACCCATATGAATAAATAAGTCATAAGGATTAGGTTTGTCTGACGAATGTCAAGGTCTTGTCCTTTGTCAAGAATATCAGGATGTATTTTAACCACCTCCCAGAGCAGGTGCCCCTCCTCTGTTGTCGGGTCACCTCCTGCTTCTCTGATTTCCTTCCTAGAAGCCTCCCCCCGTGAGATGAGGGTCATCTTGTCTCCCGTCAGGCAATGGGGCCCCTGCTGCCCCAGCCCTAGGCCCTCAGCCCCAGGGCGGGATGCAAAGCGGAGACAGTGGAGAGAGTGTGTCCTCCCGCGGTCAGGGTCAGGGGTCCACCACCGTAAAGAGCCCACTTGCCTTCTCCAATGGCCAATATGTGCCGCTCACCTCACCAGGAACTATTTCCGGGACGAAAAAGCAAGGTTGACCATGGCCTGATCTCTGCTCCCAAAGCAGCTTCTGGGAGGGGCCAGAGTGCGTTCTCTCGGGGGGGAGCACCCCCACCCCTGCGGCTGCCCAGGGAGACAGCGGGCACTCGCCTGCCAGGACCCCAGGCCCACCGCCCGTTGGCATCCCGACCTCCTGACCCATGGCCCTGCTCCTGCCGCCGAGGTCCAGGTCCGGTTCCCACCTCCCCACCTGGACGACAGCCATGGCCCTCTAGTCCCCAGTCTTTCTTATCCCAGCTCACCTGCCTCACCACAGACATGGCTTTCCCTCCGATTCCTCGGCTGGAAGTGCGTCCCGGGCCCTCCACCACCTTCAGGAGCAAGCCACGTCCCAAACCACCCGGCCACGCTGCAGTCCTCGAGGCACCTGACCCCTTGGAACCCGGTGCCACGTATCTCTTTTCCTCTAGAAGCCCTTCTGCCTGCAGTGGTCCCTTCTTTATTCACCAAACTGCTTTTCACCCCGGAATGTTCAGTTCAAAGTCACCTTCTGTGGAAGGCTCCACCTGACAGGCTGCTTCCGCCCAGGAAACCTTGGAGGTGCTGGACGGTCTGAGGGTGTTGGAATCTCTCAGCGGATGTGAACGGGAAGGGGCCCCCGGGAGCACGGTGCAATCTTTGCCTCTAAAGCCTGTTTCATCACTACCGCTCCGCCCTGTGTGTTCCGACCTGCGGGCGATACCTTCTGGATCCCTTCTCTTTCCACCTTCTGCCAGGTCTGTCTGATTAAAAATAAGTATTCCTATTAGTGTGACTCCTTTCCTTAAGAAACACAGTTTTCAGGCATCATTTTGGGTGCTGAACCCTGCATCTCATGGGTAGCTCCTACCACCAATGGGCACAGAAGTAAAAGATGGTCGAGACAGTGTTGAAACCCAGTCCCCAGGGGGTGCTCAGACCCTGGTAAAAAATATAACTCAGAGCCCGCCATAACTGATGCACTTTGAGAACATGATTCCCACGGAACGTCCTTATCTCAAAATTACAGTCTGTATTTCCTTAACGCAGTGGGAGACCACACAAAATAATTGGTCCTGCTATATTATCAAAATACCACGCTAAAGATAAACCTCCCATCAAAAAGGTAATTAAGACCTAAATCTAAGTATATTCAATTACCTCTCAACACTGCTTTTGTAATTCTGGGAATTTTGCCCCAAGAATGAGTGAAAGTTCAGCTCAGATTTTCTCTAGGGGACAGTCGCTATGAATATGTGTGCCCTCACCTTCCTGCAAACCCCGAGCCGCAGCTGCGCACAGCTCCTGCTGGGGACGCCAGGGAGCCTCCTGCCCACGTGTGAGACGGGGATCGGTACCAGTAACCGCTCCCAGCCTCTGCTCAGCGGCTGATCGTGTTAAGTGGAAAACAATTACAGTGCCTCCATCTCTAATGTAGAAAACTAATGACAAGGAAAGACAGCAGGCATCGGGGATTATGTTTGTAGGAAGGGACAGCCAGATTGTTCCTTGATTCTTAAATCATAATGAAATTGATGAGGGGTGAACCTCCTAAGAGTTGGCACAATGAAGCAAAAGTTAGGAAATCTAATTCTCATTTTTTACTTATGCCTCTGTTGTTTGTGCTTTCAAATCTATAACTATCGACTAGAATAACTACTGTTGCCTAAAGGAGTTACTGTGGAAACGAAATTTGAAGATTGCTCCAAACACTTCTTAAATCTAAAGGTCAATCTTTCCGTTAGGTTTAGAAGAGAAGCAGCAGAAATTCTCTTTAAGAATGCAAACACTTTCCAGAGAGAACGCTCAGATAAATGCTTTCTCATCGTAAATAAATGATGAGAACGTAGGTGAGATTAGCTCATTTTAATGCTCATAACAGAAGGACCCAAAGATTAGAAGTAAACTTGCTTTCTAAACTGCCTTTGTCTGATTATAAAGCTAATTCCTATTCCTTGTAGGAAATCTGTAAAGTATAGAAATTGCAAACAGGAGCGTTGCTGTCTTTGTGCTTCCTGCTTGCCTTTGTTGCTGTGTGTTATGTCTGTCTATAGGCTTTTAAACAAAATCGCATTCAGATTTCACCTCCAGTTTTGATCCGTGTATTATTGCTTACATTGATATCAGGCATTTTTCTGCATAATTGTTTATGTTTCAACATAAGGCAGACACACTGGCAGCATCCGATTTCCTGTAAAAGGCAGAGACGGTGAACCAGAAAGAGTCTGGAAAATCTTGGATCACAGTCACTGCAATACAAAAACGTGTTTTGAGATTTTTAGATAAATATCCTATGTTTTTAGTCGTTACTTCTTTCCTGAAAACTAACTGCTGAACTGGAACCCCCAACACCACCCCTCCACTCCTGCGTCTCTTGGCTGAGAACAGGTGCACGGATAACTATGAACACGGAAAGGTAGCTTGTATTTTGGTTTTGAGTCTGCCCTGCATTTGCTGTCAATCTAATTTCTTCACTCTGGCCTCTCCTCCCTCTCGTCACCAGTGTCCTGTGCATTCCAACTTTCCAGCAATGCTCCATATTTATCCAAAATCTCACTGGTCATTTTCCAGCAAATTCTGGCTCCCCTAAAAAAAGAGCTGGCCAGGCTCGGGGGCCCCAAATTGGGGGATCAGTGTTGGAGGGAAAATCTCCACCAGAGCAAGAGCCTGAACCTCATGGCCTGGCCATTCTGTGCTCCTGATCACTCGCTTTTTGAGGATTTCACACCATCAGCCCCCACGCTCTCAGCTAGCCTCAGACACAGCTACTGTCCTTTACCGTTGTGGCCCAAGCAGGACATGAATACCGGTGCCCCCACGAAGAGACTTTCTCAGCAGGTTTGGGCTAGAGAAGAGAAGGAAAGTCAGAGAAGCTTACAAAGGGCCAACAGCCACCACTGCCCTCCAGATCTGTGGCCCAGGCCACCCTTAGGCACGAAGCAAGAGTGGCTGTGACGTGGCCAGGAGGTGGGATGCGGAGGAGGCTCTGCCCTTGCAACCCAGCGCACAGGTCCCGCCCCGGGCTGAGGCTATACAGGCAGCAGGCAGACCCTGTCCCCACCACAAGCCTGCACACAACATGAGGCATGGGTGTCTGTTACTCGGGGTGTAAGACAGGGTGGAGACAGAACAGGGCTGTGGGCAATGCAGTGACTCCTGAGAGCCAAAGGAGAGCAGGGACACTGGGAAGGAGCGGCCAGTTCCCAGACTCGATAGTGCACATAGGTAGGAGTGACCCCACCGTGTGCTGACTGTGTGTGAGGACGACAATGCAGCAGCAACACCTGGCCCGCTTAGAGCTCAGTGCTGGACTGGCCCACCTGCCTCCCATGGAGCCCTGGCTGCTCATGCGCATGCTCATTCTTAGGCACAGACAGCACTTTCAGGTTGCTACTTTTCTTACATATAGATGTCTACAAGTCAGTTAAATACTAAAGGACTCTCAAAAACAGACCACTGGAAAGAGAAAGAAAGAAGGAAAGAAAGAAGGAAAGAAAGAAAGAAAGAAAGAAAGAAAGAAAGAAAGAAAGAAAGAAAGAAAGAAAGAAAGAAAGAAGGAAGGAAAGAGAAAGAAAGAAAGAAAGAAAGAAAGAAAGAAAGAAAGAAGAGCTAATTGTTAAGGGAAAAATCAATCCATAGAAGCAGGTACAGAAGTGATCCAGCTGTTTGAACTGTTAGGTGAGGACCATAGGAGGGATGGTTTACATGGGAATAGAGCTAGTGAAAAGTTAGATGTACGAACAGATGATGATTGTCAATGGGGAGTTGGAACTAAAAAAAAAAAGTCACAAAAATCAATTCTTGGACTAAAAAAGCCCCCTTATATCAATCAGAAAATAATACATTTCCTTGATAGATTGAAATCAGAACTGATTTTAAAGCCATACCTATAGGGTCAGTTAATTTTCAATGACAGTATAAGCCAGTTCGGTGGAAAGGTGATAGACTTTTCAACAAATGTTCCTTAAAAAAAGTTGGACATTCCTATGCTAAAAAGTTAGCTTTCAACTCTTATCTTATGTCTGTGAAACACCAGCAGTGGACATCATGTGTAATAGTAACAGACTGTTTGCTTTCACCATGCTGAGAAAAAGGAAAAGACACTTGCTCTCAACTCTTCTATTCAATGTTACACTGGAGGTTTTAGTCAGTATAATAAGGCAAAAAAAGAAATAATAGGCATGTAGATTTAAAATAATGGAATTGTTTTTATTTGTAGCAACATGATCATCTAGGTAAGAAATACCAAGGAGGGACATCTCGGTGGCTCAGAAGCTTAAGTGTTGGATTTTGGCTCAAGTCATGATCTCAGGGTCCTGGAATTGAGCCCTGTGTTGACCTCCTGGAAAAAAAATCTTAAAAAAACAAATAAATCCCAAAGATTTTATACAATAAGTTACTGAAATTAACATATGAGCTTATCAAGGTCACTGGATATAAGGTCAATATAAAAATTTTATTTCTATAGACTAGCAAGGAATAATTAGAAATGGAAATTTGAAGAATACCATTTGTAATAACTTAAAACATGAAATATTTAGGGGTATACTTAAGAAAATATTTCTGGATTCATGTATTAAAAACTATAAATATTGGTGAAAGCAATTAATGCTTCCTAAATTAATGGATAGGTAAGCCATGTTCATTGATTAAAATAAATCATATTGCTAAGAATCAATTTTCCATTTTTTCACTTAGCAGTTTTTTTATTAAATACTTTTTTATTGTTTCTATTTTTTTATCACAATAAGTGCACTCTTTAATTCCCATCTCCTATTCCCCCATCCCACCACCATCCCCCCCCCATGGTGCCCATCAATGTGTTCTCTAGAGTTAAGAGTCTGGTTCTTGGTTTCTCTCTCTCTCTTTCTCTCTATTGTTTCTTTTCTCCTTTGTTCATTTGTATTATTTCTTAAATTCCACATATGAGTGAAATCATATGATATTTGTCTTTCCCTGACTTATTTAGCTCAGCATTACATTCCCTAATTCCATCACATCATTGCAAATGGCAAGATCTCATCTTTTTACGGCTGAATAATATTCCATTGTGTACATATGTTTTGTCTTTATTCATCGGTCAATGGATAATTGGGCTGCTTCCATCATTTGGCTATTGTAGGTAATGCTGCAATTTCCCTAAATTTTTATGTACGCTTAAGGTTCCCAATAGAAGTCCTAGCAGACTATTTTGGTAGAAATCAACAAATTGATCCTAAAATACTTTTCATAAAAGCAAAATACTTGAAATAGTCATTTCCCATTGTTTTCCATTTTATTGCTTTCTTAATTATGTACTAATAGTTTAAAACCCACGATGTTGAATTTGATTACAATTTCTGATTTCCCATTGCTGATCTGGTCACTGTGGTTTTATTTTAAAACCTATCTCAGAGCTGGGTACCACCTTTGACATTCTGTAAGTCCCCAGTGTCCAATGAATATATTCTTGTATCTACAGCTCTCTATGCATTGACCTGAAACTACATTGGCCTCATATTTTTGATGGCTATCCATTCACCTCCATTCCTGTGAAAATGCACCATATGAATTCTTGATCCAGACTGTAAAACACCTTTTGTCTCTCTCATGCATTTGCTTCTATTTTGAATACATTGACTGACACCCTCACTTGTCCCAATCCTATCCATCCTTCAAAGCTTAGTTCAAGGTTAAGTGCTTTCAAAAAGCTCTCACCCTAATACTTCCACAGGACTTCTGAGGACAAGCCCACAATTCTGCACCTTCCCAAGTATTTGCTGAAGTGACTGGCCAGCTTTCTTGGATGAGCTCGCTCAGGAAAGGACTGAACGGAGAACAAAGAAGAGCAAAAAGTCTTCCTACATCTGAATGCCTGGATTCCACGCACATAAGAACAGGCAAAAGAGAAAAACAAAAAGCTGATTATTCACATTGTCATTAACCAAAATTCTTTCATTTAGACTGTATTCTCCAAACTCGAATGGTGGTAAAAGGAAAATTTCCTCTCATTGAATTACTTGAAAAAAATATGTCAAAGTTGCTTTTTACTTCAAGAGCTCTTTTTAAAAGGTGACAAGAAACATTGTATCAAGTAGTGAGTTTCAATTCTGAATTGGAGAAAGTTGTTATTAAAAAAAAATATCTAGTGGCATAAAATAACTTATTGGGAAAGATTATATCTGTGTGGTAGAGGGAACATTTCAATAAAAACACATTCTTTTTATTGGATTGGTTATAACATCCTGTCTTTCTTAGTATTGCCAACATAAATCTGGTTTTCCCATCAAAGGTAGGAGAGAATTGTCATTATTTAATGGAAAATCACATCTAAAAGCTAGCTATTTCTGCATTATCTATATTTGAGGCTGAGATTTTACATGAATTGACTTCTTCAATCTTTAAAAAATAAATTATTTGTATAATTTAACCCCTATGTGTGCTTTTAACTTCCAAGATTTTTGATACGTCACTCATTTTTCAAGAACAGCAATTTAAAAGAAATTCAGAATAATCACAGGGGAACTCTTCTTTCCAAACCAAACTGATGAGCTACAACTCAGATTACCCTGAGTTATAGCAACACTAACTACATTTTTTTAAATGTACGTTGATCTATTTACAGGACTTCTGGGTAAAAGATCATATCACAGCCACAGGGAGATGTGGTCCATGCAGTGGGAATCAGGACCTTCCTATAAACCATGTCGTCAGGGGGTAAGACCTTTCCAGAAGAGCATGTACAATTGATGTCATCATATTCACATCAACCGTCTTCCTTCATGGAATCCCAGACATAAGTCAAGCTATTTGGAGTTATTTGATGTTCTACAATTGCCTTTTAAGTTTTGGATTGCTGCCTCATTGAATTCATGCTGAAAAAGAAGGACATATGGTTTGCATAGAATATTATATTAGGATTTAAAATTCTGACATTGATAAAATGATGCAAAACCCATCAGATGAGCTAATAGTAGAGTGAGATGACAAAGGACAGAACTAAGACAGATTGACAGAATTTACCCAATTTAACAACAAAGAGAGAGAAAAAAAAGGTCAGTCTCCAGAAGCAAGGGATAATTCACAGAAAATTAACAATAAAGCTAACATTTGCGTAGTAGGCATTATTGAAGAACAAAAATTGCTAGAAAAAAATAATGGTAAAAACCCCTCAAATTTGGCAAAAAAAAAAAAAATAAATAATAATAATGAGCCTATAGATTTAAGGGGCAGAAGTGAGCTCCAAATAGGATAAACCCAAAACATCTATGCCAAGACACTTCATAATTAAACTTTTAGAAACTAAAAGAAAATATAGAGAGAGCGAGCAGCCGCGGAAAATGACGGGTCCCTTAAAGAGAGCATAAACTCAAATGACAATGGAGTTCTTACTGCAACTAAGAACAGCCTTGATGGGAAAGAGGGTCACATGTTGGAGAGGGTATTAATGATTTATTTGGATTTTATAAAAATCTAGATATAATACAAAAGCTTATGGGAACCATTCATGACATTAAAGATGAAACGGAAAGATCATGCCTCTCGGTATGAAAACACAACAGTGATAGGGGGATTAGCAATAATGAGGTCTGTTTTTCTGTCTCTAGTACTCTTCCCTTCATTCTCCGTCATCTCTGACCAGCAGCACCCTCAACAATTCACCTCGTTCGAGAAACGTGACTCAGTTTCCAGTGATAACCATTTTACTAACTTTCCAATCATCTCCATACCATTTCCAAGGCATAATCTTTAGTTCCAATACAATTTCCGGTTGTCCTTTGCATTTGCCTTTGCTTTCTGAATCTGACTATTATGCATAAAGATATAATCTTCTCCCCTAAAATTCACTTACCACTTTTGCAGACATTTATTGCTATGATGTGCAACTTATATTTACTGGATTATGTCAAAGTTGAAAAAAATGTATGGACTACTATGGATAATTTTTAGGAATTTACAATAATCTACTCAAGGAGAATGAAATACAAAAATTCCAGACACTACTAGGTAAATAAGAATTACGGTTCAGAATATATGTTTGCTATGTGCCTCCTGCATTAAGTGTGCTCCATCCAGAACACACTTGATAAATCTTTATTGAATAAATGTAAAATGTGGTAGAAGCTCAGATCCATCATAGATTATGTTGTCAGATCCAAAAGCCAGTAGAATGCATTATTTATTTCATGAACTCCTCCAGGGAAACAGAATAATAAAGTTGAATGGCTAAATGTTTTAAAATAGAATTACAAAAATGAGGGAAATTTCAGAATTTTTAACCTCTCTGTAGAGAAAAATTCTGGAAGCACTTTAAAAGAGTCATCAGTAGGGCGCCTGGGTGGCTCAGTTGGTTAAGCGTCTGCCTTCGGCTCTGGTCATGATCCCCCGGTCCTGGGATCGAGTCCGAGTCGGACTCCCTGCTCAGCAGGGAGTCTGCTTCTCCCTCTCCCTCTGCCCTAATCCTTTGCTCTCTCTTTCTCACTCACTCTGTCTCTCAAAAAAATAAAATCTTTAAAAAAACTAAATAAAATAGCCATCAAGTATATAAAGATTTTCATCACCTTCAAATATTGTCTGTGATGTAGAGATGATTGGGTTACCTTCCTAAATGCGGACGACCGGGACATTTGATGTTTATGTATTCTTTGGGGTGGTTCTTACCATTTTAACTTATGCTCCAACAGAAGCAGTCAGCGCTCCCAGCAGTCTAAAAACATTACAATTCCAGATAGCGCCAGTCTCACATGACCAGTAAGCAGCTCCCAGCTAGAAAATCTTTACATCGACAAAAATTTAACAAATTCGTTTCTATGGATTTTACTATTTAACACAACACTTTAAAAAAATCCCGCGATGTACCTATTCTTCTATAACGTGGGCGGTTGTGGTGATTATACACAGTCCAATGCTCTCTTGTTTGGTCCCGTTCTTTCTACCCAGTGAGATGGTGGCGGGACACTAACGCCCTGCGGCGTTCTCTCCTGACCTCTCTGGTTATAAGCCCCCAAACAGTGCAGACTCCCCCAGAACCCCTGGGAACTCACGAGGCTCTCGCCCGACCTCAGCTCACTGCCTCCGTGCCCAGCGGCCCAGGAGCAGGTTCAGCCAGGCGTCCGGAAACTCACCCCTCTGGAGGGCAAAGCTCAACCCTGGGGCCCCGGAGCTGATGGGTGAATGGAGCACCTCCCGCCATCAGACGGGTCCCCTGGGGGCCACTCTGTACACTGCTCAGAAGTCGGCGGGAGCTGGGCCCCTCTGCGCATGCCGGGGACACCCCTACTTTGGTCTTTCCCGCTTGTCCAGCTCACCGACCTGCATCCCTCTCTCCGGCTTTCCTCCGGTCTGTCTTGGCTTTCCATGAGCACCAGGAGGGGCCCTAGAAAGGAGGTCACAGCAAATGAGCACGGAGCCCCTGTTTCCCGGGCTGTGTCGGGCAGGGAGCTTTGCCCAAGCAGATCAGTGCAGACCCTACAAATATCTTAGCAAACACGCTCTTGAAAATCCCCAGAGGTTAGGGCATCAAAGCACCACCCTCTACATGCAAACCGTCACCCACAGGACTGTCTCCCCTCCAGGCTCTTAGCTCCCCCCATCCTATGTCCCCGTCCAGTGCCTAGTCGGTAGGCCACCTGGATTTCCCACAGAGTGCCACGCAGGGCCAGCCCTCGGATGACCTCGGGCGCAGCAGCCCAGGATCACAGGATATCAAGTGCCCTGAGTGGCCTCATAAGAACTTGTTTGCTGGACGGTGACGGTGAAACGAGCAGAAGATACTATGAATAATCAGAGACCCGTCACCAATGGAACATCAATGAAGTTTTCCATTGAACGGTCTGCTGTGGGCTGAGACACCTCATCTGATATAAAAGTAATAGATCGTCTTATTCTTCCTACCACTAAAATAAGGGGGAGAGCGCTTTATGGAGATCTTGGATTCAGGGAGTAGCAAATGGAACTCATGACAATATTGGTTCCCCCATTGGATGAGCCAGAGCTGGTCAGGTTTGAGGGTGGGGGTCGCAGAGCCGGGGAGGGTGCAAGCCTCCCACAGAGACATCGCTCCCCCTCAAGCCTGTGGTCTCATGGGGCCATCCTACAGCCCAAGCCTTACTGTTATGTCTCCTGGCTCGGTGAGAAGTAAAAAATGATATTGTTGCATTTTCGTCCATACTGTTGATCTACAATAAATCCCATGTTGCATATTTTAACCAGACAGGTTCATGCCTGTCTCCGTTTCTTTCCAACATCCCCGTTGATAGCTCTCCTGGGAATATTGCCAAATGGTTTATAATATGCCGTTGAGATGATACATGTATTATTAGGTAGGAAGAAGACAAGCTGTGCTCTTTAAACATCAAAAGGGGTGGGCAGTACATGTCTGAGAGTGATAAGCAGATAAATACACAAAGTCAGCTGCAACACTATTGAAACGTGGACGCGGTACTGATTGGAAAGTAAAACCAATAAATGCCATAAACACTTTGTATAATTCAGTTGGTGAATCAAGGGAAGGCTCTGCCCTCCCATGTCTCGGAACCAGCCGGCAGGCAGCCTCTCCGGCTAGCTTGCTGTGGTCGTCCCTGTGTGAGAGTGGCCAGCGACTGACTGATAAACAGCCCGAAGCTGGAGTCCCCGTCATCCCCACCAAGGAGAGACACGCTTTCAAGCGTGTGGGTGGTTCTAGTTGAGGACCTTGGGCCCTAACCGGCATGGAATTATACTGTCCTGCTCATCCGAAGAAAAGTCACCTGAATTTGCACTTGAGGTGGGGAACGAAAATGAACCTGCTAGGCATGCCTGTTGCATCGGGGGGCGGGGGAGGGGGGTGGGGGGAGACAAGAGGGCGAAGTTACGCAGAGCAGCCACTCCTAAAAGTCCATGATTAAGCATTCCTCATGGATGAGTCAGGTTCCCTTCACTTCCCACGTATCTCAGACCAAGGTCAGGATGAAAATCGATTGTCTTCCTCTCCCTACTGCCCCTGGCTTTCAGAGGTCCTCTACTGTAAGGGGGTGGCCCTCGGTGAAGCCCCCCGCTCCCTGCAGTCTGGGATTACTGCTGAGTCTTTGGATGGTGAGTGCTGTGCAGTAAGGAAATTCCTCCAGTCACTCAGGGCCTGTGATTACCATTTAGATAAACCCTGTAGAAATGTGAGATTAGACAGAATCAAACCCCAGGTAGAACTCCAGAGAAACCACCGAAGGACCGAGGCAAGACCTGAATACCACCCTAGAAAACAGAGTGCTCAGCATGGCGTTCATGATGCTCAATGATTTGAGTTGTGAAGACAATATTGTCCGTATTATATAGGAATTTAAACAGAGCTCCAGATAAACTGTGCATCAAGCTAGGAAGCGTACCTGATGTTTGTAAAATGGTATTAATTGTGTGTAGCTTGACACAGAGTCATAGTAACTAAAATTCTACCAAAAGCCTTTCCGCATGTGTGAAAAGAGTCTGTATAGCGTGAAAAAGTATTAAAATAGCTACTGTTATTTATTAGTTAAAAAAAAAAGAGAATGACTGGATGAGATTATTTTCTACAGTGTAACAATGAAACTGATGACAACGTATTACTATGCGTCACCCCTCCAAACTTTTGGAACTAGCATGAAGTATCATGTTCACCCCTTCTCATTAACCCGCGATTACTAACTGAGGCTCAGCACCGCCGCAGAGAGATGAATTACAGGATCTGTACTAAGTCAGTCAAGTGAATATGACCTACACAGACGGAGTCAGCAATCTAAATTTTAAGGGGAAAAAGTATTTCAGGAGATGAATACAACATAGGAGCGATCGTCAAGTTTGGCACCCATCATGCATTTAGTTGTTACTGCTTAAAATGTCTCCAAAAAAATGCGGAGCTAATTTTTCCAGCAGTTGAATCACTTACAGGGAAAAAAAAAAATTCCGCATCTGCACCTAGTTTCCTTGGTGAATGGTAATTTCTGTGAAACCTTTTATTATCTTTAAGAAGAAAATAACTGTCCATTAAAAATGTAATATTTGTTTATCAAATAGGCCACGTGCTAAGTGAAATTTTGTAATGACTTTTGACTATAAGGTTTGAATGTGTAGTAGGAATGTCAATAAATAGCCCTCAGGCTTCCTGAACTCACAGTCTCATTAGCAAGAAAAAAAAATAAAAGCCAGATTCAGTTATTTTCAGTTATACAGCATTCACGGAATGATCTCTCTGTCCTTCTCCTTTCTGCGGGCTTTCCGCACTGGGTTCCGCTGACGATTCCCTTTCCTGTACGTAAAATGATTTTGGAAACTGCAAATCTCATTCAATCCCTTTGATTATTTTCTTTATTTTTTTCACTTTTTCTTTCTCGCTTGATTATGGGCTATAATGCCAGGCAGTGGTGCTGGACACGGGACGGAAGAGAGCTTTGGGGTGCAACTCAGCCAGGGCTTGTTTCTGAACAGTGAGGCTGAAAAGCCCCGACGACTTTATTTGACACGTTCCAGATTGCCAGTCTTTGGGCTTTTTAAAAAAGTATCTTTTTAATTGAAAATCCAGTTAACATGCAGTGTTATATCCTATAAGTTTCAGGTGTACAATGCGGTGATTCGATTCAACCCTTCCATGCATCACCCCTGCTCATCCCAGCAAGGGCCATCCTTCCCCCCCATCGCCTGTGTCCCCCCGCCCCCACCCCCCGCCCGTCTGGCGGCCAGCACTGTGTTCCTTACCGTCAAGAGTCTATTTCTTGGTTTATCTCTTTCCCCCCCATTTGCTCATGTGTTTTGTTCCTTAAATTATACATACCAGTGAAATCATATGGTATTTTTCTTTCTCTGACGGATTTCTTTCACTTAGCATTATACTCTCCAGATCCACCCATGTTGTCTTTAAAGAAGACTAAACCAGGCAAAGGAAAGGGAAGCAAAGCCCGCAGGTGTTCACTGGGTTGGAGGCTGAGTCAGGACCGGTGCCCGGTCCCCGTGCAGAGCGTCCCCGACACCCCCGTGGGAGAGTTTTCCCTCCGTCTCCACTTGCCGCTGGCTCGCAGCATCCCCCAAAGGGCAGAGCTAAAATAAAACTACTCCCTTATTGGTATTTCTGGATAATCAAGATAATTAAGAGAGTAGAGAATAGATTGTACCGACAGCTTTTCATCTTCCCCTTATTTTTGTTAAGATGCTGAAACATAAAACAATATAGAAGACGTGAAATGAGAACGGGCTCCTCGGCCTTCCGTTCCCTTTGCTGCCCCCCCGAGGCGGACAATTCAAATTATTTCCACTTTGTTCTCCCCAAAGTCTCCCCAACAGTCAGGAATGAACATATACCGTGATTTTAGATCTATCACGTTATGACCGTATTTACGGATATCCTGCCACAAAGCACAGGGGTAGCGAGTCAGTTACACCAGACCCCTCGCCTTTTCCTCTCAGTCTGAGTTGGTTATTGTTTCAGTTTTTGTTAAATGCTTCTTATTTTCTGACAGCTATGATTTTGCCTTTGTATTGTCAAATATAATATTGACATTCATTTCCATACTCACCTTGGTATCTTTTGTATTTTATACACAGCTTAATTCTAAAAGAGAAAAACATGTAAGTTTGTTACATTCTTGTGATTATGTAACTATTTTCCAGTGCAGGTCAGGTTCTGTTCTATGGCAATCTTTTCTTTCCCAATAACCTCTAGGCAGGAAACTTGTAAACACCAGGGAAAATGTCCCTAGTATCTTAAGATACATATAATATTTTTTAACATGGTGTCGGTTTTACTTAAACTTTTCTTTTCCCTTTAGATTGTAACTGCAAGGCATCTACACCATTTTTTTTGTACCTGGAAGAGGAACCATGTTGAATTCAGGATATCACAGATATTATCCCATCTCTGTTTAATGTCCTCGGATTGCTTGCAGAGCTTCCAAAATCATCCAGTTCATTATATTTCAATGCGTAACAATCATCTGTGACCCTCTTATCACTGGTCCTGGTAATTTTGAATATTTTTTTCATCCTTTTGGGTGCTGAGAGAATGCTAAATACTTTCCTCGGAAGTGACACGTGAGAGGTAGAGCGTCTCCTCCGTGGATATCTTCAAATCCCTCACTGACCAATGATGTCACTTGCTGTCAACTTCTAGGCTCACGTTTTCCCTCAGAACTGGCGACGGAAAGTGTAGGTGACAATTGACACTAACGTCCAGTCCCTCTCTCATTGGAGCTCCAAAATTAAAATCACTGGACATTAACTTCCTTTCCAAGCTCCCCTCACCCCAGATGTCTGGGCTCACAAAGGTGTGTCGTCTGTACATTTCACAGGCAACTTTCGGCCCTCAAGTAGGACCCTGTTGTTGGCTCCTCTCCCCGTGGACCCCGCCATGTGCCTTCTGACACCAGGCGAGAGGACCTGCTCCCGCCGTGGGGCTGAACTTCCCCTCACAGACGCTGCCACCTGCCGCCACCGGCAGAGCCAACCCTTCATCTGCCTATGTGTCCCCATGCTCACACCCACTTCTACTCAGGGCCTCTTCCCCTTGTGTCTGCTGCTGGGGGTGTGCAGGGTGAGGGTCAGGGCACCACTGTTCTACTTTCACAGGTTTTATAAGACTTCCAGCTAAAAGTTGTAGACGACCCAGCCTGAGGGAAGCTGTAGATGACCCAGCCTGGGGGAACTTGTAGATGACCCAGCCTGGGGGAACTTGTAGACGACCCAGTCTGGGGGAACTTGTAGACGACCCAGCCTGGGGGAAGCTGTAGATGACCCAGTCTGAGGGAAGTTGTAGATGACCCAGTCTGAGGGATATTGTAGACGACCTGGTCTGGGGGAAGTTGTAGACAACCCAGTCTGAGGGAAGAGACGCTGCCCACTTCAAGGTGTCCATCACTTCAGAAGATCCATTGTCTTTAAACTAAAGTACGCCACCCTCACTCTTGCCTTGTGGAGTTTTTCCTAGAAGAGTCTTTAATTCTTCAGGAAGACACATTCCTCCAGAGAGACTCATCTCTGTTACAGGGACCCCACGGCAAAGAGCTATTCTGTTTGCCTACAGGCTGGAAGCACAGGAGTTAGTGTAAGTAGTGGGGGGGGGGGGACACTTTATGTAAAGGAATAAAGGGTGAATATTGGATATCGGTTGTTTCCTTTAAGATAAACTCACAGAACTCAAGTCATTATTAAATTTGAAATATTGCATATTGAGAAAAAGGAATTTAATGTTATAAAGTCAACATTACATTACTTAGTAAGAAATGTATCCTGAGAAGCAAATATTATCTCCAGACTTTAAAAATCCAGAGAAGGCTGAGGATAATCAGTATGTGGTTTATTTTTAAGGTTTACCCAAGCGAATTGCCATAAAACTCTAAACAGAAAAACAATTTAGTTACTAGACTAGCCTAGCCAACTGGAAATCAACTGAAGATAAAGGTAATTAAAGCAACAAGAATAGAAAGACACATGTGTCAGTCACTCCGCTGCTCTAGAGACTGGCCCCTCCCCGCCTCCCGTGGCCCCGCCCACCTCCCGGGCCACGAAGAGACTCCATACTCTTCAGTAGCATCTAGTAGCATCTTCCTCCTCACAGATGTTTGACCAACTGCAACCTGAGGGGGATAAAAACCAGGGACACGGGGGTGTGTGTATACAACTGCATGGATTTCTCAAATAACGAAGGTGTACCACAAAGCCTTGAGAAAAGTTTGGTGTATTCAATGAATGGTTATGATTTACTTACAAACTTCTTGAAAAGGAAAAAAAAAATCAGACTGAACTCTAACTTGAAAATAAAATCTATACCAATTAATGATTTATATATTTGGTTGCAAATATAAAATTATGGAAAGAAACTATACTCCAATAATTACATAATTTTCTTTGGGAAAGAACTTTCTAAGAATAAAACAAAAGCCAAAGCCAAAAGCCAAAAAATGCAGAACGATAAAATTTAATTGTATAAAAATATAAAACTCTTATGCAATATCACGTGAATTTGAAATAATATGACCAAGGAATAAAATGACAAAAATATTTGTAGCATGTTCCATAGGAGCAAGATCCCTAATATACAAAGAGTTCAGATTATATAATAAAGCAAGTGATATAATAAGGAAAACATCAATACAATATAACTATTTAACAATTTATTATAAAGTGAACCTTTGTAAGTCCCCTATATAAATGCTCATTAAAATAAAGTGATACTTAATCCTAAATTCTCTGATAGGAAAATAAAATATGATAATAATATTAAATTCATAGGAATATGTAAAACTTGGGGCATCTGGGCAGTGGTGTAGTTTGAGCATCCGACTCTTTTTTTTTTAAAGATTGTATTTATTTATTTGAGATAGAGACAGTGAGAGAGAGCATGAGAGGGGAGAAGGTCAGAGAGAGAAGCAGACTCCCCGTGGAGCTGGGAGCCCTATGTGGGACTCGATCCCAGGACTCCGGGATCATGACCTGAGCTGAAGGCAGCCGCCCAACCAACTGAGCCACCCAGGTGCCCAAGCATCTGACTCTTGATTTCGTGATCTGAGGGTCATGAGATCGAGCCCTACATGGGGCTCCATACTTAGCATGGTGTCTACTTAAGTTTCTCCCTCTCCCTCTGTTCCTCCCCTTCATGTATTCTCTCTCTCAAATAAAGAAATAAATCTTAAAAAAAAAAAAAGAAGAAATGTAAAATTTAACATTTCTGGAAAGCAGTAGCTGTAAATACACAAATGACTAATGTTACATGTGGCTGCTGAATTAGCCAGCTCTGAAATCCATCTCTTTAGACTTTTACTGTGGAAAATAATAATCTTCATATCTTTGAAGTCATTTTGAAATGGATATTTTCTTTCATGAACCCAAATGCTGCCTCATAAGATGAGCAGTAGAGAGAAAAGTAGGATCTTTTTTGCAGAGTTAAGATTTTCCAAAGGCTTGGCATTTAAAAAATATATCTATATCTATATCTATATCTATATCTGTATCTATATAGCGATATGAGTAATCCAGACATTTTACTACTGTTAAACTCAATTGGTAAGTTATATTTTCAGTGTGATTTAAAAATTAATGTCATCACCCAGAAATAGTGCAATGAGAGAAGGAAGGAAGTTGGGGGGTGGGAATCTGTCATTAAACCACGTAAGGATATCTCTGGGAGACCCTAAACCAAACCACAGAAGATTGAGTATGTGAATGAAGATAAATGAATTCAGACATTAAATTTGATAGTAGAGTCTTCACAACCCTGTGAAAATCAGGTTTCCATTTTTGTTGGAAGTGCAGTGTCCCTGGCCCCATCCTTAGTCCCCTTCACCAGATCTTCCAACATAGATCCTCGTGGGTGCTGGTGCAGCTGGAGGTCCTTCCCTGTTGTGCCTATTTCACTTCGACTAAATGAAGCATGCATAGATTAGGCCACTAAGTTAACAGTGTTCATTATGACAACTCTAAAATAATGAGTGTCTCTATAAGTGAGTGGAAAAAGCTTACTTTTAACATGTACCTCCCCCCGTTTGGAATCACCTCTTGCCAGATAGGAGTAGCACGTGTGTATTCCAAGTTGGGGAAGATGGTGAGAGAGGGGCACACCTTGTCTTGTGAACAGATTATAAAGCCCAGCTACACCGGAGATGCCTGAGATGAATGTCTCCCCAAGTCTCAATAGTAAATTCAATGTCTATCTCAGGATATTACAGTGACTTCTAGCTTATTGAGGGAATCAGCTTTAGACACCGTGGAAAGCACGGGTATTGGGGCCCTCTAGACTTGTTCAGGCTCACCCTTAAGACAGAGATTGCATGCCAGGGCCAATGAGCCAACAGAGTAAGACCCTTCACCCTCACCAGTACCCGACATGGCAGACCCAACATGGCAGCCCACAGGAGGAGAGGCGGTCCACAAGACCAAGAGGGCCCAAGGCTCTCCCTATAGGAACTGACAGTATTTGAAACAGAGTGTGGGGAATTTCAGGTGTAAGGATGCTCTTGAAAACAGTGGATGATTTAGTGGTAAGCACTTAAGGAGAGGCTTGGAGGTCAATGACAGCAGTAAGATAGACCTTTGCAAGCTCACTTACTTGCCAGAGAGACCAGGCAAAATTGGTGAGAACCAGTAAAAACACTGGATTCAAAAAGCACCCTTGCATGAAAGTGGCATCAGTCACAAGGCAAATTAGGAAGTCTTAGGTTCTTGTCACCTCACAGAAAGAAGCCATTGGCTACTATATATCAATAAAGTGGCATAATCCTGACATCAGGGAGAGCATGAAACTGTTAAAACCATCTGTTCTGGAAGAGCACAGGCTTAACTAACACAGATTGATGTACATAAACAAGTAAAGTAAATGTATATTTTGAAGAATGGGAGTGCAGGTCAGTTTACTGTATGTTTTTCACACCAACCTTGCCATTCTCAGTAAGGAGGGCAAGTCTAGAGTGGCCAGCATTCACGGTCCTCATATTCAAGAGCATCAGGATTCCTTCTGTGCCCACCAATCACTGCAGGAGCAAAGGTGTCAAAACAACCGACTTCTCAAATGTGAAGTATCTCAAAATAATCTCGTTGATTATAGTTAATTAAAACTGACATTTACTTTCAGTTTCTCTTTAGATTTAAAAAATATCAGGGATTCATAGAAGAGTGTTGACAAAAGAGTATTTCTTCTGAAAAGAATATATTTCTTCTGAAATTTTAAGGATCAGACTGACCAAAATCTAGTGAGTTTTTAATACTTGAGTAATGACTTATAATCATTCATGTTTTTGCAAAATATCACTTTCCTGGGTGTGAATATTTGTATTTTGAAGGCTTTGAAACATGACTTTCATCAGCAGTCAAAAAAAAAACATCTTGGGACTTGATACATTTCATACAAGAAAGAAATTATGAAGGCATAGGCCTTAGGAATATAAGAAAGGGTTAGGATATGTATTAAATAAAGGAGCAAATTGATACATAAAGTGGAAAAATTATTTTTAAGATATAATAAAGCTATTATCTACCACTAGACTAGTAGTCACTGAAAGTCATAAGTTCGCCAGAAACACTGGTATAATAAAGAATTGCTTTGGGGAAAAAATTATGCATTTTATAATCTCCTCCCCCTTGTTTATTCAATAACTGATTTGTGATTTTCTTCTTGGCAGCAGCACTGAGATGGTTCCTCTAAAAGACTGACTCAAACTCAACCTATTTCTCCTTAAGTTGCTGAGAGTCGGGGGACGTCCTACAGGATGAGACAAAGGCCCACACTACGGTGATATGAAGAGTCCTTCATCAGCTACAAGAGAAGTACAAGAGACGCCTCATCAGGTTTGAAAACTCAGGAACGGAGTCGCCTAACATGCATTTGAAAGAGGCCTCTGAGAATTTACTAGCTCGACAAGCACTTCCCCATAATTACCATGTCCCAAAGTCTGTACCGTGCCAGAGTGTTTGCACACGTAACCCGGAATGGAAGGTAACTGGGCAGAAATCAAGTGCCTGGAAGCAACATCCATCTGTAAACAAGCAGGCAATCTGGAGTTCCTGGATTTTCCAAGCAAACAATCACATCTGTCAGAGCTCAAGAAGGTGTATAGCCAGTGGACTGTGCCAGGGGGACGCTGGTGAGTAGGATACACCCCAGATAATTTCGGCTTTCCCAGAGAGGTCTTACAAGGACCTCCATCAGAATGGCAGCAAGTGTGTCAAAGGTGAAAGTATCCCTTCATTCATCTAGAATGACAGCAGAAAAACAAAATCCTGGCGCCTAAGAGAAGACGCTGAAGCCAGGAACATTAATCCCAGCACCACGGTAAAGAAAGACGATCCCAAGTGAAAAGCCTGGGAGATGTGTTTGCTGTTGACTCCCTGAAAAGGCTGTCCTCAATGCTGTTGACCAAGCAAAACCAAATTTTTCAGCTTTAAGGAGAGGAGCATCTTCCCAGTGTGGAGTATCTCAGAAGGAGAAAATAGTAGGAAGATACAGTATAAGTGTGTAGGGCTTAGGCTGAGTGATTTAAGAACTGATATCCAAGGTGGAGAATCAGTTGGGATTTCAGAGAGTTTGTAATTACAACTTTGGGCTGGTGGACATGGCAAGGTGGGGTCTAAAATGAGTATTGATAAGTAAGAGATTAGTCTTGATAAGTGTGCTCCTCAAAGTTCCTTCACTTTCTTACTCACGGGCATAGTATTTCCTGGAGCAGATGGCTACGCTGCATTTGCCTCATCACACAAGTGTTCAGCACGGAGTCAGGAAGTAGCCTTCATCCCAGAATGGTTTATCACAGGAGCACGAACGTATGTTACCCTAGAATTACTTAACATAGGGACCGTGAATTATATTGATTTAAGTTCTCGAAGTTAGGTCCTACTCCCAGAGACAGATACTGTCAGATATTGATCTATCCTGTATTCCAGAAAGGCCACAAGAGTAAATCAAAAGTAGGAGACAGATATATATAGAAAGAGAGAGGGAGAGAAAGAAAGAATGATAGATATATGAGACTTGCCACTGCCACAATGCCAACTGGTGTTGGGAAGAATTCCTGAAATGAACAGACATTCAACAATGAAGCATAAACGACTTGGAAAGCTGCCTGCTCCCATCAATTAAATGTCTTCGGTCAACGTGTAAGGAGCTGCAGGTGAACTTCACCAACCCCTGGGTTGGTGTGGGTCATCCTCACTGGTCACCACTGAAGATCAAGAAAGGAGTTTCTCGGGGACAATAGGTCCTCAGCAAGACGCCTCTGCTGAGACCTCCCAATGCTGGCCAGAGGAATGTTCTTGCATTGTTGCAAGAACATCAGATGCAACAGATGTCCTTGCATCTGTTGATGCAAGAACAGATGCAAGATGTTCTTGCATCTTGTTGCATGCAAGAACATGCAACAGGTTCTTGCATGTTCTTCAACCCTGCAAGAACATGAAGACCTGTGACCTCTCAGTGATTTGTGCAGAAAGAGGAAGCTCTGGAAGTCTAGACACCACACAGGTGAGACTCATCCGGAGAAAGCAACATGATCATACAGAGCACTGCAAAGCAGATCAGCAGATCCTGGAGTCAGACTTTATGTCAAAAAAATAGAACAATGACTCAGGGTAGAGGCAATCTGTGTTCTGTACTCTCCTCCACGAACAAAGTTTAGCCCTAAAAATGGGTGTTATAATTTTTTTGCATCTACTTCCAATACTAAAAGAATTATAACCCAAAGTAATAATTAATGGCATTCCTTGGTCATCAATAACAAGCACAAGGAGAAAGAGACAAATTTAAGAGCAAATTCTCTAGATTATCAAAATTCTCATAAATATGGGAATGACTTGGTGACTACTGAAGGCAGAGAAAGGGTGGCAACACGAAAAGAACTAAGGGTAAACATTTTAAGTTGAAATAGAAGTACTTCTGGCAATTGTCCTGCAACTTTGCATAAGCAACCTTAACTGGCCCGAGTTCTTCATGTGAATAATGGGAATGCTGGATTCAGTGGTCACTGCACTCACTTACCTAAAATAATAAGACTCAAGTATATATCCTAGAGTTCTAGCCAGAACAAAAAGAACAGTGATAGTAATGATGGAGATGAGTAAATTGTTGAATAAATCCAAAGTAAATTGTTGGGGGAAGGGTTAAAACGTGTAAAACCGTAAATACATTAGATTCACAGAGCACAGAGGATATGTATTTAGTGATGAATGCTAATGGGTAGTTAGAAATTCTACAGCAGAGAACAAGTTATTTCTAGAGATATACTTATGCCTAGAAAAAATATTTAAGGCTCTGAGATTATATAAGTGTTGTGAAAAAGAAGTGTAAATTAGCGGTTTGTTAGATAATCCTGGCCAGTTTGCTCACTTCAGTGTATCACCAAGCAGACACAAATATGTCCTTCAAACAGAACTGAAAATAAGTATTTTGAAACTGTTCCCTAGATAATTGTAATGTTTCCTCCCGTTCTCATTTCATTGCAAACCACTGATACATGGAGAAATAAGAAATACTGTATCTTGCCAAGGTCTACGAATGGTCTGAGATTGTTATTTTGTTTTGAAGTCACTAATTAGTCAGTCACAGTTTCAAAGATGCCATCAGAAGACACGAGACTCCTGGATTTTATTTTTAATAAATTTATTTTAATAACTTTATTAACATGGCACGGCAAGGGTAGTAGCATGCCGTCCCTGTTCTCCTTACCCACGAGAAAAACACGGATCCACCTACGGACCCCTGCACACGGCACTTTCATTGCAGAAGAACTCAGAGCTGAGGGAGCCTAAATATTTTATAGTGGGCAGTAAGCATGCCATGCCGATCCCTGACTCCATAGGAAGCACTATCTCCATCTTCCAACACTGCTCACTACAGAGACACCCCGGGACAGGCAGCCTAGAACAAAAAGTCGGTGGGACTTGCTTGCTAGCCATGTGCAAACACAAAAAGCCCATGGGAACTGTCACCCAATGTATCTTTCCTATGGCAGATAAACAGCACCGTAAAAAACGCTTTAGTTATCTGATTACATTTCTCAAGCATGCACATTTGGGAAGTGTCAATATTTTTAATTATGACAAAATCCATAGATACCATTGCCTGGGAGAAGGTGGGGACATGCTGAGAAAATGTTCATAGAAGCAAAAGAAGAAAAATGGGTAGACATGATAAATAACTTTTGGAATTTGCCAATAACAAACTGAAATGTGACGAAAAAGAAGGATTCGGCTCATGTAACCTGGACGGAGTGCAGATGACTTCATATTTTGTGAATGTAGCAGGTTGAACGGGGTTCCCCAAAATATGTGTTCACCTGAACCCTCAGAATTATTCAGAATGTGGACTAATGATTCCTCAGGATGTGGAGCAAGAGTCTTTGCAGGTGTTATTAAGGTAAGGAACTCAAGAGGATGTTGTGTTGGGTTAAGCTGGATATAACCCGGTGACGAGTGTCCTTCTAACAGAGAAAGACAAGGAGAGGACATTGATGTGCAGCCAGAGGCAGGGATTGCGGTGATGGAGTGAAGGACGCCGAGGTGGCTGGGAGCCCCCAGGAACTAGTAGAGGAGCAGCAAACAGACCCTTCTCTGAGTCTCCAGGGTGAAGACCCTCCATGTCGGACTCCTGGTCTCCAGAACTGTGAGGGAATAGTTTCACACCACCGAGCTTGGGATAATTCGTCCCCGGTGTGTTGTGGGAGGGGGATGGGGACTAATTACAGTAGCTGAGTTGAACGATAATGGGGACAAGGCTGCGGGAACGAGGAGGTGCAATCATGCATCATTGTTGTCGCTAATGAACAAAATGGCGGGGCGCTCCACCTGCTCCTTCCTCACAATAACTGTTGGGTGTCCCTCGGCTTGAGAGTAACGCTGTGTACCACAGCTTTTCATCCCAAGAGCTGAATGGCGCCAAAAGTAATTAGCGACGCATTTGTCAAAAATAGCATTTCGATTCAGGTGCGAGGATTTGGCGGAGGCCCGAGGATTACCATGTTTTGTAACAACGTGGGGTTGTGTGTCAGAAAACACACTTACGATGGTTTGGTTTAAATTGCTTTCATTTTAAAGAAAAAAAAAAATAGTGTATGTCTTTTTAAGTACTGTCATGATACAGCAACTTAGAGCTGTAATGTTTTCAGTTTTCACGTAAGCCTGCTCCAGTAAGTGGGAATTACAACCAGGATGGTATTTATGCCGCGTGTTCCAATATAATGCCTTGTAATCAAGCCGGGAGCAAACATTTGCTGTAAATCTTTCATTGTTATCAGTCTTCGCAGGGCAAGACTCATTTCTGCTGAGTTCATTTTTAACTAGAACTTCTCTCAATAGGCACAAAACGGGAGTTTGGAGGGGTCCCGGAATTGTAGGCGCACAGCCCACGAAAGAGCCCCCGGAGGAGGGCGGGAGGGGATCCTTCAGCCGGTCACCGGCCACGCGGGCTTCTGCATCAGCTGCGGGTCTGCATTCCCCTAGAGCTCAGCACTGAAGAGTCACGGTAGGGCAGCCAGGGTCAAAGCAGGGGCCAGGCATGGATGAGAGCCATTTCCACCACATTCCCTCGTCCCCCAAACCGAATGCATCCAGAGAAGCATCAAGTATCACTAGCTAGAGATTATTTTGCAAATCATTTCCAACACTGAAAACCACGGGACTTTTCTGACACCACAACACCATTGTTAGGAATTTAACACTATTGATATTTTTAAGAAAAAAATTCTTAAATCTCACCCGAGTCTCTCCGACACCAGCCCATAGTCATTCTTTTTTTCTCCATTTAAAGCAAAGATGACTATATTCTGCTGGTGTTAAGCCACACGACGGTCCCGGGGACGTCCGCAGGGCTGGATAGCATCGGCAAACTCTCTATGAAACATCGCTATCTGATTGTAAAATAATGTAAGGCTCCACCTGCCCTTTGGGATCTCAAAATGACTCACCATCCCCCTTGGACAGATATCTATTTACCACTCTCTGTTCTGAAATAGAAAGCTGTGATTGGATGTATTCTTAGGCAGCCAACCTGAGGAAACCCAAAGTGAGGGGGGGCATTGCTGAATGAAACACCCCTCCCTACAGATGAGGGTGTTTCCAGCGTCCCCGCAGCTGCGGGACCACCGTCTGCTGTCTGCTCCCAGGAGGAAAGCGGTGCCCCGGCAGGAGCCAAGCCGGTCTGGGTGATAGAAACAATCATCCAAAGGCATCGGTGGGGGGAGGCAACACAGAGATCTAGGAATTAATTCACGGGGCATTTAAAACAGAATAAAGCTGATGTGAACCTTTTGAGTAGTGTTGCTTCTTGGCATTCTGAAGTTTTAATTTATTAACATCTAAAAAAACCAGAGTCTGGCTGAGTTCCAAGAAGAAAGGGGTCCCAATTTCCACACACCGGTGGAAAATAGATGCTAAAAAGTGCACACGCACACAGAATGTGCCATGGATTTTGTCACAGGAAAAGAGCCCCCAAATACCTACATAACCAGGAAATTAATAGGGAGTAGATTAAAACAGTTGCTGGCCCAACAGTGCAACAAAATACCATCAACCTTCCAGCAGGAGGACACGATTGCACACGCACTCATCTCGGAGAGGCTCCCGAACGCGTTGTTCAGTGTAAAATAGCACGCATAGTTTTTATTTTTTCCTACGTTGACGAGGAAATGCATCTTATTCATTTATATACAAAAACCTTCTAGCAGGACCACTTTGGAATCTCATCAGCAGCCGCCTTTGGGGAGAGAGGTTGAGGTAGAGATGTGTGGCAAAGGAAATTTTACTCCTCAGGGTAAACCTTTTTGTGCTCTTGTAATTATTTTGGTTTTCATTTTATAGTTTACTTTGTGCGTGGACCACATTAGAATAAAGAAATGTACGTGTTGGGGCGCCTGGGACGCTCAGTGGGTGCAGCCTCGGCCTTCGGCTCAGGTCATGATCTCGAGGTCCTGGGATCGAGTCCCGCATCAGGCTCTCTGCTCAGCGGGGAGCCTGCTTCTCCCTCTCCCTCTGCCCTCTGCTCCCCCTCCTTGTGCTCTCTCTCTTTCCATCAAATGAATAAATAAAATCTTAAAAAAAAAAAATAGAAACGTATGTGTTTTTAAATATAGGGGAAAACATCCTCCTGCATTTCTAACCGCAGCCGAAGTCACTTGCCTGTGCAGCCTGTTTTGCTGCTCCCGGGACTTTCTCGTCTACACCAGGTGGGAAGCCCAAATCACGGACCCAGGAACAGGCTGTCCTATGCTTGTCCGGGGAGTCTGTGTCCCCTCCCCAGCGCCACCATCACCAGCGTGACCACACCCTCCACCCCCTCGCTTCACCCCTTCAAGATAATTGCAGAATGTGTGGCAGGCCTCGGATGGACGGTGCTGTGCTTATGGCCCAGCTCACGGTGGACTGGAATACCTTTCAGACGACAAGGATCAGAGGCTCCGGGTCACATGCTGGTTCTGTACGCTGCATCCCAACGTCCGCGGGGAGTCAGCCTGGAAGGTCGGCCGGGCAGGCAGGGTCACTGGGACCCAGGGATTAGTTGCCTTCACTTGGGTTGATTCGTCACCTTATTCGTCTCTTCCACAAACGTTTTGTGGCGTCCGCCGTGGGCCGGACCACGTGCTAGGTGCTGGGCACACCCGGCGGTCTAGTCCCCAAGCCCCGTCCCGAAGCAGGGCTTGGGGAGCGGTCCCGCCACCACCTGGGCGAGCTGGGGCCTCACCTGGGCGAGCTGGGGCCTCCCCAAGCCGGCGTCAAGGTGTGGCCGAGGGGGAAGGTGCCTGCGAGGGACACGCGGGTTTGCAGGGAACGCCCTGGACCAGGAGGCCAGTCTGACCGCCGTGAAAGGCGGGGGTGGGGGGCAGGAGGGAACACGGGGAGGGGGAGCGCGGCTGACTCTGGCGCACTGACAACGATGGGGCGAGGCTGGCGGGGACTCCGGGAGGTGACAGGACCCGGGGAGGAGCGGCGTTGGCCCTGGGTGCCCACAAGGAGTCCAGGGCTGGGAGCCGCCGCCGGAGGGAGACCCGGGCTTGGTGTGGGCACAGTGACGGGTTCCCAGGGGCAGCCCCCCGGGCTCTCGGACGGCCCCCGTCCCCCGTCCCCACACACAGGCTGTCAGGTGACCACCTTCCCCCCGCCGATTTTCAGGAATCGCTGAGCGGGGCCTTTTCGTGATCACAACACTAACAAAGTCACTGCCCTTGTTGTCTTTGTTAAGAGGAAAAACAAAACACTGTAAAGTAGTTTCATACACATACAGAATTCCCAAAGTCACAAACATGAACAGGGACAAAGAAAACAAGACAAAGGGTCGACCGCAGAGGTGCTGCCGTCTGAGGTGGGATAGAGCAGGGTCGGGAGGGGCGGGGCAGGAAAGCAGGGCGATGGGGAGAAGGGTCGGGATGGTCTGGGCTTGGGAAGGCGGGCCATCGGGCTTAGGTAGAGGGTGACAGGGCGCGGCCGTGGAGCGGGGACAGGACCCGACGGGAAGGGGAGGCATCAGGTGCCTATTGTGGTTCTCGCTGGAGCCGCTGGGCACAAGCTCGTAGGCACCACAGAGGACACGAGCCATCCTGGGCCGGCCCCTGCTTGGGTAGGGGACGCAGACTCGCATTGGGACATGTCACCTGCGAGGGTCCGGTGAAGACAGCCCCGACCTGATGCTTCATCAGCTTCGGGGACCTCAAGGAAAGGAGAAGGGTCCATCTGAAGCAGCCAGTCTTGCCCGTTTGGGTCAGCTCTACTGGACGTCCCTGTGGGACCGGGGGCAGAGCCCTGTATCTGCACAAATGGGGGCAGGGCCAGCAGGTGTCCCAAGACCAGGGCTGGCACCCACTTCCCACAGCCATCCCGGCTGCACCACCGTTCACAGCGTCCCCGTCTCCTCTGGGGGCTCGTGGGGTGGGGGCTCGCCCCACTTCCCTTCACCTCTTCCATTTCTCTTTAATTTTTGGTTTTGCTATCTTCCGTCCACAGCGCTCCCCAGTTGTAATTCTTTGGGGGGACAGCGGAGCCGCAGTCATGAGAGCTCTGCCTCTTCATAAGAACCCCAAATTTCTCTGGTTAGTTTCTAATAACATTAACCTCCTCCACAGTCTGCGTACCTGGCACGGACATCATTTTGAGAAACGCAGGCCAGCTCCGGGGCATTCTGGATAATGGCTCACGTTGCAAATGAGGTGACTGAGGCCCGATAAACTTTGCTAGGAGAAGACCCAGCTCTGACTCCAGGCCCCCGTGGGCTGCCGGCTTCGAGCCGCCACAGCCCTGCGAGTCAAGCCACAGGCTTCCTTCCATGTCCTCAGATCAAAAAAATGTCCAAACATTTTTTGCTACTAAAAGTCTCCAAATAAATGAAAATTAGATAATTTGTAGCAGCGCATTCTAGGCAGAGAGCAGAGAATTCAAGCATTTCCCTCTGGCCGCCTTCCCCTGCCTCACCTGTATCTTTATTACAGGTACAAATGATACTAATTTCATGGATGCGATTCAGCCCATGAAAACGTGCCTTCTGGAGCAAGAACAATTTAACCATTGACCTTAAGCCCTGAATGCAATGCACAAGTTTCGTTTTGTTAAGCAGAAGGCTGTGCGAGAGGCCAGAGATTTTTCCACTAATGACAAAGCCGAGACCAATTGCCCGGGAAGAGAAACTAGGTATGCGTGGAGGAGAATTGTGGTTCCCGGAGAAAGCAGATGAGGAATAAGATTTACTTGTCTCAGGAAAAGTGTGAGGCGCGTGGGACGGGTGCATCAGGAGAGACCCCCGAATGCGTAACCGCCCCGGGCTCCAGGAAGCCTTTTCTATTTCCAGCTGCGACAACTGTGAGCTTAATGGATGGATAAGTCGCGCAATTTCCACTTTTGAAAACGGAACGGAGATAATACGGGGGTGCGGGTAGAGAGGGACCAAGGTGGTGACCAGAATTAAGCATTTTGTTTAAGAGACACAGAGGGAGCCGTGCTGGAGGAGGGAGCGGTCCAGACAGACCTCCGTGGGCGATGAACTCTCTGATTGACAAGACTTTCAAACAACTACTTCTCCGTGATTGACAGTCCGGCTGGAGAAGAGATGAGCAGGTAATTGCAGTTCTGTGCTCTCTTTGCATAAACACCAACGCCCTAAATCGTCCTGCCAGCAGGGAGAGACACAGCCTCCGTGGAGAGCTACTACCCGGGACCCCACCTGCACTTTCCCGGGGGGCTTTATTATTTCCCCAGGCGTTGAAATGAGGCCAGACCCCACATTGCGGCAAAGTGCATAGACTCCTCCTCTCCCTTGGTTATCAGTGGAAAGCCTATTACATTTGGGGGCAGAAGGCCAGAGACAATCCCAGACATGCCATTTATTTGTGTATGATCCATGGTGGGTAATTTTGATTCTGAATTTTAGTCCTTCCTCAGTTAAAATAGGATTAAAGTTCTGACCCTCCCTAATACACACAACCTGATCTATATTATTTTATTTTATTTTATTTTATTTTATTTTATTTTATTTTATTTTATTTTATTTTATTTTATTTTACTGTCTGGAGAAGCAAATAAATTTACGACCAAGGACGGGCTTGCATGATTATAATTAGGGCAGCACTCCAAATTCTTGTCCAACCCTTAACACCTTCTGTTACAACCTGTACGTTCATTGGGCTGGCTGGTTAGGCTGTGATTTTCTGGCGTAGAATGACAGCTTAGGTATTGTTGCCTCCTATGGAGATAGTGCATTGTTGCTAAAAGCAGGGGATTAGCAAAGAAGAGGAAATGAATAAACCCCCAATACTGTCTTAAATGCACTTTTGAAACCTTTCGAAATCTGAGTAAACTTCTAAAACCATAAGAAGGCAAATCATGCTTCTTCCCCTTCTATTCATTCATGAATTGACCCCAAAGACAGGTGGGTAGCTCCTGGGTTGGATTCTTTTTTAAACGGGATGGCCATTGATCTCCATTAGGAGCGCAGGGATGGAAAGGGATGGAAAGGCAGGTCCACACTGTAGTCGGAGTTGCAACTAAGACTGATCATTACAACCTGAATGCACCTAGAAAATGCCACCGAGACTGTTCCAGCCTGGAGGTAGATTTCCCTGTGGTCTACGAGCCTTCCTCCAGGACAACCCTTGGGGAGACGCTCGAAGGATTTGTGGGAGGAGAGCGAGCCCTTTAGTGCGTCCTCTCTTCAACATTTTTATCTGTGAAAAGGTCATGAAAATAAACCGTAAAGTCAGCTTGTAAGAGGAAAAGAATGAGGAGTTGTCCCAAGGTGCCGTAGACCCCATGAAGCATGAGCAGGTAGGGGGATGGTTTGCCGGTAGAGACCCGCACTTGCCCCTTGAGCCGGGGTCACGGTGCTGCCCTCCGGAGCCCGAGGCAGGTTTCTTGGAGCACTGTGACGGGGCAGGGCTGCCCTGGGATTTGCCCCAGGGACCGCTGTGTCACCCTGCAAACCTCTGCCTCGGCTTCAGCGGCTCAGGGAAGGGTCCAGAGAATCAGGTCCTGGGGGAGTCGGAGGGCACCCCGGGAGTGGGGCCGGCTGCTTCGGGCTGCACCGGGTCATTCCGGGGGGTGCAGAGGTTGGAAAACCAAACCAAGACTCTCCAGTAGCCATCCGGCCTCAGCCCATATTTCTTATAATTTACAAAAGTCCACTGAATTGTCTTAATTAATTCCTACCAGGCGTTATTATTGCCTAACAAATCCTACATAGCCCCGGGGAAGGAGGAGGAGCCCCCATGCTGCCCACGAGGGCTCCAGGGGACCGTGTTTCCGTGAATCTCAGATGCTTCCATCGGCAATCCGAAGCATTGTTGCCCTTCTGAAAGAGGTTTCCATCCTGATCAAGGAAAATCCTCTGGGAAAGGGTCTTTCTTTTTTTTTTTTTTCTTTTTAAATAGCCAGCAGGGGCATGAGCTGGACTTCCCGTGGAATCAGCACAGCCCTTCTGGCCCTGAGTCGGGAGGAAGGACACACCAAGACATGTCTCCCAGACGGGAGTTGGGTCCGCACCTTTGGTACAACTGCTGATGCGAAAATGGTAAATATCAATTCAGAAATCTTGGGTAAACAAATGCTAAACAGGAAGCTTTGGTGTAGAAGGCCTTCCCTGTTGAGAAAAACAAAGACCATAGCTTGCCTGGCTGCTAACGAACTCTGATGTATTATCTACGGATTTCTCAATCCAGCAGCATTCTGCAAACGGACTTCTTGTTTCTGACTCCCAGCAAATCCCTCTAAATCTCCTGCAATATTGTTTTTTTCCAGAAGTCACCTCTCGCTACCGTCTGCTGTACCCCAACCCCAGAGCCGGACAACCCGCGAGCCCCGAATGGGACTCAACCGCAGAATGAAAATTGTCTTTTGTCATTTTTGTGCCTGGTTAGATCACACCCAATTATACTACTTACCACTTGTAAAGGAAATCTATCAAGCCCGTTGAAACATTTATAATGACATTTTAACTCCCTTCCATTGAAAATGCATCGGAAAGTATTCCGTAAGTGCCGTATTTAGCAGGAAGCTATTATTTAGGAGAGGGGCCAAATGTCAGAACCTGCTGTTTTAAAATTGCTTTCCAAATTCAAGGAAACGTTTTACAAAGGAGGCTCCTGATGGAGCCCGATCCGGGCCCGGGGGACGCGAACGTCTCATCCCGTGATGTCTCCTCCACAGGGCGTCGGGAACTTGATAGAAGGGGAGGAGGAGGGCACCTGTCCTCCCTGGGCCTCGACATCAAGCTGACCCACAGCATTCATGAGAACCAGAAATCATTTATCGTCCGTGCTGTCCAGAATATATCCTGACAGTCCAGTGGGAGTTTCACTGCCATTTATTTTCAAATCAATACTCAATTACGAAGAGGAAGATTCACTCCCGTGCCCATTTCAAGATGAAATTATGGACTGAAGCAATAACACTTAGTCAAGGCGAACCACCGTCCATTAACTCACGATGTTCCCGAAAACCAGCCAGATACTTTATTAAAGTTCACTCCCGCTCGCTCTCTCTTTTGGGCTTTTAATTAATCATTGTGAAAAAGGCCTCTCACATTGTGACTGATGACCAGAGAAAACAATTTTCTCCTAACTGCCTTTTAATTTCAACTCCGGGAGAGCCCATTGACCGGATCTCACACTAACCCATCAATGCTCGTTTTTAATGTGTTTTCTTCTTTGTTATTGAGAAGAACGGAGCTCGGCGCGGCTCCCCATAACTCTCGCGATTGATTCGGTACATGCCGCACGTTTGCTGCAGGATAAAGAGTACTGTCAATGAAGATACGAGGTACTGTATAAATTACTCCATTAACAAGAAATAAAGCTATTTACGGTTTTAGAGTAAAATGCTGCTGTAACTAAGAAAAGAGCTCCGAGGAGTGGGATTACATTCGCTTCCCCTTTGTAGGTGCTCTTCCCTGTCACCAAATCATGAAGACGGAATGATGACTATAAAAGCTAATCTTAACCGGGGCAAATCCTAAGGGCCGGATGGCAAATGTGTAGGTCAACTTTTTAGCCCCTGCATCTTAAATAGTTTTCACTCAGTTTTAGGTCCGTGCCTGAATACATTCCCAGCAACGTCTTCCAAATGTATTTCTTTAGTAGAAACCTTTGAACATAAACACTGGCATGCACTTCAAAAAAATAAAACACAAAAAAATGAACATGCCCTGCTGTTTCAAAGGGCAGCATTTCTCCAGTAGTCAAAATTCAGTACAATAAATGACACAAAGTTTTTCCATTAAGATGTATGTATTTGAGGAAAAAAGATTTCTTTATTTGACAGTGTTTGGTTGAAATTTTAAACACAGCAAAATCTGTATGTAGAATGTCACTCGAGAGAACCTTTTTGTGTCGGATAGACACAGTCGCTGCCTGTTTTAATCACAACCATTTTCTGAGATGCACGGAGAACATTTTCCTGCCTCAGTGAAATCGTTACTCGGATCACATAGGAATTGTTCAAAATCACTGATTTCCTTAGAGTAAAATCATTTGCTATTTTCTTACTCAGAATTCATACCCTCCCTGCTTTCAAAAAATATCCAGACCTTATAATACGAGATCATATCCAAAGAAATAATTAAAATTTAAGAAAAATCAGAAACCGTAAGGAAAACAAAAAGTAGTTTACCTGGCATGTATCATAAAATTTTTTCTGCAGAGTATTAAATTGCCCTCAGTTTCGTAGCAATCAGAATAAAAAGGGGACTATAACTCATTACATAGTTTTATTTAAAAATACAAGTTTTTCCAAAGGAATTTTTGTTTCAGTAATTATACGAATCTTTCTTCCCTCTATGCAGAGCGAGATGCTCAGCACACAGCAGAAGCTCCACAAATCTCGGTAGACGGTCGGGTGAATGATGGCTTAGTAGGCACCCAGATGACACTGACATCAGTAGGTACAAAGGAGGAAAGACAGAAGGAGTGCCACCACTGGTGATTCTGTAGAAAGACACCATCTAGGAGCTGGATCCCGTACTCACAGTTTGCCGTGTGGGGTGCGTCTTAAGTAGCCTTGAAATGTGGCTTTCTCCGACCTCTTCCTGTGGAAGCATCTCAGAGGACCTAGAGGAAGGAAGGGACCCCGTGGCCCTCCAGCGTTCTCGAACGCCAGTTTTATGCTCAGAGGAGCTTGGTACCCGCCAAGGGCAAACAGCCACATAACTCCCATCTCCACGTGCCAACTACGGATTATGAGTCTTCCATTTCTGAGCTCAGTTCTTTCTGCTTATTGCTAGATAGTCCACGTTTCCCAGATCGTACCTGCTTAGTAAGGGCATAAATGAGGTCATACAAACCATACTATGCCTCCGGTTTGCATTCCTAGCCTCCACTCTGCATCCCCATTCCCAGTTAACTCTTCCTCCTTTGGTTTGGGATTATGGGTGGAGTCTCACACACACCCATTCCGGAAAGTCTCCAGAGCCTCCCAGTGCACTTGGACTTGGACAGCCAGGTCCTCACTGCTCTCACTCCTCGTGAAGGCTGACGATGTGACATTGCCGTCAGCTCCCAGCTTAGGAAGCTCTTAGCAGCGAGGACAGCCACCGGCTGACAAGATGTTGTGACACCGTAAAGAAAGTCAGGCTGGAGCTGCTCAACCCCATTACCTACCTCACCCCTGCAGAATGAGGCACAGCAACACCCCGAAACACTATCCCAAGGACATGCTGAGCTTTGATCCAACGTCGCACAGCTTATTTTTTCGGCTTTTGAGAGTCACTGCTTTTTAGCCCCAAGCCGTGAATTGTGGGGTCAGTGTACAGAGAAATTTTAATGACAGATAATGTGCTCTAACAGAAGACCCAAATCCTGATTATGGAGGCATCGTCAACGGGCCATGCATCTGGACGGACTTGCTCCCGGTAGAATGCGGAGGACCGCTGCGAGCCCATAGCGTCTGGACATATCCGAGCCTGGAGGTGAGTGCCACTCAGGCTTGAGCTGAGATGCTTGGATCTAGAACACTGATGTGGCCCCAATGGTCAATAAGATGGCTCAAAATGGCGGCCACAGCATCTGCACTGAAGGGGTGGAGTGGGGGACTCCCAGCCTGGGAGCCGCATTGTTTTGTGATACTTAAAAATCACAAAAGGAAGAGTAAAGGATCTTACTAAGATTGCATACATAGTCAAGGATGCGGCAGGATGGAGCTCTCCACTCCTGATCTCTCCAGCCTAGGATGATGCTCCTTTCATTTTAAATTATGCTTTTAGGTGAATTTACAAATATTATCACTTGCTTTTCAGAACATCCAGGCTCTGCAAAATGTGCAGACCCACAAAATAAAAAATGTGCAGATCCAGTAATTTATATTTTAAACAAACAAACAGCAGTTTGTCATCACACGCAACGGGACAGTTGTCATTTCCAGTCCTCACTGAGTAAAGCCTGGGTCGTCGCGGACTGAAGGGTGTGCCCGATCTGTGCAGCCCTCTGTTAGCCAGGAGAGATGTTAAATACAAAGGAAAACTTCAACTTGGGGACATCTCAGGTAGTGGAGCTAATCCTGGTCATGCATACATAAGACGTGATCTTGCTAAAGAACCACAGGTTATCATGTAAACTCTTTACCCTTTCTCTCCAGAAATTCACTCCGACCCACTGCATGGCATTTCCCAAGGGGGGCATTTGTTTACAAAAGTCACCTCCTTGTAAGGCCAAACTGAGGGAAAGAGAACTCAAAGTAAAGATGTATTGCCCCAAATCCAAGGACGGTGAACATCACCAAACTTCCTGAAGGAGGAAACAGCTGTTGTATTTTGGACAGGTTTCTCTCCTTAGGTCTCTGTCATCATAAAGGTTTTAATTTTTGACAGATGCATGAATACTTTCGATCAGGAGTTATTACTATTAAATCCATAGTCACCTGTCGAACCCGTCCGGTGAAATGTTCTGCACAGACATTGGGGATAAGAGGGTGGAGCCCACCATGCTCAAGTCTTGGGCAGAGGGACCTAGTAACAGGCAGGGTGAGGAACAAACAGCATGAACCTGAAACCAGTCTGTCTCCTCCCCACCGCAGAGCCTGCCACAGCTCCCCCAGCTGATGCACACACGCTCCCTGGGCCTTCAGGATGCCCCTCCGCACCATTCCCTGCCACCTGCAGGGCTGCGTGTCCGGTGGTCCTTCTGGGACCTGCTCCAGGCCGACCGTCCCTCAAACTTCTCCAGCCTTGGGCCTTCCATGCTGTTCTCTCCACAGAAGGTGGTCATCCCCAGAGGTCTGCCTGGCTCACCTCCTCACCTCCTACAAGGCTACTCTAGGGCCACCTTCTCCTGAAGTCTTCCCAGGGTCTCTGTTCCAATGATCTCACCCCCGCGCCCTCCATGTTCTCCCCCGCATTGTTTCCAACAAACCTATTTCCTTCTCAGACAGTGTATAAGTTTCTCTTTTGATAACCATCCCTCCCTCTGTTACAGAAGTGAGTTTTCAGGGAGAAAGGTTGGGCCTGTTATTTCCCTACCATCCAGAATAGGGCCTGCCACATAACACGCACTCAACAGATATTTGTTGCATGAGGGGGGCTGTGTTATACCATCATGCAAAACCAGGTAGAATTTCATCCCTGACGAGCTGGAGAGAGGCACAGCGCATTGGGAACACAGGGGTGGTGGAGGGAGGACAGACTCAGGATGGCCATGAGGCCTCGCACCGTGAGCTGGAGGGTGGGCGAGGGCGGGGATTCCAGTCCCAACAAGCACGTTCTGGCCAAGGGAGGGTGTGAGTCACAAGTTGTACCTATTTCACTGCAAACTTGCACCCTAATCTCACCGTTGTTGCCGTGGAAATAACTCACCTGGTGTTTGGTCAAGTTCGGAGGCACACGCCTCCCCTAAAAACAGAATTAATGAGATAAATGTACACAAAACATAGAAAGAACTGGAGTATCTGGTCTGTTTTCCACAGACTCAAACTTCCCTTGCTGCTGCTACTTCGCCAAGCCTTATAATTGCTTATTCTGGAAGAAAGATTAACATGCAGAAGTATTCCTTTAACTCTGAGCAACAGACTGAGGGTTTTGGAGGGGAGAGGGTAAGGGGATGGGCGAGCCTGGTGGCGGGTATTGAGGGGGGCATGGATTGCGTGGAGCACTGGCTGTGGTGCATAAACAATGAATTTTGGAACACTGAAAAAATAAAATTAAATTAAAAACAAACAAAAACAAACAACAACAACAACAAAACCAAAAAACCAAAAACCAAACCAAAACAAAAAAAATCAAGTTCCCTTGACCAAGTGGGATGAGAAGGACCCAACGCATCGTTCTGTCAGTGCTTATTTTTTTTAATCATTAGCTGTTGGGCTCCTGGTTACAATTTTCTGACTATAAACACGCCATCCCAACTTCACCACGTGCCTCCTTGCGGCCCCCTCCCCATCACTGCCAACATGGCTCAGAGGCTTTGTTGACTTCAGGTTTTCCTTTGACCAACACCTGTATATCTCAAATTTCATTTTTTTTTAAAGATTTTTTATTTATTTATTAGAGAGAGAGAGACTGAGAATGAGAGGGGAGAAGGTCAGAGGGAGAAGCAGACTTCCCGCAGAGCCGGGAGTCTGATATGGGACTCGATTCCGGGACTCCGGGATCATGACCTGAGCCAAAGGCAGTCGCTTAACCAACTGAGCCACCCAGGCGCCCTCATTTTTCTTTAAGTATACATTAAGACACGCCACTGCCACCTTTCCTCCCAAGGACGACTCAGGCATACAGGTTGGCGATGCTGGCAGAATCGAGGATAGAGTGGAATGACTCTCTTGTCTATACATTTGGACCACCAATGCCGGTTAGACGCTCCAACCTCTCATCTTCTATTAGTCTGTCAACAAACATGTGGGAAACAAGAGAGGGCATAGACAATTGCAGTAGCCAGTTAGGCAGCAATTGAATGCTAGTACTGAGTTGGGGAATTTGTTTTTGAGATGTTACCATGTTGTGTATACTATCGTGCTGTATGACTATGGCACAGGACGTTCGGCAACTTTCCTGTGTATGAACACATGGAGAGTATTCATTAGGGCTTGATGGAGAATCAGACCCAATAGGTGATATGAATAATCTCCTTTCTATATATATAGTCTCTCTCTCGCTCTCTCTGTCCCTCTGTCCCTCCCTCCCTCCCTCCATCTCTCTTTTTCATTATCACAGCTGAAATAGGATGCATCTCATAAATGCTGTGATCCGTAATCACTCATGGTCACCACACACTTCACATTCATCAGGACATGAGACTGGATGTCAGTGGTTTACAGGAAAATTCTGGGACAATGACAGAGCCCAGAGAGGGTGCTGTCCCATCCATGTTGTTAAAGCCACAAAGAAAAATGCCAAGCCTCCGGGAAGTGCATGGGCTTAATTAGCACCTAAACAAAAAAAATGTATGTCGAAAAGCTGGTGTATAAGAGGAGTTTTAACAATACCAGTTTAATTTATTTATACTCTGTTTTATGCATGAAAAAAGAGAGGTGTATGACAAAAGTATTTTTCTGAATGAATATTAGAGGGTTTTCCTGGTAAATTTAGTATAAATTCTAGGTGATAGTTTAATAAGCAACACTTTCTCTTTCTAAACGTGACATAAAACGGCAGTGGACCTTTCAATCAATGACAGGTTAGATTTGATATCAGTAGTTGAAGACCCATTGCCCATTCACATTTCTGAGGAACACATTATCTTGCAGTAAATAAAGAACCCGCCTGAACCTATGCTCCAGCAGAGAGTCAGAGAACATAAATTAAAACCTCATCTCAAATGATTATTTCTAAGATTTTATTCATGCTTGGAAAAGTAGGTCAGCATGCTCATGTCCAAGTTTCCTTTGATATGAAAAAATGAGAAACTTTCTCTAAGACATAACCGTAGCATGCATTCATAAAATGTTTTGGGCGATTTAAAAGAAAAACTCCTAAAATATTTGTCAGAATAATGGAAGAAGAGACTAGGTTTTGAAACAGGTATTGTGTCATTTTCCACATTATTATTTCAATTGTATTATGTCCCAGGATCTTAAAAAATAAATAAATAAAGTACAAAATGATGCAACACTCCGACTCACCAAATCTAAACTCTGGGTGTTGGCATTAAAAGAAATCTCTTTATTCAGTCAGATCACAGGAGGGAGAAATCACCTCCATCTCCAGCCCTTGATGTGGGAGCGGTTGGCTAATGCTACGTGATTGAGACCACACTCTCGAGAAACTATGTGGTTTGACTGTGTCAGGAAAGAATATTTCATTAAATACTTATTACTAAATGCAACACTGATAAATTCATTTCTCTCATTCGCTGGGAGATGGTATGGCAATCAAGCACTTTTGTTTTTTGATAACTAATTGTGTGTGGAACTACTGGGGCATACCCAAGTGAATTATAAAATACCTTCCTTACGACTTTGTTACTCTGGGTACTCGGCCTAGAAAGTTCTGGAAAGAGTGTTTTCATTCTAAAGTTTTGGGATGCTGCTTTACTCATCTGGTGACTGAAGGTGAAATAAATATTGATTCCCAGCTAAAGAAGTCTGAGGGTTAAAACATAGATATATCGGATAATGTAGAGTCAGATTAACCAGGAAAAAAAAGAAGAGGCACGATCACCCCCACGGCGTGTGTCACTCCTGAACCCAGTCTCTGCAGCTGAGACCTCGTTTCCCATCAAGGCAGAAAACCGCTCCTTTTTCCTAAAGGGATTCCTGACCAAAGCCAATGGGAGGATGAGAAAATGCTCATTGAGATGTACGGGTTTCCATGGGACTGCCTTTACCACACACGCTTTACCCCAAGATGTTGAGAGAACCCCTTCTCAGACCCTTCTCGGTCAACATCTAAGTTCGTGCCACGCCCCTAGCGTCTCCCTTCTGCCTGGAGATGGAACTCACAGCGCTTTGGAAATTCCCCCTTCTTCTCTATAGGGAGGAAACAGTTCCCCTCACCTCGGTGCAGGAGGGTTCATATTCCGTGCTCTAAACACCTAGTAATAGGTATTCTTAGCTTGGCTATTTTTAATTTAAAGATAAAAAATTCCTTCTCAACAGAGCCCGGCTCTTAGGAGTCAAAAGTGCTTTGACGTTCAAACGATTGTTCAGCGTTAGATTTTAAAACGCCCAATTAGGAGTTCGACGTTCCAGAGGTGAACATTTGCTAGGTTTCTTTGTGTTCTCCTTCGTGAGGCAATGAAGCTCAGCTTCAAGAAGTAGATGTTAATGGAGGAAAAGGTGCAGGCTTTAAAATATACGTAGAAGTAAACATATTTTGCGTGTTTTCCCAAAATACTATCCCACAGAAATGCATGAGGCAGGAAAGGCACTGGGGGCCCAACCTGGTTCTGCAGCCGCTGCCTTGTCCAAATACGGCGAAGGGGAGGAAACGGTCCTTCCGTGAAAGGACAGGTGATTGTGTTGCCTTTCAGCCCTCCAACCGGACTTCGTGTCCAGGGAGGGCTTCCTTCTTTTCCCCATGTCATCTTCCTCTCTTGAGTCCCGCTTACTAGCGTGTGCTCACTTTGAAATACCCCTTTCTAAACGCACAAATCTCTGCTCTCTCTCCCTGTGTACCAGAGCTATCCCACAACCGCCTCCCTGATATTTCGTCTAGTTTCTTACAGCTCTCCCTGAGCATGTCTGCACGGGAGCTGCCGATCCTTCCCCCCAGATCATGGCGGCCATGCTTTCTTGTGGGGGGGCGGTAGGCTGAGAGCCCTCACTCTGTCCATCCATTTCTTCCCCCTCATCTTCCCCGCACTTAGTCTGTTGGGTCACATAGGCCCCTTTCTGGCCCTTCTTGTTCCAACGCGGTGGGCCAGACCTCACCACCTTTCGCCAGTCCTGTGCTTCATTTCAAAAGTCTAGCGGCTGGGATCCCCACGGCTGCTCCCCGTAGTGAGCCCCCAGCACAGTGGTCAGGACCGGCCGCACCTGAAGACCCGGTGCGTCCACCCAAAAGCCCCAGGGACTCCCATCTGCCTCTGAGTAAAAGCCCACTCCTCTACAGCGACCTCCAAGATCCCCCACTACCCAGGCCCCTTTCTCCTCTGAACTCATCTGGGACTTCTCCTGTCCCAATTCCCCCCACTCAGCCGACCATCCTCCCGCCATTTTTCAACTCCACCATCCAAATGACACCGCATCAGGATCTCCGGACCTTCTGGGAAAACTTTCCTCCTATTACCGCACAGTTAACCCCTTCAACTACCTGCTCAAATGCTGCCTTCTCCGCACCCCTGTCTCAGCCCTGCCGTGTGCTTTGCCCTCTCTGCCTCATTCTTTGCTGTCACCACTCACCACTGTCTACCTCGACGTCTTTTTACTTGTTTACAGATTTTATTGTCTCTGCCTCCAAACAAAATGGAAGCTTAACCTGTGCAGAGGAAATACATTTGAATTTTCTCACCGTAGGAGCATTTTGTTTAATATTTTAGAACAGGGCCCCATATTCACTGAATATTTTTGTGTTACTGATACCTATAATACAGCTTTAAAGGCTTACTTAAATCAACAAATATTCTTCACTGTGGATCTATAAAGTCAAAGATAAGAGCTAATTTTTCTGCACTATGGACATCATCTTCCGTTGACTGTAAATGGAAAATACATTGACTTGTATGTTTTAGATACATATGCCCTTTATTTCATGTTGTTCTATTTGTTAATACTCAGCTTCTTCTCAAATCCAGTTTCTACGAACTCTTTAGACCCCACGTTGCAGTGTATCTGCAATTTTGTGTGGATAGTTCTTATATTAAGAAACACACACAAAAGAATCAGCTCTTTAAAAACCTCGTTTTAAGGTCACATAAGCCGCCCAGGACAACAATGTTCAGGTTTCAAACGATCAGAAGGGATTTATCCCGATGGCTGACAATGCAGTTTCCAGAGAACCCTTCAAGGAGCAAGACAGCAGCTGTGAAATCTTGGAGCCTCTCCCCTTTCCTCTATGACACCTTGATAAGGCAATTATAGCATAATTACCTTAACAAGTGGCATTACAGGAAATTATTGTCATTCTCCTGTTAAAATAACACATAATCATCGGCAAGTGAATTCCAGAATCCCCAATCAGCATCTCATTACCTGCAGTTGGCTCTGAAATAAGCACAATTGGTGGGCAGCAACTGACAAGATACTTGCAGGGGGAAAATACGAGAGAGGACAGTCTGGAAACCCGACGGGAAGACAACCAAGTTAACCCCCAGTGATCAAATTTGCAGTTCAGCAGCAACGGTTACGGGTCTCTAGAAAACGAGGCAAGCCGGGCATCTTCTTTGTTGTCCATGACCAGGTTTGCTTCGCTGCCCCGCCATCTTGGTGGTTTCTGAGAGAGTTCCATCCTCCCCAGCAGCCACCACGCGTGACGTGTCGTTCCGTGGACGGCACCAGCCTCGATCCGTGTCACTCAATCAAAAACGTCCATTTACACCATCCATTTCTTGATACCATAATTTGCTTGCAAATGTGGTTCTCTTTTCACAACTGTAGACACT
Organism: Nasua narica; assembly: GCA_028533885.1. Classification (NCBI taxonomy): domain Eukaryota; kingdom Metazoa; phylum Chordata; class Mammalia; order Carnivora; family Procyonidae; genus Nasua; species Nasua narica. Next base: position 1,926,315 of record CM052807.1, read on the forward strand.
CCCTCAACAAAGGTCCTTATAAACCCTCCTATGTCCCTTACAGCCTCCATTTTTAATAAAGGTCTAAAGCAGTGGGAGTGACAGAAAGGCATGAAGAAGCAGCATTGGAAGATTTGAAGTTTCTTTAAGGGCCAAAAGTAGCCGAACTTAGGGAGATGGCCACAGAAGGCAGGAGATACCCTTTCTCTTCCTTATTTCTTCATCAACAACTTTTAAGTTCTTATTATAGTGGATGTAGTCTTGGTGGTGGAGGGCGATGAGGACTAAAAATGTTTATTTTAGAGCAACCTAATAGGCTATAAGCCCCAATTCATCATCATAGCAGAAGGCTCTGAGTGCAAAATGTAAAATGAGTTTTGAAAATGACAGTCAACAATGGTTTACATTTTCACTTCCTGAGCCAATGGTGTTGTTTACACATCTTTTCCGTTCTTACTGTTTTTCGTGGCTGCATTCATTCCCCCTTTATTCACTGACTTTTATAGGACGTGGAAGAGAAAAATCAAGAGCTATGTAAGTTGGAGTAAACAGCACTTGGAGAACCACTGGTTTTGGGTAAGTCTGGGCTCAGAAAACAGGTGAATTATGGTCCCATAAGGAAGCCTGGGAACATCAAAGGATGGGAGCAGGTCTTATGGAGAAGATAACTGGGGAAGATATTGGGGAGCTGTTTACCCTCGAGAAAAGAGGCCGATGGGCCACTCTCTGGAGAGCTCTAGGCCAAGGATGCTAATGCAGAAATGATATTCGCATAAATAGAAACTGAAGTCCCTGGCTTGCCAAGGCTTTCTGGGAAGACTAAAGAACACGGAAAGAGAATGGCATCAGGACTGTACCTTGTACATGCATCGAACACTCATCACTGCGTAAGAAGCAGGAGAGGATTCAGCAAATGCTGCAGACAGGTCTACACGGCCTGGCAAGGCCACCAGAGGTTATCTGGGACATGACACCACAAGTGCCGGTGGGTGAGGGGTAAGGACAGGGGAGACATCCTGGGAGCACACGCAGGAGTGGAGGGACATCAGGCTGAAATGTTGGACTCTTCTAGAAACACCCTTTAAAAACACATTGACTCCAGTCGAAATAATTTGGTCAGCACAGAAAAGGAGAAGGAAACAAAAAGGAAAACAACTGTTTCTTAGTATATAATCGAAGCTCAGCATCGATGTATGTTCTGTTTCCCACAAGGGGATCATCACGTACTAACTTTTTTGGAGTCTTCCTCACTAATTTAGCAATAACATACAATGCTTTTCTATATTACTAAACATTTATTTGCTTCTTAATGTCTTTCTTTATGGGCCTCAGGTACCAGTGGGGTGGGACAGGGAAGGAGGAAACTCTCCAGGTTATGTACTTTACATGCTGGAAATATGTATTAGAATATTTTTGTATTAGAAAACATTTTGCTGCTAGAAAAAAAGTTCTAGAATTATCCTTCAGCAGGTATATATAAATAGCTAATTTTATATATATATATATATCTTATTATATGTGTATTACTTGATAAATTCACTTTTTCAAGGTTTTATTTTTTTTTCTATTTATAGGTTTTTATTTCATAAATAACACTTCCCAAAGCATGCTGGTGAATATGTTGCAGGATTTGGTTAGTTGTTCTCTTATTTACTGAGCTCCCATCCATCCGTGTCATTAAAGTTGTGCTGTGTTTTTCTTTTTCATATTTTGAGAGATTCTCGCATGAGGAATAATCCAGTTCCCTAAAAGAAGTTGGAAGTCTTCACCACTTTTCCGGTGATCTGTTGTAGTTCGTGTCATGTGGAAATCACGATTTCTTAGACAGATGAAAGGACCTGACTTGGCACAGCCACCTGAGAAGGAATTCAAGCACAGAGCTATTCTTAGATGAAATCTCTGACAATTCTTTCCAATACTTTCTTGCCTTTTTCTCCCCCCCAGATTTTCTACTTTTCTGAAATAATTTCATTACTCCTATGTTTTCTTAAAAGACAAAAATATATTTTACAGAAATTATGTTCGTAAGCATAGAGTTGGGCAGTGTTTTCCTATAAATTTCCTAGATGCTGCATTCTGTCCCAATTTGGGAATGAGAGTGTGGCCAGCCTGAGGAGATTGAGCTCCGTCCTCTAGCGCTGCATTCATGCTGGTGCAGACAGGAGGGACATCGCGAGGCTTAAAATGATGGATTCAACAACCAGACCTGTTGGGTCCAGGGAAGCCCGCCTCCCTAGGTCAGGTGCCCTCAACTCCCCGGGTCTCAGGGTCCTCATCTGAAAGGCCCGGGACGGTCACGGACACCAGATCAAAGGACCGTGGCGGGGACGAACTGGCATTGAGAGCCGTGCCCCATCCGGCCACCACACTCCCCGTAAAAGGCACTTGGCCATCCCAGCAAAATGGCATCAAGCAACCTGACGATATGCTTGCCGTCTTTGCCAAAGGCACCGGTATCTCGCCCGCCCCATGTGTATACGCAGGCCTGCACTCTCTTCCAGAGGAAGGGTTGCAGGCAATTCAAAAAAAGAAATTTGCAAAAGGTAACATAAAAACAATAACAGCAATGGAAAGCATAAATTCCCAAAATGACCACTGAATGTCGTAAGCTAAGCTTGTACGCGGGCATCGATCTATGTATTTATTTGTCAGATTCGATTATGGGCTTCCTGTACTTTCAGAGCCGCTCAATAATCCCTACCTGCTCCTTCGTTTCTGTCACAAATACCAAGGCCAGATTCTTTCTTCAACTGCACACAGTGGAAACACCCCTCCCATTTCCATTTGAAAAGACAGCCTTCCTGGGGGCTGATTCTAACTTTATTCTCCTCAAGAGACCTGTTTACAAGTCGGGGGACAATTGCCTTGGACGGTGCATACAAAGCAAGCCCTCACCTTCTACTGAAACAAGTTAGGTTTTCCCCCACCCCATCCCCGGGGCGCTGGAACCCACTGCAGGTGGAGGGGCTGGAAACCTGGAGAGAAAAGGTCTCGGCGCCCGGAGGGCTCTAGGACGTGCTGCCGGCTCCCAGGCCAACAGGGAAGAGCAGAGCTCGGGTAACCTGACCCCCCTTTGCCCCTCTGTCCAGAAGAGCAGGAGGAAGTAAAATCTAAATCAAGTCTGAAGAAGTTTAAACAGTAAACACCTGAATGACCCAGCAGTCCTGGGACATGAAGACTCGGACTCCAAAAGCCACAAACAGCGACGTGAGCTGACATTCCAGGGTCTCTCGAGGGGACACTAGGTCTCTCCTGCAGAGTGGCACCGCCCGCAAAGACAGGATCCCCAAGGTTTCACGGTAAGCAGGTTGATTAGAAAGAGGAAGAACACCAAAGTGTTTGAATGCCAAACCCTCCAAGAGAGCTGTAAAACCTAGGTCTTCCCAGGGAAGGAAGGGAGATTGGCGAGCACCCAAGTTCGTGGGTGGGGGGAGCTGGGAGAAGATTATCTGGCAAAACAGTGTCAGAGCAAACAGACTGATGGACAGAATCTCCTCTCTGATCTCGACACATTGTGTTCTACTCCTGATATTCAAGGAGCTGTAATTGACTAAGAATTCATTAAATTCGTTTTCTGAAAAGGCCCAGGAAGGCCCCTACGCACTCTCATGGTGAATAACAAGCTGTTTTGTGATTTTGCTCATTATTATAAAATGGTTGGGGCGCCTGGGGGGCTCAGCTGGTTAATTGTCTCCCTTCTGCTCAGGTCATGATCTCAGGGTCCTGGGATCGAGTCCCACATCGGACTCTCTGCTCAGCGGGGAGCCTGCTTCTCCCTCTTCTCCCTGCTTGTGCTCTCTCTTGCTATCTCTGTCCCTCTCTCTCAACTAACTAACTAAATAAATAAAATCTTAAAAAAAATG
>CM052807.1:1930256-2059569 GCA_028533885.1 Nasua narica
GTGTCTCTCTGCAGCCACTCCCCGCTGCTTCTAGACTGAGGCAAGGGGGAAGCCTTGGAGGGATGTGTATTCCAAGTGTGGTTTTCAAATTCGATCTCAGCCATACAGAGGTTTTATGGTAGAGGAACGGACTCCTTTTTTAAAAATAAAACCACCTCACGTGTGGAGGGCCTGAGCAAACCCTCTTAGAAACTTCTGGTAATTTTTATGTTTCTCTTTAGATTTTCACATTTTGATCCCCTTTTCACTAAACATATACAAAATCCTCTTTCTCCTGTTTCCTTTGCTGTTATTGTTGTTGTTCTCGTTTTTTACATTTTATTCAGTTCATTCGACAGAGAGAGAGAGAGGGAGAGAGCCCACGCATGAGCAGGGGGAGGGGCAGAGGGAAAGGGGGAAGCAGGCTCCCCACTGAGCAGAGAGCTTGATGCGGGGCTCAATCCCAGGACCCCGAGACCATGACCTGAACTGAAGGCAGCCACTTAACCAGTTGAACAACCCAGGTGCCCATTTCCTTTGTTTCGTATGAAACAAGCTCTCCAATTAGAAACAAGGCAAAATTAACAAATGGAAATGCATACGGAACAAACAAAAATAATGAGATTGCTACAACGCCTACATGGGATCCTACAAAAATTACACTTTGGTTCCCCAGGACTGATTCCAATTTCTGGGCACACCGCGTGGTTTCTTCTTCCAACCCTCTAGCTGCACCCAGAAGCGGGGCCACCTACTGCTTGCGGCCAGAGACAGGCCGTCGTCTTCATGGGGGGAAAACCATGCTGTAGTGCATTTGACTCCTCCTTCTGTTGAAGATACACTAACCACATACAAAAAATAATAACGAAAGCAGCACCAACCCTTGGAATAAACTTGTATAGACAGTCACTGAAAAATATGTACAATTTACTTCTTCTGTACCAAAGAGGAAAATTCTGAAAGGAGATGCTCATAGGTGGGAGAAAAAACCGCCCCTCCAGCACCAGCACTGGGGCAGACTTGCGGTACTGACTCGACCGCTCCCCACACGTGGGCGACGGGGTCCCGCTGCGGGCAGTTACTGAGAATTTCCTCTAGGCATTTGCTACTCGTGGACACTTATCAACAATGACCTTCCTTGTCAGTGATTTTGCATGGTTTTTATGGAAAGGAAAACTCATGAAATCCTCTCCTTGAAGATAGTCTTGAAGAGAAATGATAAACCGATTGGGGTATGTTTTTAAAATCACAAAATTCCTTAAAGTTTTGGAAACAATATTGTGGTGATTTTATTTAAGAACTTAAGAGAACAGGACATTGTAAATGTCACCAAGACCTGAGAGAGGAAAGAGGTGCGTATAGCAGACTCTGCCGAGCTCCAATCGAGATCCACACGGTCACATCCTTTCTAGACCAACACCCCTGCCCTAGACCTTTCCTGCTGCAAGACACCATCCCGGGGGCCGAGAACCAAGCAGGACTCCCCGTCACCCCCAGAACCGCGGAGTCTGGTCCTGCCGAGGCACACGCATTGCCAGGGGCTGCGTGGACTTCCGGCTGGTACATTGTGGAAATGCAGGAAGGAATAATACAAGGAAATCGGTTTCTTGCTACCACCGGTGAAATGAACACACTCTAATCCGTTCCCTCAAATGAAGGCTTTGTCAGATTTCTCTCCAAACGGAGACCTCTCACGTCGGGGAGGTCAGAGTGAATTTTTTCCAGAAATGACAGTGAAGACACAGACCTTAACATTTGAGCCCTCCCAAGCAACATCACACTAGAAAGAATTGCTGCGCCCCCCCCAAAGGAATGCAGGAAGGTGGAAATTCACACCCCACGGAAGCGTGATGGAGAGAGCCCTCAAAGGTCAAGTGTTCTCTCTCCCTTCTTCTTCGCAGACGACCGTTCTGCCGTGTGGCAGGACAAAAGAGCAGAGCAGAATGTCCCTGGCGCCGAGAGCTCTGCACGCTCTCATGCAACGAGCGGCCAGCCTGGGACTGTGTCCTGTGCATTCGGTCTCCCCGCGTGCTTGCCGCACGTCCCGTGTCGTCCCGCGTGCTGCCTGGATGTGCACACTTACCTCCACAGCCTCAGCACGCAAGATTTTGCCTTGGTCTCTTTTCTAGAGAACCCAGTATAAGAAAGTGGTATTTTTGAAAAGTTTTATTCATCAAAGAAAAACAGACCTTTTGAAAAAATCCCGTGAAATTAGCCTAAACGTACTTATTTATTAAATGGAATACTGAAGCATGTACTTCAGAATTTCTGAAGTTTTTTTTCCCATAATATGTGCACTTTGAAAAGACACGTGAACCGTTCAAGCACTTTATTGGTCTCTTGTTACCCATGATGAGCCAATATTTACCATATAATTATTTATGGCTTTGCTAATAATACGGGAACTAATAAAAATCTTTGTGTAGGCAGAGTAATTACATTGGGTCACCTTGAAGATTATGTTATTAGTTGGCTTTCAGCAGGTGTTCATTTCATCTGATTTATATCATTTTTACTTATGTCTGTTACATTTCATCAAAGCATAGTAATTATGTAAATAGCAAAGTAAATTCGGCAGAATATCATAAAATGATAATCATAGGCTTGGTGAACATACGAATAAGGTACCAGTCCTCTATTTTCATGGTGTAATAAATAAATATCTGAGAATTATTCCCTATAAGTTACAGAACAAAGACATTGGTGAATGTTAAATGCACGATAGATACAAATAGAAAAGAGAATTTATTATTCTGCTCACTTGAAAAATACACTGCTTGATTTATCAATATAAAATCATTAGATTTAACCACTTACTTATCTGGGATGTGTGAAGGAAATATTTTTCTTAGGCTTGATTTAAAATTATCAGCTATGATTTCGCCTGTTCTCCTCGCTCTCATTGTTCAATGCCAAATGTAATGCATTTCTAGGCACCAACTACTGTTACACAGCCTCAGAAAAACAAGACTTGCTACAGATGAGACACGTCGTATTACATTTCAGATTTAGATTTTGCACTCTGTTGTCAGCAATATAGTCTGCTGTTGGTACAGATTTTCCTTCTTATATATAACCCGTTTTTAATTGGATTTTGTTTTATTTTTAAGGTGGGTTGTTTTTGAATGCTTCCAGTGTTGGTCACATCACGAAACTGGGAAATAAGATCACAGAGAACATCACTCAAATTTTTAAGCATTATTTTCATTCAGGAAATCAACAGTTCCGTGAAAAACAGGACTAGATTTCACTGGCCAACAGAACACAGACTATAAATCATTGTTATTAAGTGAGTCAACACATAGATTTGTTTCCATTATCAGCAGATCACTCACGAAAGGAGACAAAAAATGAAACATCTCCTCCTTCAACCTGCTTTCCTCCTTCCCCCTGGCGGCATGAGCCCTCCACTACTTGATAGAACAACGGTAAGCATTACAAGTTTTTAAAAAACGTCAAATTCTGGGGATATTTCATGTTCTTCTTGATATTTTTTTCTTATTGGCATTTTTAAGCCAGGTTGCTCCCAAGCCCCGGCAGGATATAAAGAATTCCAAATAATCTTCACATGCTTTGCTAACGCTTGGAGATGGTGCCGAGCAATCACTCCGTGGCCCGCTCCAGACCGCCCTTCCTCAGCATAAACGGCTGCGTGGAAAAGACCTGGGTAGGAAAAAAAAAGTCTCCGGTTTTTACAGAGCCTCGAAAAATATTTTCAGCTTTTCCTTCCCTGTAGAATACAGTCCAACTTCAGACTCGCTTTCAACGACACGCCTCACCTTCACCTGGTGCTCAGACGTCACGTCTGCTGTCTTCTTTCATCTCAAGCAGCGTTAGCAGAATTCCACTACCTGTTCCACGGATCCGCTAGAAATCTCCTTATGTCTGAGTTGACATTTAAAATATTTAATAGGAGATGGTTACTCAGGTAACCAGCAATCAGAAGAGACCAGCAGCCTCACCAGCCGGAATGGGAACGAGTGGCGGAAAGATCCTGCACACAGCGGAGTCTGGGTGTCCCCCCGGGGGCTTCCGAGATGCCTTCCTTCGAGCTCTCGTTTTGGGCCCTTTGGGCCCCACCCCCACCGCCGCAGTCCAGGTATTGAGTCCCCCAAGGTGACGGTGTTAGGAGATGCAGCCTTTGGTGGTGGGGCGAGGTCATGAGGGTGGGGCCCCATCCCATCCCAGGATGGGATTAGGGGCCTCATAAAAGGGACCCCCTTCCCCACATGAGGACACAGGGGAGAAGATGCCTTCTGTGAACCAGGAAATGGGGTCTCGCCAGTCACAGGATCGACCACCACCTGGATCTTGGACTTCCAGGCTCCAGAGCCGTGGGAAAGAAACGTCTGCTGTTACAATCACCCAATCCACGGTATTTTCGTTACAGCAGCCCGAACTAAGATAAGCTCCCATTATTTTTATGTTGTATTATAATTACATTTGCTTGTCCCTTATGACCACAAACGAATTGTAAATCCCTTGACGATTCTATACATGCTTATTTTTATGACGCCTAATATTCCTGAAATATGAAAGAGAGGCAGAGAGAGACCGAAAAAAAAAAAAAGAACATTTTACATAAATATCTGCTAAATGAATAGACTAAGATGCTTCTAGAAAATGGAATTGTGATTTTGGTGGCAATTTCCATGTTTAGGAGTGGCAAACTCAGGTCGGATGAGAGTCTAGTTGTGGTTTGATGATACTACTTCAGAGGAAAAGTTCATCAAAACAGTTACTTGGTCCCTCGGGAGAAAGCAAGCTGGAAACGTTCTTTTCTCTGATGTGGAAGACATTCAAGTAGGAAAACACATCGGTGGTTCAGAGCTATGGAAGCTGACACAGGCACTTTGGTGACCTAACACAGCACCCAGGAACTCCTCTGCCAGGGCCATTTTCCTTAGTAATAAAATGGGTCTTTGAACCTTCTAATTAAGCCCCCAACATTTAATGGGTATCACCTTGACACAGACAGGCGTTTCCCCGAAACTGAGACAATTCTAGGGAAGGAGAAACAATGTGGCCATTTCTCATTGCCTTCCAGGGCAGGACCTGTGTCCCAATTCCAAATGATAGAACCAACCTTTCTCTCTGCGTCATCATCATCGATGAGGTTTAGCATTTTCTAGGAGCGTGAGGACATAGAACAGGAGCGATGCAATCGTGTCCTACCCTTGCACAGACACCAGCACCAGCAAAAGCAAGTTGATGGCGTCTGCACACTCTTCCCTGAATGGTGAGCAGAAAACGCACCTGCAAATGATAATTTGGGGGCGACGCAATATTTTGGAATTCAGTATGTGTGACTGCCTAATATTAGAAGGTGCTAAGCGCCGCGAGATTTTTTTACATTATAAACCGGGAAACTGTAGATTTTGAAAGGGTGAGTATGAGAGCGAGCTCTCTCCTGAGCATGCCAGGGGAGAGAAGGCCAACTGTGAGGCCGGAGGGTCTCTCTTGCTGGGCACCCACTCGGCGCGTCTGGATCTCCAACTCCCAGGCTCCGGGACCGGAACCGTACACAGCCGCGGTGTCAGCCTCCCGTCTGTGGTTATTTTGTTACGGCGGCTTGAGCCAACTAAGACACCAGGGAAATACAAAACCATGACCACAGAGCGACTCCCTCTCCACTGTTCCTCCCACTAGGTACTACGGACAACTCTGGATGTTATACATAAAGCAAGCAAATGAGGACTCTGATGAGGAAGAAAAGGCCGCGAACTCTCTCGAGGGATCTTAGGTCCCAAGGGGGAACATAGCAATGACTCCCTGGGCTTTCCTTTTGCCTCACACGTTCCAGACGCGTTGCTGACGAAGCCAGCATCCCAGGAACTCCCACGGGTGCAAACAAAAACAGACGATCGATGCCCTGGAAAGGAGCAACCTACCAAGACAGACCTCTCCGGGACAACGATGGCTGCACGCTCATAGACGATCTGTGGCAGCGAAGGAAGAGGACAGCAGGGAAATAGGAGAGCCACGATGGGACGGGGCGCGCACCTGGCAGGGTCGACCAAGGGCAGAACGGCGACCCTGCCAAGCGCCGGCGAGGCCCGGAGGTCCTGGCTCCCTCACACGACGCGACAACCACTCGGAAAACAATTCGGCCCAGTTCTTACAAAGCTAACCAGGCCGTGGGTCTGTGACCCGGCAGGCCACTCCCGGGCATTGCTCTCAGAGCTACAAATGCTTCTGTGTCACACAAGGGTAAAGATGCGTGCATGAATGTTTGCAGCAGCTTCATGTCTGTGGTCAGACCCTGGAACAAGCTGGGAATCCTGCAGCAGGTGGCGAGGCCCAGTGATTGGTCCGCACCCTGGAGCATCACTCAGCGCCATAGGGAGATGGCCCCTAATCCGCCCAGAAATCTGGGCAAACCGGGACAGTGCTGAGGAATGAACAAGCCAGTGCCCGGGGTTGCCGACTGCATGACAGTATTCTGTGATACCCTTGGAACGATGGCGTTCTAGCAAGGAGAGCAGGTGAGGGGTGCTGGGGTTAGGAAGCGCAGGGGCGGGGGGAGAGGGGAAGGGGTTTGCCTCCAGAAGGTGACACGGGGATGTTCATGGGGATGGAAACGTGCACCGTGAGGAAATCAAAAGTCTGATTTAAAATATTCTCGTTGTTTCCATATAGAAAGTCTGGGAGGCTGAGGAGGAAGGTGGCGCTGCCGCTGAGGACACAGGGGAGACCTTGGTGGGGGTCCCAGCCTGAATCCATGCTGCGGTGTAGTGCAGAACGGTCTCTTCGCTTTATAGACAGAGGATGAAATAAAATTTTATTTCTCCTCTGGAATCGACCTTGTTATGCACGACAGGAAACTACCCGTGAGACCCAGGTTCACCGCACGGGAAGTCAATGACTCCTGTGTCGTGTTCCTAGGCTCCTGCGCCCTATGTGGTGAGTCCGGAGAGCATATCTGGAAAAGGAACTGGGCAGTGCAGAAGCCATCCCATTAGCCTCGCCCACATGCCACCACTCTTCTTCCCCAGCCAGGGTCCGAAATGCCTTTCTTTCATCCACTGAGAAGAGAGCGAAGAAGGGTGGCGTCGAACAATCAGGGAGAAATGGTCACCGAACAGATAAAACCAGAAGGAAGAAAGTGAACATCTTGTTGCCTACGTTCCAGAATTTCCACTTTACCCCCATCAAAGGGTGGTGGGCTGCAAGGGAGGAAACCGTCTTCCATTACCGCTCAGCTCTGCTCCCTGCGGGGGTGGGGGGTGCCCAGTGCCCTGGTCGCCGTGGAAGCCGTGGTCGCGGTGGTCACCGACCCTAGGGCACAGCCGTCTCAGCCCTGACAGAGGAGTCCTCCCCACCATCGGCCGAGTGCAGACATAGGGGACTCAGTGCGGGCATGATGGGGCGTCTGGGGGAGAAGCAATTCAGCCCTGCAGATGAGCAAGAAAGAAGGCTTTCTGGACTATTTCCAACTTTGGTGCACTTCTATTTTAATGCATCTGGAGTAACTGAAGCGGGGAGCCTCACTGGCGGAGAGGTTCTGAGACCTTCAAAGACACGGGCTCGTTTCTCTTGCCTCCGATAACCGTGGGATCAGAGTCACGAGTGCAGAGCCCTTGGCAAGGCTCAAACCATGTGTCTGTCGTAGTTGACAAACATGGGGGGGGGCGGGGTGGAAGAAACCCACCGGCCCTGCGTCGTCAGCGCGTATTTGCATCTACCCATGGCCGCTCCCAAACACACCGCGGAGACCGGGGAGGTTCTCCTTTATTACGCAGAACAAGGGTCGCACGGTGCTTTGAGGGAAACCGTCATTAACTTTGTCTCAATTTTTCACTCGCGGGAAGGAGAAACCGTGAGAAAAGTTAGTCTGGCCCCTTCACACTCGGGGTAAGGTCCTTGTTCTTGATGATTAAGCGCCGTAATTACAGACTTCCCCGACATCTGTTCCACTATGCGGAGACTCACGACATCCCGTCATTACCTCCCTCTCCAGGTTCCTGTAGGAGAACACCTGTCACGTCCTATTTCACCGACTCGAAATTCTAAAAAGGAGGCCAGAAAAAATGGAATATCAAGTTAAAGATCTCCTGGTACGCATTCCGCTTTGTTGCAGGACCGTCCGGCTTCTTGGTCCTGGGTCCTGAGCTGAGACGGGGCTCACCTGCAGGAAGGCTGCCCCTCCCCGCCGCGGTCACACCCTCGGTTGCAGGGTCCAACCCCACCTCCGCGGCGGAGGCCAAGGAGCCGTCCCAGAGGGGAGGCACGAGACGGGCTTCCCCTCGCGTCCACTGGCTCGCTCCCCCTTCCCGTCCCCCGGGTGCACGCGGCAGGCGCACGCAAAACCCCGCCACACACCTGGGAGCAGGGGCTGCATCGGGAGCGAGCCTTGCCCGGGCCGTCAGGGTCCCCCCTTTCCTTGGGTGTCTCTCTGCTCGTGACATGTGCTGAAGGATCACAAAGGCAGTGAGGACACAGAGGCTCAGTGATGCTCCCTGTCCATCTTGTCCCCAGTCCCAAGGAAACCGCCTCCTCCTTAGACTTAAGCCCCATTTTATTTCTTGCCCCTGGGATGGTCACTAGGATCATCAAAGCCTTGGCGGCATGGTCAGGAGGCACCCCAAACACGTGCTTCCCTCTTTCTCTGCTAGGGGAGCGACCACGGTTTGCCCAGAGCCATGCCACTGACCCCCTGTGCGGCGTGCCCGGTCTCGACAGGGGACCCCGGTTATGCCAGCATCCGCCCAACAGGGGCTGCGTCTGGCCACCACCCCCTGTGCCCTACATTACCCGGCGTGGCTCAGGGCCTCGAGTGGGCCCAGGTGTGTAGGAGCAGCCTTCCCCTCGGCTCGGAACAACGGAGAAAGAAAAGGGCCAGGAGAGAGCAGGATGTCACTTGCACTGTCGACAGAGGCCAGGACTAGGCTAGCGGCTTGATGCGAGGGCCACAGGGCCCGCCGAGCTCCAGGTCACGAGGCAGGCAGATGTCTCCCCGCCGCTGACTCGCGTTGGAAGAGGAATATTCTAAGACCCGACGCGATCTGATGATGTTATAACATTGACGCACCACGTTCCCCCAACCCAATGTTATTAATTTTTTACTCTCAGAAGAAACACGTTTATTATGGGAAAAAGTAGTTGAAAATAATTGAACTATTTCTTTTTTAACTGATTTCCTATACTTATCTTTGCCTCCCCTCCAGCATGTGTTGGTCATGATTCGGCTTATAATTCAATCTGGGAGTTTCATCATCTATATTTTTTAAAAAGATGCTGGCAGCGGTGAAGGACACACGGAGCCCACCCAGAGAGCGAAGATACTGTCCAGGTCAACTTGTGAGAGCTTGTGTAGGGCCCAGCGGTGTCTTCCCTCAACATGAAAGGAAATGGCTGAAAGGATGAAAGGAAATGGCTTTAGGTTTGGCCACAGCAATTGTCTCTAAGTCTAAGTTTGGGAAGAAGTTGGCCTGGATCTTGAGCAGCGGGGGCATTTCTATCCTTGTGGGTCCTGAGCACCTTTTTGCCTCGGAGCGGTCCACTTAGGAGAGCTGGGAAGCGAGGCCCTGCCCAGGGCGAGGAAGCCCCTCATCCCGCCCACAGAGCAGGGGGCGGGGAGTCCGCAGACCAGGCATCTTTCCTATAATTTGAATCTGAGGGACTCATTCCAGTCAAGGCAGAAGGACATTTAAAGTTTTCCTGCCACGCCTTCCGTGGAGCTGAGAGCCATGGCGGCAAGGGGCCACAGGCAACGTCCTCACGTGATGGGAGCAGCACATTGGACCCTGACCAACCTGCTGGTAAATTCCTTCCCTGCTGGCAGCATCAGAGCTGGGATTCGTGGCCCGCAGCCAAAGACATAGGCAAGCAATTCCACTTGCGTTTCCGAGATGGGACAGGTGTCGCGGAAGGGTCCGTGTACAAAGTGAACAACCCGGGCATCGGCTGATACCTGCCACAGGGCGGATTACCTACTCGGATGCCCTTAGGCAGTTCTGAAAATCAGTAACAGGGCTCCAAGGTGTTTGTATTAAATAACTCGATTCTGGTACCCACGCCTGCTTTATTTACCTTTATCGCTTTAGAGTTGTACGAGGGGAAGAAAATATGTAAATAAATCTTGCTTTGGTAATATGTGTCAGTAAGAAGAGAAAAATCATATTTTTAATGAAAATATATATTGTTAATACTTATGTGTTATAACTTGTATTGTTATATTGTTAATACTTATGTGTGTTGTTTTGATACTATATTTTATTATTCTTTTTTTAAGATTTTATTTATTTATTTGACAGAGGGAGAGATCACAAAGTAGGAGAGAGGCAAGCTCCCCGCCGAGCAGAGAGCCCAATGCGGGGCTCGATCCCAGGACCCTGAGATCATGACCTGAGCTGAAGGCAGAGGCTCTAACCCACTGAGCCACCCAGGCCCCCCTATATTTTATTATTCTTAAGTCAGGTAAATATTTTGAAAATAAAACGCATTTATATTATTTTCAACGATGACAATAAGAATACTGGAAGTCAGTTGTATTTTCTGTGTACATGAAAAGAGACCATAATTGAAAATCTTGTTAAAAGTGTAACTTATTTTTCTATAGAATTACTGAATAGCATCTTAAAACCCTGTAGGAATTCTCAGAAAACAACCTTGTTACAAAAAGCCTATTTATGCTGTACTATTTCTCGATTTTAAATTATTCATTCTTGCAAAGCATACTTTTACTGCAGTTCATTAATTTTGGGAATCTATAGGTTTGTAGAACTCGATTTCTTTAATCATGCATGTAAAATTAATTATTAGAATGTTTTTATTTTGCTGATTTCAGCAAGCGCGTGGAACCACACAAGATAGCCTTCAGCAAAATATGTAGCATCTAGCAGAAAAAGGAAAAATGATTCTTGCTTTTTTCTTAAAATGAATTTTCTGTTTCAATAACTTGTATTCAAATCATTAGGGCAAACGTATCACTCTATTTTCTTGTGTTCATATTCTCAGTGGAAAACTGGAAAGAACAACACTTTCACCCATCCTAAAATATTCAACCACGCCGTGCATCATGTAGGCAAGCTTCCTAAATCACGTGGGCCTGTTTTCCAGGTAAAGGCATATTAATTAAAGGGAACTTTAAGTAAGCCAAGCGCTTGTATCAATGACATTTTCACCACTGAACGCATAGTTTTAAAAAATCTAATGTGGCAAAGATCACAGGAAGCATTGTGACCCAGAGAAATAAAATTCTACTTGGATTCAAATATAGTAGTAACTTCCTCACCTTAAATGCGAATGACACAAAATTCCGGAAAGTATGATTTGAAAATCATGGCTCCATTTGGTACTACTTTTTAGGACAGAGACACGGAATGCAGATGTTACGTTATGGAATGCAGGATGCAGATGTCACAAAGGGGGAACGCGAAGGAAGCAGAACATCAGAGGGGTTCCTATCACATTCTTGTAGGGCGCAGCATAACCCGGGGATGGTGTGGAAGGTGATGAGCAGATCAAGGTGAGGCTCGAGACCCCAACACACCGCCTCCCGCAGCGACGCCGACACTGATGGGTGGACATGACCAGCCCTCCAAACTCCTGACCCAGGGCTCAGAATGCCCCGCACTCTCGCCTTCGCATTCGGGCAAGATTAGATACAAATACATGTACCGCGTGTTTTGGTTTCTGTCACCAGTTAGCTGTGTGCACCCTGATCCCTTCTTTTCATAAGATTTTTATAAAAATATCACAGAGAGCATTCTTATTTCATGATTCCCCCTTTTCATTACAAGAATAAGAACATTGATTACAGCTGGGGAGACAGAAATTCAAGAAAGAGGAGGGAAATTCCAGGAACCCCTTCGCTGCCTGATTTTCTGAAAATGATGACATAGGAGAACTCTCACACTTTCTCTCTCTCTCTCTCTTTTTTTTTTTTTTGCAGGGGGTTGTGGTACAGAGGAGGCAGTTTTCAAAAAAAAGGGAAAACATTAAAAACTTATTTGAAGTTGGGGTAGGGGAATTTTTGCTAGAATCCTATTCATTCTGAATGTAACACAAAGGAGGATAGAGCCGACGGGCTTAGAGCACTGAGCAGGAGCCCGTCCTAAATTATTTATGCAGCTAAATGTCTCTGGATTGTACATTTAGCCACACGGGCTGACCAAAATAACTTGAAATAATACAAACTCTATTTGTGATCCAACAGAACTCTGAATGACAGAGTTGCTTAACCAGCTGTCCTCTGAGCTTGTGTATTTATCGGGAAATTAAATTCTTTCTTAAATATTCTAATTACATACTGAAATTCTCCATTCAGTTTCCTCTTAATTTCCCTGTCTAACGACTCAAAGAGTTGAATATTCCTTCTATTATGTTCTTTGCTTTCTTTTCACTTGCAGACATTTGCTTTTGTCTCCGGGATAGCAAGTGTTTTTAAAATTAAATTCCAGACACTGTTTACAAAAAAAAAAAAAAAAAAAAATGTCCAGCTAATCTGACAGCCTGGATTATGTTTTCTTCCTCGGGGTAGGATTTTGTTTTGCTTCTGGAAAGCAGCTACAGTAGATGCAGATCACCTTAAACCAGGCTGGGATTGCACTCCTTCAAACAGGACCTTTAATTTCAGGAAGACTCGTCTATTTCCTGTTACGTGGCACCCTGGTGAAAACCCCAGGGTTTTGGCCAGAACCCTTTCCTGAGCTGCAGTTTTCAATTCCTGGCCCCGGAGGGCCACCCGAATTCTGCTCAACCTCTCAGTCACTCGTGCTTTGTCCTCGGCCTCTTTGCTGTTGAGATTCTCTACTGCTCCTCCTTTCTAATTAGGGGAACCTCGGGGCAAAAATACGGCCTCAAATATCAGCTGTGGCTGCATATTCCTTCCTTTGGGGCACCCTGATGCATTCTCATGTTGAATAGCTCTGGGTTTTCCATTATGGGCTGAATCGTGGCCCTAAGATTCAAATACTGAAGCCCCAAGCCCCCCGTGTGACGGTGCCCAGAGACAGGGTCTTTAGGGAGTAACGAAGGATAAGTGAGATTGTAAGAGTGGGGCCCTGATCTACCAGGACTGTGATCTTGTAGAAGAACAGAGAGGTGTCTGTCACTCTCTGCCGTGTGAAGACAGAAAGCAGCTCTACGATCCAGAAGACCACCCTCAAGAGCGCAGCCATGCCACCTCCCTGGTCTCAGCCTCCAGCCTCCAGGACTATGAGGAAAGACACTTCTGTTGATGTCAGGGCCGCCCCTGACCGAGACCCCTCCAGGTAGGCCACTTGCTTAAGCTCCTGCTCCCACAAACACACGTGGAGAGGACTGTTCTCTGCACAGGGACACACGGTGTGCTGTGCGACAGGAGAGAGATCTTGAGCCTCGGGACCCCACCAGTCTTCTTAAATGGGCAATAAACATGGCCGCCCCCAGCCCCAGACAGAGACATTATTCGGCTGGACAGTACCCAAGCTCCCCTCTGCTGCAGAGGGGACACTACCTCTGTCTTTTAAGGCTGTTGACTCTACAACCACCCTTGAAAGGACAGTCTGGACCAAAGGGAAGTCAATGTCTTTGCTTAGAAGATGCTCAGAAACACAGGAGACCCAGAGAGAGCAGCCTTTCAACATGGCGGAGGAAAACCTTAACCCTGACCAGTCCACTCAATACAGATTTACTGAGTTGTGCACACAGCTGAGTATCAAGCATATAATGTCAGTAATATAGATAGAGCCCAAGGAACCTTGGAGACCAGAGAAGGGAAGTTGAAGTTAATTGAAATGTGCCCATTATGACTCATTCACTATGTTGACCATGCTTTTCTATTTGGCGATATGTTTTGTTGGTGTATGGGAGTAAAGAAAAATCTATTTCTGAAAAACATCATGAGTTTACTAATATCTTCTGTTATTCAGCCCTGTCTGTTGACTAATGTGTGAAATTCTTCAAAAGAGAATTCTCCTACCCCATGAATTCCAGGAACATAACCTTCCAGATTTGGAAAGGAGTACACCACTGGAATTTTATTTCTTACTGGTCTTGGGCCATAGAGCTCTGATTTATAATTCAGAGAAATGAAATCTTTGTCTACATTATTATTACATCAAATATTTTGGCATTTACCTAAGTGCTTGGTTATATATTCCCACTGAAATAAGTCAAATAGATTTTTTTTAAAGACCTAATGTTTATGGAGCAGTTTTTATTTAATCTCTGTAACAAAGCTCCGAGGGATGAATTATTTTCATTTCCATCTTACAGGTACCCACATGGAAAGTACAGAGCAATTATACAACTAACTCTAGATCATAAATGTTAATAAGTGACTGATGAAAAATTACTTTCTCTTCACGTTTTTGTAATGACATCATATCATTACACTGATAATAGTTTATTTTCTAAATTGGGTGCAGTTTTAGGTATATAAAAATACTGGGGAAACACATCCATTCACGCTGTATATTTAAACAACTTGGAAGCTCAGTATGATTTTGTTTCCTATAAACACAGATTAAGAAACACTGACTAGGGGTGCCTGGGTGTCTCAGTCAGTTAAGCGGCTGCCTCCGTCTCAGGTCATGATCCCAGGGTCCTGGGATCAAGCCCTGAGTCGGGCTCCCTGCTCAGCAGAAAGTCTGCTTCTCTCTCACCTTCTGCCCCTCCTCCTGCTCATGTGCACTCTCCCTCTCTCTCTCTCAAATAAATAAAATCTTAAAAGAAAAACAGAAAAGAAGAAAGAAAGAAACAAAGAAAGAAAGAAAAAGAAAGAAAAAAAAAAGACTAGTGACATTTCTACCCACACCCAAGAGCCTATAGACAAATAAATATGGTTTAAGTCTTACCAATCTTAAACAATTTAGGTGAACAAGAAACTTTTCCAATGAAGAAGCAAAATACCAGATTAATAAAAACAGAGCTAATATGTATAACTATACTTGAATTCTCTCTGAATTACTTCGTACTTTAGTGACATGAAACATATGTGATGTCCCCATCCTCCAATGGGAGGAAAAGCACCTACCATTTAACCAAGAAGCAATTTTGAGATATAAAAGGCATAAACCCAGTCTTAAACGTTTTCTTCTTGGTGTGGCTTTCTTGAAGCAACCTGGGTCCACTGATACAGGAATGGATAGACACACACATGAATATTATGCAACCATAAAAAAGGATGAGATTTTGCAATTTTGATAACAAGGATGGATCTACAGAGTATTAAGCTAAAACAGATAAGTCAGACCAACAAAGATAAATGCCATATGATTTTGCCCTTTTTTGGAATCTATTCAACGAAATAAATGAAGAAGCAAACAAAAAGCACAATCAGATCTATAAACAGAGAACGAACAGATGGTTGACAGAGGGGGCAGGGGTGGGGGATGGGCAAAATGGGGGAAAGGGAGTGGAAGGTACAGGCTTCCAGTTACCCAGTGATTCAGTCCCAGGAATAAAAGGCACAGCACAGGGAATACGGTCAATGAGATTATAATAGCGTTGAATGGTGTCCAATGGTGAGCATAGAATAGCGTATAAAGAAGTTGAATCACAATGTTGTACATCTGAAACTAATGTAACGTTGTGTGTCGCCTATATTCAAATTTTAAATTTAAAAAATACATAAAAATAAATAAAAAGGAATGTTTTCCTCTACGGGAAGCGCCGTCACCTAGTTCATGGCTGCCAGCTGTTCCTTTCGGAGCCCCAGGGGATGTTCACGCCATCTATTTCTCTTCCAACGCTACTGCGTTTACAAATTGATTTTTCCTATGTAGTGCATGGGGTCCTGGCAGGAAATGACGCGCCTTCAAGCTGAAAAAAGAGAGATGGCTGAGAAAGCGAATATTTGCCAATAATGGTTGAGTTTTGGAAAGTGACAACGGTCACAGTGGGTGGCCATTATGACCCTTAACCTGTGGGAGTAGGAAAGAGAGTGGTTATAGAGCCTGGAGAAGGGCTAGTTCTCTATGTCATTGCCATTCTCTTAATATAATAAACAGAGGGGCGTCGGGGTGGCTCGGTGGGTTAACCGCCCCTCTGACCCTGCTCCTCTTCCCTTCCCGCTCACTCGCTCTCTCTCTCAAATAAATAAATAAACGAATAAGTAAACAAACAAACAATAAGCAGCATTTGAAGAACATTCCTTTGGGGACGCCTGGGTGGCTCAGTTGGTTAAGCAGCTGCCTTCGGCTCAGGTCATGATCCCAGCGTCCTGGGATTGAGTCCCACATCTGGCTCCTTGCTCGGCAGGGAGCCTGCTCCTCTCCCTGCCTCTGCCTGCTTGTGTTCTCTCTCTGTCAAATAAATAAATAAAATCTTTAAAAAAAAAAAAAGAACATTCCTTTGGATGAAGTGCTTTGTACATTTCTGAATGTTTTCCTTAGGAACATTCTTAGCTGTGTAATTACACACTCAATCTCACCGGCGTCCAAGCAAAAGCTTCCCCGTGGCAGTTTGGGGCATTTCTGCCATCACCCTGAAGAATATGGCTCATTGGGATCCCATTTGGCTCTGTTCTCCCATGGCCCCTCCAAGACTCTGATCACTGAGTTCCCTCAACTGTTCCTTCCCTTGTATCTGCCTCATGTAGTGGGCAAAGTGCACCGGGGCCACAGGAGGCCATGGGGTCACAGGGCTGTCACACCCACAACTCCATTGGCGAGTCACTGACTCATTGTGAGGGATGCTGCTAAACCAGTGTGCCAAGAGGTTCCTAAGATGTCACGTTAGTTCATCCCCATAACATCACCCGGCCTCTGGCTACATAGACAACATGCAAACACATACGCGCATGAAAACTTATCAACAGTGATGGTAAAATGGCAGATTCTCACATTTTTCTTCCTCATTTTTATGTATTTGATGTTTAAAACTTCATATACCTGGTATTATATGGATACATTATTTATATATATAAATATATACATATTTTGGAATAAACTGTATGGTTGAATTTATGACAAAAAGTCCCTTGGGAATGCCCCTGTGGGAAGATCCCAACAAATATGTAAAAAGCATCCAAATACTCAGATGAAATGATAAATAATATGCTTATAAGGAGGAGCGATCAAGGCATAGCTAAATCAAAGGCAAGGATTTTCTTATTAGCATGCTATTTACTTTGAAAGGAATTTTCTGGGAACCATAAAAATGACTCAACTTCCCCATTCTATCCTATTTGTAATGAATTTGGGACGTTCAGATTTTGGTTGGTGGTTCAAAGATTCAGAACTTCAATTTTTAATTTCATTGCCAAACAGAGGATGAGATCCTTGAAAGTTTTAAAACATTCAGCATATTCATCACGAACAGCCTTGAGGAAGGTGATACAACATACAAGCAAATAATATCTTCAAATCGTACCACATGTTCTTGGCATGAGATCACTAGGTTAATACACACGGTATGAAAGGGATGTGCAATCTTCCCACGGTGATTAACCTTGTAAAAGTTTTCCATGAGTCTCCGCCCCAAGGAGGAAGGTGAACTAGGTATGCTCCCACCAAGTCTCCCTTTGAGAGAGAACTACTACTGTTCCCAGCAACAATGCTGAGCCCTTGATATCATGATGGTAAGGAGATCCTCTTCCCATTACCTCGCTGACATCTTGGCTGCTTCCATGTTTTGGTGATTATAAACAAAGCTGCTATAAATACTTGTGTGCAGATCTTTGGTGGACCTAAGTCTTCAATTCCTTTGGGGGGATCCCAAGGAGCACAATTGTTACATCATATGGTGAGAGTATGCTCAGTTTTGCAACAAACCGCTAAACTGTCTTCCAAAGTGCCTGCCCCATTCTGCGTGCCCACCAGCAGTGAGTGACTTTCCCCATCTTTGCCAGCACTTGGTATTGTCGGTGTTTGGATTTTGGCCATTCTGATAGGTGTGAAATCCATGTGCTTTGTCTTACAAAGTGAACGCTATGCCCCTAATTCCAAACTAGTATTTTGTTTCCCCAACCGTGCATTCTTCCAGTAGAACTGTCTCGTGTAAGCCTTCGCGGGCATTCTGTCATGGTGATCTTAGACTTTCCTGTCACCGGTCAGTGTCCCTGAGTCCACGCTGCCAAAACGGAAAGAAGCCCCGTGTGGAGTCAGTGTGAGAATCGACTGGAATGTAGGTTCAGCCATCTGCTCAGATCTCCAGGACGCAGTTCCTAAGAGGGACCAAACTCCTAGAAACTGAGAATTTTAGAATTTAGTAATTCTAATTCTAAATTCCCACTTGGGAATTTGCTTACCTTATGTGTGATCCTGTCCTGACTTCTGACATTCTAAACCCACCCCACCTTCCTGCTCCCCAATATATTCTATAATAGTTTCTCCATAATGATTCAAATTTCAAAATATCCCTAAAATCAGATCATTCTTCTAGAAAAGATGTTGAAAATCTGATAAGACCAGCACATGCTTTATATGGGGGCTTGGTAAACTAACGCCATGGGCCAAGCCCTCCTGCGTGACTTTGGATGAAGTTAGCTGGGGCGCCTCCACACCTGTCCATGCAGGTTTGTGGCTGCTTTCACACCACAGGAGGAGACCCGAGTGGTGGGGACAGAGACCGTTGGATGGCCCAAGCTTGAGATACCTACTATCTGATCCTCTAGCAAAACCATTCGCCAGCCCTGTTTTAAAGGCTCACAGCTTACGTCTGATTTTATTTGTCTGTGAATAATGTCAGGAGGTTAAATCAGTTTCAATTGCTTGAGAACCGACCAACTAGATTCTGAAAGCCGGAGTCGGAAGTTCAGTTTTGGCCCAAGGACACTAGCTGACCTCCAGAGAGTCAGTCCCAACCTCAGGACCCTAGCTTCGCGACTAAATGTCGTCTGTCTGTGCCCCAGTCACCTGCCTGTGACACAGGCTTCAGGGTCATACCCACCTCCTAGGAAGCACTTGAGAATTTTCCATAATAAGGCATACAGATATGGAGCCCAGCGTTTGGCATAGATAGAGGGTTTAAAGTGATCATTTTTAAATTTCTCAAGATCGACACGTGCACGTGCACACACACGCACACACACACACAACACCCACTGAGATGGAAAATGAGTAACCTCCCAAACGTAATTGTGACGTTACCAACACAAATTTACACTCGTAATTCTAAGAGTCCGGGAATAAGTCCTGGCTTCTTGTTGGGATTTCGCTTATGAGCCAGGTAAGTTTCTGCCCAAGAAAAATGAAAAAGACAGAAAGAAATGCCATGTTAGCATCCTGACTATTCCACCGGAGGGCTGGAAAAACAGAAAATAGTGCTATGTACTATTACTTCCCACTAGCTGCTGAAAGCCACAGTTAGGATTTTAAAAATAGCCAATTCTGTAGAAAGTCTCATTATATTAGGGTAACGTGGTGTTCTCCACCTCCTGGGCAGACAGTGGGATATTAATCTTCACAGCAAATGATACGGTAAGTGAATTGGAGAAAAGCGGGAACCACAGAAGGGATCTGCATGTTGTTAAAGTCCTATCGCGAAATAGACGCTGGAAATTTACATTCCGAGACAAAAGGAGAGGAAAAAAAAAAGACAAAGGATGTGTAAAAAATACTTTCAGTGATGTTTAAAATGTACCTCGTTTGGGGATTCATTGATTTTTATTCTTTAAAACAGGGCTTTTTTATTTCCAAATATGACATGTGCATTATTCAGCCAACTAAAGAACAGTACAATTTGTTGCCAACTCCATCATCAATTCTGTTTTAATCTTCCCTGGGTACTGAAGTAAAACATGCTGAGCTGTAGATTTCCTTTGCTGTGGCAGGAGAAATTTACTAAGCAATATCGCTGCTTTTCCTGGAGGTTTTCAGCTCTGCCTTTTCCTTGGGAGCTCACCCTTCTGCGGCTGTGGGACGCGGCCAGTTGTCTGGGAACTGTGGCGTGTCACAGTGTGTGCTCCATCGATTAACCATGAAAACGGTAATGGAACTGCCATTGATCCCTGAAATGGCTCCTCCGAAATCCTTTAGGACGTCCACAGGGTCACTACTCATGTTCCGTCGTGAGGATAAGCTTCAAGCTCTCTGACTGCTTGCTAACCACCACCTGCAATAAACTGCTTACCTTTCCATTACGAGCTGAACAATTGCCTGCCAGAGTGGAGTGTAGGAAAAATAGATAAAAAGCTCCCAAACTTCACAATGGCAGAAGGAGTCGTTGGCATGACCGAGTTTGAGAATGCTCGGTCTGGAAAAGAACTCTCATGCTCACCGGGAAGTATCAGGTGACTCAGTCTCTCATTTTGAATTTCCAGAATTTAACAGTAAAAAACGGACTGCCTCGGCATGCCACTTTTAACTTCTCAAAGCACTTTCACATTTCCTCTACTTGCTTACTTCTTAGGGTTTTTATATAGGGACAACTTCTAAAAATAAGGAAAACCATCGTGAAACTCTAAGAAGTATTAAATGGCTATGTAAGAATCACTAAAGGTAGAACTCCAGGTCAGATTTGCCATCTACATACAGACCCACCCACCCATCCACTCATCCATTTATCCATCCATCCATCCATCCACCCATCTACCATCCACTCATCCATTTATCCATCCATCCATCCATCCACCCATATACCATCCACTCATCCATTTATCCATCCATCCATCGATCCACCCATCTACCATCCACTCATCCATCCATCCATCCACCCACCCATCCACTCATCCGTTTATCCATCCATCCATCCACCCATCTACCATCCACTCATCCATCCATCCATCCACCCACCCATCCACTCATCCATCCATCCATCCATCCACCCATCTACCAACCACTCATCCATCCATCCATCCACCCACCCATCCACTCATCCATTTATCCATCCATCCATCCACCCACCCATCCACTCATCCATCCATCCATCCATCCATCCACCCATCTACCATCCACTCATCCATCCATCCATCCACCCACCCATCCACTCATCCATTTATCCATCCATCCATCCACCCATCTACCAACCACTCATCCATCCATCCATCCACCCACCCACCTACCCATCCACTCATCCATCCATCCATCTACTCACCCACCCATCCACTCATCCATTTATCCATCCATCCATCCGTCCATCCACCCATCTACCATCCACTCATCCATCCATCCATCTACTCACCCACCCATCCACTCGTCCTTTTATTCATCCATCCATCCACTCACCTATCCACCATCTACCCATCTAACCCAGCAAGGTTCTTCACTGAGTCACTCACTGACAAGTACAATGATGGATACGAATTTTATTTTCCTATTATTCCAACCAAATTCATGGTAGTTTAGCACCACTAACAAAACCCAAACATGATCCAGGGAAATTCAAGAAAAGTGCCTCATCAGTATAGAGAAAGTATGTGTATCACCATGTCTCTCTACCACGAGCCTGAACTATTTTGTATGAGCATCAAGAGCAAACAAGTTTATGTCTATTGAAAGTGAAGAATGTTTAGAGTCACTTAAGTTAGAAGTGTTATGATTGCTGTGAAGAATGTGTGGGAAATGATGTACGAAGTCTTTGGTGAATGGCTCTATTCCAATGCACACATTTTTTATTGTTAACACATAACATGAAATCATGCTCTTAACAAATTTTTAAGTGTACAATACTTAGTTAGCAACGCTGTCTCCCATAACAATTACGTGTATATATTGTTATATCAAACAATTATGATATTGGTAACTATACCACAACGTTGTACAGTGGATCTCTAGAACTTACTCATCTTGCTTAACTGAAACTTCAGGCCCACTGAATATCTCCCCTTCTCCCCCACCCCTGCCCCTGGAAACCGCCATTCTACTCTCCGCTTCCATTAAGTATAACTATTTTAGATAACTCATACGAGTGGAATCACGCAGTATTTGTCTGTGACCAGCGTATTTCACTCAGCGTAACACACACCAGGTTTATCCGTGTTGTTGCATGTGGCAGGCTCTCCTTTTTTAAAGTTGAATTAAAAAAAATAAAATAATAAATAAATAAATAAAAATAAAGTTGAATAATATCACATGGTGTGTGTGTGTGTATCTCCCCACGTTTTCTTCATCCATCTATCAGTCCGTGGGCATTTAGGTTGTTTCCACATCTCAACCATTACCAGTAACGCTGCACTGAACATGGGTGTGCAGAGATCTCTCCAAGGCCCTGATTTCCGTTCTTTTGGATGTATACCCAGGAGTGCAATCACTACATCACACGGTAGTTTTATTTTTAATTAAGATCTCTGTTTTCCATAGTAGCTGGACTGTGTTACACTCCCGCCGACAGTGTGCAAGGATTCCGACTTCTTGACATCTTTGGTGACACGTATCTGTTTTTTAGTACTAGCCATTCTAACAGGTGTGGGCTAAATGTCACTGTGGCTCTGATTTACATTTCCCAATGATCAGTGATGCTGAGCACCTTTCCATGTACTTGGCCATGTGGGTGTCTTCTTTGGAGAAATGTCTACTCAAATGCCAACATGAAGAAAGGTTTATAAACCAACAGATCAGAATAGAGAGCCCATTAACAAACCCATAAATGTGCAGTCAGTTGATCTTTCATAAGAATTCACACTATGGGGACACCTGTGTGGCTCAGTCAGTTAAGCATCCGGCTCTTGGTTTTGGCTCAGGTCGTGATCCCAGGGTACTGGGATTGAGCCAGAGTCAGGCTCTGTGCTCAGCGATGAGTCTGCTTGAGGATTCTCTCCCTCTTCCTCTGCCCCTCTCCCTGTTCTCTCTTTCTAAAATAAATAAATAAATCTTAAAAAAAAAAATACTTTATACAAAGAGCCAAGAATACACAATGGGGAAAGGATAGTCATTTCAACAAATGGCAGTTGGGAACATATCCACATGAAAAAGAATGAAATTGGACCCTTAACTTAAACCATACACAAGAATCAACTCAAAATGGATGAAAGACTAAAATGTAAGTCCTGAACTATAGAACTCTTCAGGGAAAACATTTGAAAAAAGCTTCTTGATACTGGTCTTGGCAGTGATTTCATGGACGAGTGCAAAAGCACATGTATTTTGAAAATAACACTGGGATACCTTACCTGCAGAGGGAAGGCAGCCTGGGGACACATGGGGAGCCGGGAAACCCCTGGGAGGTTCGCATGGCCATCTAGGAAAGGCTCAGTGGGGGCTTGCATTAGATCAGCAACAGAAAGGTGGAAAGAACTTAGCAAACTGATCTTCACATTGGAGGCGGAATCCAACAAAACCCAAAAAACACAATCGGAGTGGAGATCCCTGCTGCTTCCGTGACTAACACGAAGTGATAGAAACCTGAAGTCTGTCCCTTAATTTCCATAAGCCTCAGGGTCATTACCTGCAAAAAAGAACAACAGATCATGCCTACTTTTTTTGGGCTGATGTAAGCCTTAGAGATGACGAGTGTACAACACGTCTTAGTGTTGCGGCCGGCAAGTAATATCAGTTTGTCGACTCCGTTGTTCCTTCCTCCACCCATTGATGGGGGCAAGAATCAGGATGTGGTATCTTTTTCACCTTCCCTTTGGGCACCGAGGCTGGTTCCCGTCCCTGATCCCAGACGAGGTTCATGAGTAGGGTGCTCTCAGGCGTTTCAGTCTCGGTGATGGGAGGGAGGGAAAATGAGCACTTTAAGGGAGCTTCCCCGGAAGGACAGAATAGACCGCAACGTCAGAGACTTGGATGAAGCCGGGGGTCACGGTGAGCGGCCATGTGGGGGACAGGAGAGAAAGCTGGACGTGAGCCGACGGTCAGACTGGCAGCCATGCCGCCCGGGTGGGGAAAACCCAGAGACGCCTGGCAAGGGGAGGGCCAGAGTCATGTTCCCCCGTCTGTCGTTGGGGTGTGTTTGGAGCCAGCGACCAGCCTCCTGGTCAGCGGTGGAGGCTGAGTACTTTTTTCACTGTGTGATATCAATCCCTCTGTTTGTCAAATAAAAAGGACGCCAGACTGGGATTAGGATGTATGTTTATCTGAGTCACAGTTCTGCAGATGATCAATTATACTTTTTAAAAAGGCTATTAGATGGTGATCCTTTCCAATAAAATTATTAACATGATATTTTTCCAGGAAAAAAAATTAGGTCATGGTGACTCATAGTTTAATGTTTAAAAACAGAAAAATCGTCACATGGGGGAAAAAGTAATACCTAGCAGCCATGGGTTCAAGTCGTATATGTTGAATAAATTAATGATTTGACAAATATGGATCCAACGGATTAGGTGACCCCCCCCCATGGTCCATTTAACAATCATGCTTACCATTAAGAAGCAGTTGTGCATGAAATCTTATGTTTTATGGTCAAGAATTATTTATTTTGAGAAGCAATTCCTAGAAAAAATTCTGTGCATTGTGTCCTCAATCTAGCAAGCACAGTAACTCGCTAAAAGACGACATTTATCTCTCTTCTCTCAGTATTTCAGATCCTTTTTTTTTTTTTTTAAGATTTTATTTATTTATTTATTAGGAAAGAGAGAGAGGGAGAGAGAGCATGAGAAGGGAGAAGGTCAGAGTGAGATGCGGACTTCCCATGGAGCTGGCAGCCCGATATGGGACTCAATCCCGGGACTCCGGGATCATGACCTGAGCCGAAGGCAGTTGCTTAACCAACTGCGCCACCCAGGCGCCCCAGTATTTCAGATCCTTAAATAGAACTTCATACAACATGAACATGATCATACCCTCACTTTTTTTTGAGGGGGTAAGGGTATAATTCTACCTATATTTTTAAAAATATGTTTAAAAATTTACAAAATAGGGGCGCCTGGGTGGCTCAGTCATTAAGCGTCTGCCTTCGGCTCAGGTCATGATCCCAGGGTCCTGGGATCGAGCCCTGCATCAGGTTCCCTGCTCCACAGGAAGCCCGCTTCTCATTCTCCCACTCCCCCTGCTTGTATTCCCTCTCTTGCTGTGTGTCTGTCTCTCTCTGATAAATAAAATCTTTAAAAATAAATAAATAAATAAATAAAAATAGATAAAAAATAAAAATTTACAGAAAAATATTAAACCCCAAAGTTAACTATTTTATTTATTTACTTACTTATCCCAAATTTAACTATGAAATGATTAGCTCATGCGTTCTTTTGAAGGTGTCCAATATGGCGCCACCCATGGGGTCTCAGAAGGGAATGTCCCAATCACCCAGTCCCTCAGGCATGGTTTCCCAGTTTGCGTGGACTAGGCATCCACGGCCAGGTCCCATGTTCTTTATTTCTGAAAACATAAGATGCATTTGGATCATCTAATTTAAATTAATAATTATTATATGTGTTTTGTGTAGAAATGATTATCCCTGAAGACATGTTTGGGATGAAACAACTAAGATGTGTGAGCTTGGCACCTCCTTCCGGTAGATGGATGTCCTGTCACTGAAATCAACATATTTCTTCAAATATCACTGTTAGGAAGACTTACGCCCATCGATCAGGGACCCGGTATGGGAGTAGATGTGATATACATCTACTTGGGTGTGTGTAGATACACACACACACACACACACACATATTCATGTGGGATTATCTGTCATCTGCACGCACATATACACTAGTGTGGGAATGTGTTGTATGTAGACCCACACATATA
Organism: Nasua narica; assembly: GCA_028533885.1. Taxonomy (NCBI): domain Eukaryota; kingdom Metazoa; phylum Chordata; class Mammalia; order Carnivora; family Procyonidae; genus Nasua; species Nasua narica. Next base: position 1,955,732 of record CM052807.1, read on the forward strand.
TACACATACATGCACACACACACATGTACTAGTAATGGAATATATCCATGTATACGTTTCCCTAATTAGTCTTTCCCGGGACCACACTTTGTCTCAGGTTTGCCTGCTCCTAAGAGGTCTTTAAAACAAAGGATCTAAGAGCCTGCCCTTCCTTGGCGCTTTTCCAGTGGAGCTGAAACGTCCATCGACAGTCTTGCAAGAGACCTTCTACTCTAGTGAGGCCTCTGCCTTGATTCTGACACCAAATAAGTCTGAGATGGTCATCTGTGCTCCCCAAGTGCCTCCCGACCCCACACCTGAGTAGGCTACCCGCTGACCAGAACTCAGGCTCGAGCCCTCCCCACCACGGTCTCCTCCTCCCAGGGGCTCCGGGCGCGCTGGGCCTGGATGGGCCCTCTGCTGGGCATCGCAGGGGACCTCAGCAAAGAGGGCCTTAAAGACGCAGGTAAGCGAGAGGGGAAAATCACCCCCGAGAGTTCCATATGGAAACTACAGAGAAGAATAAAGTGTCCACAGACCAAAGCTGGAATTCTATGTGCTCAGAGGTAGAAGAAGCAAGCAAAATCGTGCTATTCCCTTTGAGCACGTGAGAGCGTGCTCGAAGAGCATGGGAATTTTTTTCCTAGCAAATAATGTTGGCCATCCTGCTGGGCTCCTTCTAATGGCAATGAGAAAAACAAAAATAAAAACAATTTTATTTCAAAATTCCTTGCGTAATCCTCTGCTTAAAAGAATTTCTCCCTGATAAGACTTAAAACATGTATTTGCAAAATAAAAATGACAGAGATTAAACCTACTATGTGTATTTTGTGGTAGGGTTTATTTATTTTTTAAAAAATTTCCTTTAAGGGCCCCTGGGTGGCGCAGTTGGTTGAGCGACTGCCTTCAGCTCAGGTCATGATCCCGGAGTCCCACGTCGGGCTCCCGGCTCCATGGGGAGTCCGCTTCTCACTCTGACCTGCTCTCTCTCACTCTCTCTCTTTCCTAATAAATAAATAAATTAAATTAAAAAAAAATTCCTTTAATAAAAAAAGCAAATGAAGTCAATGGTAGATTGATAAAAAAAAAGCTTAAAGATGTGATTTTCCAAATACTATTTAGAATATAATTCCAATTTTTATTGAACTTTGAAGACATTTAGTACCCTCACTATTAAAGTGCTTTTCCTAACGACATCAGTTTTAAATACTTTGCGGTAATGATTTATATAACTCGAAGTGGTTATATTCCATACTTCATTACTTTCCCCCAAATGATCATTGATTTGATAATTACTTGATATTTTAAAGCCTGAAGACATAATGTCCTTGAAAATGTTTCAAATGTCTTGTTCTAAGCAAAAATAAATTACATGAACTTAGACATGATTTATTTTTTCAACAAAGATAAAGATCATTTTATTTTATCTTAATTAAGACTGTTTAGCAATATATCTTACCAAAGAAATCAAAATGCAGTTTGCTAACAGACTGTAAAGCGAGACATTTCTCTGGATAGCATGTGAACATTATTGTGCTTTACTAGAAGGACCCAGGATTGGCCATGGAAACATGACTCACTGACTCCCCTCCGGCTTCTGTCCTAACTCTCTGATGTGCGACTTGTGTCTCTGCAAAGTGAACTGACATTTAAATGCGAGAAGTTTGATTCACTTTGATCATTCAATTAGTCTGGGGCTTTGTCACTTGTTTATATTTAAGTCTTGTCCCTTAACTTTAGCAGGCTGAAGATTTTAATCAAGCGAGTGTTCATCGCCCGCATTGCCCATTTCTATATACACCCAAGAAACTTCCTGGGAGACGCATTTTCTATGTTGGAGAAACTGAAATAGGGTAGATGAGGAAAGTAAATTTTGTTCAGAGTATTGCATATAGCTGTAGTTGACATTAACATACACTGGGCGGGGTGGGGGTCACCAAGACCTCATGGTTTGGGGGTTAGCGGGAACACCGGCCCTTTCTCTGAGAATCATCCGTGTAAAAGATCCCATTACCTTCAGTCCAGCACGAACCCCCATTTTGGACCGGTGCCTCGGAATACCCACTTCAAAACCAGGATCTTACTTTCCTCCTTTCTTCTTGTGCCTGCTGATTGTATTTATCTTCTCGCTGTGCATCTCCAGATCTTGGGCTTATGGGTCAGTTTGGAAAAGGGAAAACCAAAACCGAAACCCACCTATGAGTGAACTTCCATTCACAGGCATTACCTGAGTATTTGCCAAGTGAGTATAGGAAGGAAGCTTGGATCTCCAGTATCCGATCTGCTGTCTCTCATGCAAAATAACTCATAATTTTCCCAGGCACAAAACACAAAACTGAGGCTTTCCTTCCAGGCCCTCAAAATTACTACTTAGAAACCATCAGGTTGTCTTCCAAAAGGATAAGAACAACTATTGACCTACTGTTTGTATATACCCATTAGCTTAAAAAAAATCAAACTGTGTATAGCTTTACCAACTTTATTTATATAGCTTTATTAATTTATTAACACAAAGTAGAGAAGGTAAGTTCCACTCAAATGTATTGTTTCTTTGAAGAATCTTTCACCCCAAATATCTGACTACGTTCCCCAGATGACTGGAAATACGACATCAGCCAAGGACAAATTTCTAAGAAACACATACGAAGGGTTTTGTACTGTCAGCTGAATGCAGTTCCAACACTTGAGATGGAATTTGCCATCTCTGAGCTCAGTCCTGGTCAGTCAGAGAAATGGTTAAGGAAGCAAGTACCAGCTCCTGGGATGGCGAGGGGCAGGGCTGCGGGTCGAGGAATGATCTAGGAGCATTGCCGGGGAATAGTGGGGAGTCACGTTTTCTCCGGGCGACCTGTGTCTGCCTCACAGTTCCCAGCAAGACTGCGGCGGTCGGGGCCCTCGCTGCGGGCTGGGCGAGCCTGCCGATAGCATCCTCTCTCCCCCAGAGATCTCTCTCAAGCCTGTGACCTTCACTATGTCAGCACACTGGGACACCGTTAGTCAGAATTAGGTTTGGCCTTCAGTAAGAGTAACCTCAAAAATGGGAATGAAAAAGGATCGAAGCTTCCCACGCACAGACGTATCCCAGAGACCGCACCCAAGAAGGCGGAGAAGCTATGGGATCCGAGGCAGGTTTCCACAGAGCCTGTAGCCACCGCTGGGCCGGCTGCAGAGCGGGTTCCTGATAAACTCTAAGTTTAGGGACTGAATTACTTCACCAGGATTTGGGCGTCAGACGGTTCTAGAGCTGAATCCTACTTTGGCCTCTTACTAATTATGCGACACTGAGTGTGTTCCTTGATTCTCTGGACCAGCTGCTCTCTGTACAACGTTCTCTTGGGGAGATGAAATGAAATCAGGCGTGCATGGGGGCCAGGGACGTGGTTGGTCTTGACCTCCGTCCGTGTCTCTTCCCTTCCCTTCTTCACGTTCAAAGTCACCCTTACTCCTTCGCACTCATCCCTGACACCAAGGTTGACTGGTGACATTTTAAAATGTGGCATCATTGTATTTCAGTAAATACTAATAGGTAAACATGGCCTCTCGACTCCAGAAATCCAAAGAGGCTGAAAAGAAGATAACAGGGTGAGAGCCACCCTGAGTCTCCAGGGTGAATCACTGGTCCCTCGTAAATTCAGGGCAAGGTCTGTCTTCATGACTTGCCCCATGGTGAGGTCCTGACTACCCTCCTGACACCAAGACCTACAGAGAAACGAATCGGGATTGTGCTCGGTTTTAGACAGAGTGATTAGAAAATATTTTTATTAATTCTTAACGTTTCCTCCCATCCGTTAATGCATTTTTTCTCAAGGACCCATCCTGCTCAGAAGGTAAATATTCAGCTTCTGGCAGGAATTAAAATTATGCCACACAATAAATGAAAATGACGACATTTGGATTAATGAGACACCAACACTAACATGTTTCTTACCACGCTAAAGGACGGATTTATAAATCCATTCGAAATTGTTCATATTGTTTTTCAGTGCAGTAGAACATACAATAAAAGTGTTTCTTCACTATTTTTTAAAAAAGTAACTCCATAATTTCTTAAATATCTTTCCACGAATAGAACTTAAAAGTTCATTGCAATAGAAAAACAACAACAACAACAACAGGATTTTGAGTCGAGGAAAATCTTATGAAATATGGGAGTCTGAGAGTTATCATGTGACTTTAATAAAGCATTTGATTCTTTGTGCTTTCAGCTGGAATTAATGATAATACATGCATCAATTATTAGTTTTCGTGCTCTCCACTCTACAGTGTCCTTTCTCACCATTTCTCAAGAGAACGTATGGCGATACTATTAGTCACGCACATGTGGTATGGCCGTATGCACGCAAAGAGACACAACTCACGCAAAAAATGCGTGACCACACATATCTACTTTCTGCGTGTCCTCCCTCCTTCCTCACTTATGGGACATTTTACGCATTTTTCACTTAATATAGAATGCTAACTATCAGGAATTAGTGTTTTACTCTGCTTTTTAGAGAGTATCATGCTTTTTTTTTTTTAAAGATTTTATTTATTTGAGAGAGAGAGAGAGAGAGCACCAGCAGGGGGAGGGGCAGAGGGAGAGGGAGAAGCAGGCTCCCTGCTGAGCAAGGAGCCCGACGCAGAACTCGATCCCAGGACCCCATGGTCCCAAGATCATCCCCTGAGCTGAAGGCAGACGCTTCACTGACTGATCCCTCCAGACCCCAGAGAGTATCATGCTTTATACTGCTGTGTATTTCTGTCTGAATAAATGACAACGTCTTCCACATTGTATTGTAGGTGCTCAATACATGTGTGTTGGCTAATGGATACAGAATTTTCCCAAATGTACTGTTTCTCTTTGAGCTTCAGTTTGCTGGTGGCCCTCTTGTGCGGTACCTGAATGTGGGGAAAACCATCAAGCTCAAAGAAAGCAGCACCAAGGGCAAGCGTGCCGCCAGAAGGCTGCTAGCTCCCAGGCTCCCCGACTTCCTTAAACCACAACTGCCATTGCCTGAAACCTCATTGCCTGAAACCTCATCCTAACCATTGAGGAAAACACCTGATGAATTCTGTAATTGGAAACTTTCATGCAAAATGCGAACCCAAAGACGAATGGAAATGGAAAGTCATGGTTTTATTTTTTGCCATGAAATGATCTCCAATTCCACCAATAATTGGTTTCTTTTGTTAAAGCCAACTTCTTCCCCAGTGCAGTAGCTTTCTTTAGTCTTGTTCTATTTTCCACAAGGCTTATACCCTACGTGGAACACATTAAGCCCTGGAGGCAGGACTAGAAACAACAGCCAGCAGAGCACATACTTCTCTGTGGAGGTCAGAGCGTCCTGGGCAAGGCCGCGTGCCCTCGCTGTGTGTGGGGTGGACGCGATTCCTGACCGTCGTCCCCGCTCTGCTCCTGAGACTTCCGACAGCGGGCAGGGGAACCACCGAGAGAGGCCGGGGGGATCAATGTGTTGACAGATTAGAATGGGGCGTCAGGATGAACTCATGTTTGGTTTACTATGGATAAGAGCGCGCACACAGAGATGTTTATGAGTGTGTACATGCGCGCTTGGTACACGCACATCTCTCGCTATGACAGCTGAGAGAAAGGACCGGAGATCAAGGCCGCCCCAGCTGCAACAAGCCCACCTGGCACCCAGATCTCAGTTCCCATAAAAGAAAAGGAAGCTGGGCTCCCGGGAGAAGTGGCTGCATCGAGAGCTGGGACAGGAAGTGTGCAAGACGAACCCGGAGCACCCGCGGAGAAACGCCGAAGCGGAAAACTGAGACACTTTCCAGGGGCCAAAGCTGGGACACCTTGAGCCCCCAAATAAGGAAGTAAGTGATAGCGGGTTACAACCCAGGGTACAAGATAAATATCCATGACTGCATGCTGATATAAACAAAGGACACCAAAAACAGAAACAAGGAAGTCTGAGAAAATGTCACCGCCGAGAGGCACCTGAGGCACCGCGTGACTAAGTGTAACGCGGTGTCCCGGATAGGGTCCCGGACATGCGATAAAAAAAGGAGGAATTCTGAATAAATGATGGACTTCTGTTAATAACGCATCAGCCACTGTTAATCCTGACAATCTTCTATAGTAAGGTAAGCTGCTGTCCCCAGAGACGCTGGCCAGGCGGGAGGGGAACTGTGCCACCTTCGCATCATAAACGGTTCTAAACATAACCGTTCCTTCTTAAAAAGAAAAAAAGGACACAGATTAGCATAATAAGTATACGTAAACCCTCAGACTATGAGCTCGTCAAGTTCTCCCGCTGCTTCCCCTGCTCCGGGGCCCACTAGCTCATCTCAGTGACTGGAAGACGGGGGAAGGCACGTTGGCCATGGGTTTTGGCAGCACGGAAGACATGCTCCTCAGGGCCATCAGCAGGGACAGCCCTGTGACGCCCCGGTCAGCCTGCACAGTGCCACGGCGTGTGTGACCTGGGCGAGAGAGACCCTCTTCATTCAACCGCAAGGACTTTGATGACCAGCCCTGGGCAGTTCCCATTCCCCAGGGGCAAGGGACCGTCGCTGTTCTTTCCCACCTGGACCCCGACTCTGGCTTCCAGCACAGACTCCCAATAACAGAAGCTCGAGGGCGGTGACTTCACCACGTGACAAGTGTGGACGCAAATGCACTGCTCTGGGGCGTCATCTTTCCTACGGATCCTCCTTCCTGGAACTGCGTGCTCTGTGTCGGGTCCTGGCTCTTCCCAAGCAGGAAGTGTAGACGGGCCACGGGGGCCTTCACGGTCCAAGAAGAGGCCTTCAGGCTCCTCTTGAAGTGCAGTGAAGGGGAGGTGAGGGCCAGACGCATGCACCATTACGTGCTCCCCTGCCGGAGATTGCCGTGGGTGTGGGGGAGAGGTGTGTACATGCGTGTGCACATGTGTGTTGGTGCCTACACGCACGTGTATGTGGGTGTGTCACATCTTGTGTACATCGTGTGTGCATGTAAGTATCACGTGCGTGTGTGCATCTACATATGTGTTCTGCATGCACGTGCAGGTGTGTGCACATGTGTATGTACACGAATGTGTGCATTCTGCGTGCGTGCATTGGCGTAAGCATAGGTGTGCATTGTGCATGTGTGTGCATGTGTTTGTATATGCCGCAGGAGGCAGGTATCTTATGTGTGCAGACATGTGCCCGTGTGTACACGCTGCAGTGCATGTGTGTGCTCTGTGCCCACGTGCACAGTGTTGCCTGTGTGCGTTTTGTATGTGTTTACCGCTCGTGCGTGTGCGTGCATTATGTGATATGTGTGTGCCTATGTGTGCCTATATGCGCGTGTGTATTGAATGCATGTGGGCGTCTTATGCAGGGCATCCGCAGTCCCAGGGGAGGAGAACGGGGAGACAGCAAGGTACCCCGTGTGTGCACCTGGGAGTTCTGGCCGGACCCTCTCTGTGTCCTTTTCCACTCCCACGGGAGGACCGGCAATTTCAGTCATGACTTGGGGGAGGAAGAAATAGACAGAAACCCAAATTGTTGAATGATTTCCTCAAAGCGATAGACTTAGGAGCAATTTTAATTTTCTCTGTTTTTCCAAATATCCCTCAGTTAACATGGATTGTTTTATAATCGGAACAAAACACGACACGTTACCAGGGAATGCCAGTGGCGGTTGTGAGGGCCGTCAGTGAGCGTTGAAGGTCCCGCCGGGCGGCCCCGGGCGCACACGCAGCGCCTCCCATGGGACCGCTCTGGATTTTCCCCCGCCGGTCACCTTTCTGACCAAGCTTGAAGGACTAGTAAGATCAAGGAAAACAGGTGAAAGCAACTTCTTTTTTATTCAAAATGATCTATTCTTTTCTCTGTTTTAAGCGATCAGCTCCTTCATTTAAATGTCTTGCTGGAAACATGTCTCCTAATGAAAACCCCATTACGCTTTTTCATAAGTTCTGACTTGAGAGAGTTCAGCACTGGGCGCAGAATGATATTAATGTAAAGAGAAAAAAAAGATACGATGTAATGAGCTGTGAAAAGACTGTACGTCTGGAAAGAATAACACTGAAAGACACTTAATACAAGGCCAATCATTTGACGGGCACTTAGATCTCGCCGTTTGTAATAACTTCAGCAGAAGAAAATTTCAAGCTAGAGATTTCCCCTACAACATGTACAGAAGATATAAGGATACGGGATAATGAGCTTCGAACTGGGACATCTCCAAACACACATACAATCTGTAGGGTATATAGGCAAGTTATGGTTTCCCCGAGGGCCATTTGCTCCATCTAGAGAGTGGTATGTGTGTTCGTGTTTGTGTTTGTGGAGGGGTCCATGGCCTTTGTGGATCAAGGCTTTACAAACACTAAATGAGCCAATACATGTAAAATGCTTCAGAGAGTACCTTCCAAAATAAATACTAATGACTAATGTCATTAGTGGCATTAGTATTATTTTACGGCATTGGGTTTCCAAAAATATTGTTAATACATTCCAATGTGGCAAATAATCAGGAAATGCATTATAATGGTATATTTATAATACCTATAAAATAATCTTATTTAGAAGGATATACAAAAGGATACACAAAAAAGGATATACAAAATAAATGTTATTTGGAGAACTCTAACTACACATATCAAAGAGAATGTCTTTTCCTCTTCTTTTTTTTTTTTAAGATTTTATTTATTTATTTGACAGAGAGAGAGCTCACAAGTAGGCAGAGAGGCAGGCAGAGAGAGAGGGGGAAGCAGGCTCCCAGATGAGCAGAGAGCCCGATGCGGGGCTCGATCACAGGACCCTGAGACCATGACCTGAACTGAAGGCAGAGGCTTTAACCCACTGAGCCCCCCAGGAGCCCCGCCCCCCCCCATCTTTTTTTTCAAGTAGGCTCCATGCTAGGGTAGAGCCAAGAGTGCCTCTCCTGAAAGGCAGTCCTGAGGGTATAATAAAGATCATAGAAAAGAGGTGGCAAGTGACATTCAAAGGTACTGTGATGATGGAATTGACATTAGTTTTCTGAAAGAATCTGAGAAAGAAAGGGTCATAGCCTGCACCTGGATGAAACTAAGATGCATTGTTATTGGCAGAAAAAACAGCGCCAGCACGGCATGAAATGGCCAGGCGGGGGCGCTCCCCGGCCGGGAGCCAGGTGGGTGAGCCCCTCGGATGGCGGCCAGGTGGGGTACCTGAAGCTCAGTCCTGCAGCTGGGTCACTGATGGGCATTTCCAGGGCCAGCAGGGCTGGGCAGCCAACAAAGGACGCCTCCGTTTGTGCCAAACAACAGCAACAACAAGACGGGCAGAGAACCGGAGATTAAAAGCTCCCCTCCCTCCCCGGGTTCCTGGCAGGAGCCAGTTTTGAACCCTGGGGCCGGCCAGCAGGGGAAGGGTGTGACCTGACCGGGGAAGTCTCGTGTGACTGCCAGCGACGGCAGAGCCTACGGCAGACTCAGACAGCGGGTAGCCTGCTGACGCCCTGAACCAGGGGCGCCGGCTCCCAGGAGCTGATTTCCCTGCTTCCAGCGCCACGGCCTCTGCCTTGGCGAGCCGATCGTGCTGCCTTGGCGAGCCGATCGTCCTGCTCTGCGGACCGGGACCAGTTCCGTGGCAGGTGAAGCAGCATTCTGTCTCGTGGGGATGGAGCATCGCAGCCTCTGCACAACGTCGTCCCAAGAGCCTGGGCCGTCCAAGGGGGCTCCCCGCACCGCGCACTAAGCCACAGTGACGCGTCGTGCAAATGGGGGAAGACCACCAAGAAGCAGCCACCGCCTCAGAGCCTTTGGTAGGGTGGCGGGCTTCGGAGGCAGTGAGCGCCCCCCAGGGCTGCCCTATGGGTGAGCTTTGTGCAGCTCTGGTGGGGGGATGCCCAATCTAAATAAAGGGTGAAGCCCGGTGTTGCCAAGGAGGGCGCATGGTTCGGGGAAGGAGGTCTGGAAGCGGCATATTCCACACCTGGGGACACTGCTTGAACTCATCCTGGCTGGCTCAAAAGGCTACTGTCCCCTTTGAGCAAGGCCCAGAGGAGGAAAAGGCACTGCAGTCCACCCCACCTGTTGGGCCACGTGACCCGGAGACCTTGCGGCCTCCAGATGGCAGTGGAGGGGAGGGACGTCCTGTGACCTTTGTGGCGCAGCCCACGGGCAAGTCTTCAAGCAAATCCCTCGGGTCCTGAGCAAAGCCATGCCAGGCAGAGCAGAGTCTTACACTTCCAGAACAACTCAGACTCCCACCGGACCCTGTGGGGATGGATGGAGCCCATCGTGACCTCCCGCCAGAACTTCTCACCGCCAGCTGGGCTCCGTCACCCCGCCAAGTGACAAGCACGGGTGCGCTCAGTGCACGCACCCAAGTAAGACAGAAGTGGAACGTTTGGACTTAGCCAGCGGCATACTGGGGTCACCCAGACCCCATGCTCTGCACCAGGGTCATCCCAAGGCACCTCTCCCTCAGCTCACATCTGCCCCCGCACACCTGCCTGGGAGGAATCCCTGACAGCAGGCGGAGGAGCAAATCCTCAGTGTGGCTCGTGGATGTTTGACACACCTTCTCCCCCAACCCCCGTTTCTCTAAAATTGATCCTTGGCATGTCCCGATTTATCTTCAGCATTGCATTCTTTGGGACCTCACATCTACCCCATTTCGCAAAGGTGTTCAAAAGCCAAACGTTATGAAGGAGAAGTGTGCAATAAGGCATTGAAATAACAGCATGCAGGAAATAGAAGGAATTGTGGCTTGCTTGTTCATAAAGCAAATCTGTCTCTACAATCTCCAAAGACATGCTAAGAGAATTATCACCCATGCCTAAAAACCTTCTTATAAAAGATATTAATCAATACTGACTGCTGTCGAGATGACAAGGGCCAAGGGAAAGCTTTGCGTTAAAGAACTCTTAATTTAGACACCACCCTCTCTTTCAAATGATCTTCAGTTGACCTCAAACACTATAGTAGCTGGAAAAAAAAAAAATCAAACATGAAAGGCAAATCCAGAATAACCTAGGGGATATTTTAAATATGAAAAAAATCCTGGCCGTCTTGACAGCTTTCCTTTTTAAAATGTCAGCAGCAAACATCACCGCTCAGAAGACCAATTTTTCTAGTTATCTTTCAAAATGGGGAAAAAGATGGTCACAAATTAAACCGAGGACAAAGAGAAAAGAGCGATCCTCAAATTCTCTTTGCATCAGCATGAGTCGGGGAAAAAAAAATCTCTCCACATCGTCAAAAAGAAGAACTGGAGACAAAATGTCTGTGAACTGTAGCCAAGCCGAGCACACATTTTTCAGGCTTTTTTTTTTTTTTCCAGCAACTTCCACGGAGAGATAAAAGGTGTGGTAACTCTTCATAGAGGAGTGTGGATGATTTATCTACTCAATTATGCTTCACGTCAAGAGGCACCAAAGCAGAAGATGGGTCTCAAAGAATGACCACATCCTGCCCTGCAGCTCAGAGCTGAGCGCGGCATGGTCCAACGTCGCTCCAAATAAGGCACTCGCTCCGCTGGGCTATGATTAGTGCTTTGGATGCTTTGACCACGATGAGTCAAGTGGCAAAATTACTAGGTACCGCTTGCAATATTAGCACATGCTCAGATGCATGTAGAGATGGGCTGCTGGGGGGCAGGTGTGCACTCCAACCCCTGAGCTGAGGTCCCTGTTGCTTCTCATCCCCCTCCCCCACCCCAGGTCTGCAGGCAAAACCCAGTGTGCGAATGGGGAATGGGCCGATGGAGGTCAAGACCAGCTTCCAGGTGCCCAAGATAGCAGTCTAGCCTCATGCCTCCACGAAAATGAAAACTAGAACTCCTGGGTTTATAACAAGCGTGTTCTAAAGACTAGTCCTCGAAAATGGTATGGTTTTTCCAGCCAACGATCTCGTTGGCCTTCAGAGGAGTGAGAAAAATCTTACCGTTGCTACGAGAGCATCTTTGCCCAGTTTCCCTCTGGCTTCAGGGAGGCAGCCCCCAGCCCCTCCTGCCATGCAGATATTTGAAATGCTGCCAGCTCAGACCTTTTTAGTCCCTACCAACTAAAGGGGTCATAATTTAGGAATGACTAGAGACTTGACCTGACTCTACGTGAACCATCCAATTATTTTCTGATGGCAGAAGGAGAGGCCCCGAGACCATAAATAAACGGGGACCCTGACGAGATGCCCAAAGAAGGACAGGGACCCTGGGAGCGGAGATTCAGGCCATTTTGCATGGTTTACCTTTAAAAAAAAAAAACAAAACTGGTTCCGTAAGGGAACTTGGCACTACTTAAACTATTTTTAAATGACCAAAAACAAAACCCACATTTCCTAAGGAATCTCTGAATTTCTGAGAGTGATATACATAGGGTTGGTTTAGATACTTTAAATTGGTAGAAGATGCAAAGATTTTTATTTTTAGCATGCGTTCACCCAATTCTCACCTTTAAGGAGAGTGGCCAATGGGCATTGCCTCTTCTCGTGTGTATCTTTCCATCTGTCCCTTCTGCCTTTTCAGAAGCAGCCTGGGATCTTCGTTCTCCCAGTGACTGAGTCCTGTGTGGGTCCCTCAGAGTGCTTTCAGACCACTGCAAAGGCACATGTGGTTGTTCGCTTTTTAAAAGAGAGAAAGCTGCCCGGAAAGGGAATCGGCACGTTTCTAGGGTACTTAAGACGTCTAGAGTGGTTCGCGTTCGTGGCCTCGTTGATGAGAACGTCGCTCTGGTCTGCAAGGAGTGAGATTCCTGTCAAAACTGCCAAGAGCAGACAGGACAAGAATAACTCAGCAAAAGAAAAAGTCGAAACCATGGAAGCTGGACTCGAGCATTTAAAAAAATTTGTTTAAATTGGGGTGTTATAGGCACAATCGACACGCTCTAAATTTAGCATTTCCAGGACGCAGGGCGGCTCAGTCTGCCTGTGAAATGAAGCGTCTGCCTTCAGCTCAGATCATGATCTCGGGGTCCTGGGATCGAGTCCCAGGTCGGGCTCCCTGCTCAGTGGAGAGTCTGCTTCTCCCTCTGCCCCCCCAACCCCCACTTTTGCTTTCTCTCTCTCTCTCTCTGTCAAATAAATAAATAAAATTTTTAAATAAAACTTAGCATTTTCCCTGTTCCATGAACAGTTTGGGCCCTGCTTCCGACAGGGATCGGGGGAATCTGCTATCTGAAAGCCCTAATGTCACAACTAGCCACAAAGCTCCAACCCCGCGAAGATGTCACTGGCAGCCTGACACGGTGTAATTGATGCCTTCCCGCTCTCCGTGTCTACACAGGGCAGTGTAACGACGGGCTGCCCATCACCTCCTGACTTCCCCAGGTGGCTAGTTATCATGGTAATTAACAGTCAGGGAGATTGCCAGGACAGACCTATACTGTGTTACAAGATGAAAAGTTGCTGCTTTGCTTGTACGCTAGTTTCACGTGTGTGTGTGTGTGTGTGTGTGTGTGCACACGTGTGTGTCTGGGCATGTGTGGTGTGGGGCACACGTATGTTGCCACAGACCAAAGGAACTGAGCTCCTGAGGGCCTTGCGTATTCAGAGAGGGCTGCGTCTGTTTGAATCTCCGTCGGTAAACAAATATTGAAATGTAAGCAATATGGGAGAGATTGCTCCAGGCGCTGAAGCATCACGTGGCATTTAGAAGAAAACGCGACCAGGCTGGCTGAGCATGGCAGACGGCGGAGGCCGGGCAGCAGGTTCCCGGGGCGAGGCCTGGGTATCCCCGGGTTTCCAGACACCGGCTCCCTTCCTTGCAGAATTCACTTGCAGAATAACTCAGGGAAGGTGATTTCACGAGTACACACCAGAGCCCCGTTGCCGCATAGTCTATCCAGGGGCAGACCGTCCCATCGGCCCTCCTGGGAGCAGCTTCCTTCCCAATCTGTTTTCTCCATGACATGGGTTTACTCTCTATTTAAAGTCGATGTTGTCAGGCGACACTTTTTTCACATTAAAAGCTCCGATTTCATTTATCTTCAGACTCAATGACACAGAGACCAGATAGATAGTTGGTAAATAGGATGACAGAATTCTTTTTTAAAGTTTTCGACAAAAACTAAGGTGGATAAATGGAAAAAAAAAATCTTGTGTTTTCATTCAGAAAATCAATGTGTCCTGTGACAATAAGGTTGAAATGTCTTATGTGAAATAGTCTTAAGGGTTTTCAGTGACGTCAAGGGCTGTATGAGCTGAGAAAGGAGAGGCGTGAAATGCGTAGAGCATCTACGATATGCTGGCTTCACGGTGCACATCGCATCATGAAGAAGTTATTCTGCCCTTAGGTCCCTGAATCCAATGGCATCCCACATTCCATTGGAACGAATAACCTTACTGGCCTTCCTGTCTCCGGGACAGTAGACAGCCACATAACTCACGCAAAGGAAGAAGCATCTCTCTGTCTCTATATCTCTCTGTCTCTCTCTCTCCCTTCTCCCTCCCCATCCCTCATCTCTGCACCCACAGTGTGAACCATCCCGGGCGAGCCTTGCCCGTGACGACAGCCCACAGACAGCCCGCCCTACACGCCTCTGGGACAGCAGGACGTGCCACCTCCGACCCAACAGATTCCTGAGATTCCAAGAATCTGACACCGCAGATTTCTGAGCAGAACCTTCCACAAAACCATCAGAGCCTAGTGCAAAATAAACATCTGAAGCCTCCAGTTAGACAAGATAAGGAACTTTAAGACGGTGACAACAGCGAGACCAAGATGTCACAGGCAGACACTCTGAGCATGCTCGGGACCAAAGCCCATGAAGCCAGCCCCCCGCATGGGTGAGGCCAGGGCAGACCTGGTCACGTGAGAGCAGCCCCCGTGCACTGGTAGGTCTCGCCCACGAACACAAATACATTGTTTCCCCCGAGGGATGCTTGCTTGCTTGCTTTACTTATTTATTATCATAACATGTACCCAACATGTAATGTGCCATTTCAATCATCTGTGAGTGTAGGCTTCTGTAGCATTACGTATATTTGTATGGATGCCTTTTATTTCTTTTTCTTGTGTAATTGCTGGGGCTGGGATTCTAGTTCTATGTTCAACTGAAAAGGTGAAAGCAGACGTCTTTCTCTTGTGTCTGATCTGAGAGGAAAACTTTCTGTCTTTCACCATTGAGTACGCTGTTAGCTGTGGGGTTTTCCATAGAAGGTCTTTGTTATGTTAAGACAGTTTCCCTATATCCCTAGTCCGTTGTAAGTGTGTGCGTGTGTGTGCGTTTCTCATTTTGCTAATGTGGTGTATTGGACTGATTTATGTTGATAGATCTCACCATCCTTGTATTCCAGGAATGAACCCCGTTTAGTCATGGCGCATAGTCATTGTAATACACTGTTGAAATCAACGTGCTAGTATTTTGTTGAGAATTAAGTCTATATTAATAAGGATTCATGGATTTTTATTTTAAATCCTTTGGAAAATAAAAAGTGGCACCCTAGACCAATTCACAATAATATTTCTTTTTAAAAATATTTTTCCATGTGTTTACCCTTACTGGGGAACTTAATATTTTCACATGCTTTGAGTTTCTGTCTTAAAGTCTTTTTATTTCAACTTAAAGATTCTCTTACACTTAAGTCAGGTAGTGGTGGTGAACTCCCCAGCCATTGTTTGTCTGACAATGTCTTAGTTTGTCCCTCTTTTTTGAAGGACAGTTTTGCCAAATATAGTATGCTTGATTATGGGTTTTTTTCAGTGTTTTAAATACACCATCCCACTGCCTTCTGGCCTCCAAGGTTTCTACTAAAATATCTGTGATGAGTTACTTTTCTCTTGCTCTTTTCAAGATTTTCCCTTTGCCTTTGTCTTTTGACAGTGTGATTATATGTCTCACTAGTTTCTCTTCGGTTTATCTTACTTGGAGTTTGTAGAACTTCTTGAATTTGTGTATCTTCCTCAAATTTGGAGAGTTTTCAGCTATTATTTCTTAAAATCATCTCCCTGAACCTTTCTCTGTCTCTTCTCCTGAGAGTCCCAAAATTCATGTATTTGTTCACTTGATGATGTTCCTCAAGTCCATCCCTTAGGTTTTGTTCACTCCTCTTTATTCTTTTTTTTTTTTTTTTCCTCAGACTTGAACATTTCAAATGACCTGTCAAGTTTACTGGTTCATTTTTCTACCTGTTCAAATCTATAGTTGAACTCAGTGGATTTCCAATTCCATTATTATATTGTAGAGCTGCAGGATGTCTTTTTTTTTTTTTAAATAAATTCTGTCTCTTTGTTAATAGTCTCATTTTTATATATATATATATAATCTTTCTGATTCCCTTTTGGTCTTTGTGTTTTCATTTAGTTCTTTAAGTATACTTCAGCCCGTTGTTTTTATTTTTTTATAGTAAGTTCAAAGATTTTGTTTCTTTAGAGTTGGTTTTCCTTTCATATTCACCAGACAGATATTCCTGACCTAGAAGGAACAAATAAGGGGGAGAGGATCAAGTAAAGCTCATGAGTTAAGCTGAAGGATATGGAAAAAAAACCATCAGGAGAGGGGGAGAAAGTATCCCCCAACATTTCCTTAGTTCGTTCACTTAGCCAATAAGTGAGACAATAAACGACTATGGATGGAAAAAATCATTTTGGTTTTAGTTACCTGGGACAAAGTTGGTCTGAAGTCTATGAGGTGTGATATTAAAATATGTGAGAGATGTCCTATGAAGAGGCTCATTATGGTGTTAGGGTTAACCATACCTGGTGGAGAATCCCCACATGCATCAATAGTGAGCTCCATCTAAAGATAGTGTCCTCACTCTTTATAAGCAAGTATTTTCAGTTTTGTGTTCCTGTGGCCTCCACTGTCCCCAACTCTGGAATTGCTCAGGCCTGGAAAAACTCATTCCTAGGGTAGTCCTACTTCCTCTGTAATTAACTAATCTGGCCTCAGCTGGGGGCCACATGATGGGGAGCGACTTTTGAGCACCCGAATCTAACCCTACACTTTCCACACGTCCTTCCTCAGTTCTGAATTCAGAATAGAATTCAGGACAGTCTGTCTGATTCTGAGTAGTTAGACCTGGCTTTAATCAGTGCCCGGCAGACTTACTAACATTGAGAGTGATCGGGAAATTGCAATTATCTTGCAATTTAAAACAAACAAATATTGTTTGAGATCTAAAAGCCCTATTGTTAGAAAGATTTTTCTTCCCTGTGGTCAAATCTTTGCCTCGGTAACTCTGTTCAGGAAAAGATGAGCCTGCAGGATATGAGACCAATACTCCAACTTCTCCTTCCCCATTTTGGCCAAAGTCTACAGAGAATCACTCACATATGGTGAAATTTGCCATAAACTACACTATTGTCCAAGGCAAAAATTCTTACTGACCAACATCTATGGTCCAACACCACTATTGTGAATCAGCTACTATTACAACGTTGGTCACTGTAAACTATGAGGTTAAAATACCCCGTTCTCAACAAAGCCACAGTCTTCAAATTTTTTAAAAGATGTATTTATTTATTCTTAGACAGAGGGTGCACGGTGGTGAGGGGCAGAGAGAAAGGGAGAGAGACACTATCAAGCAGACTCCTCGCTGAGTGAGGATAGTGACCCGGGGCTTGATCCCAGGACCCTGAGATCACGGCCTGAGCTGAAACCAAGAATCGATGCCCCACTGACGGAGCCACCCGGGTGTCCCCAGATTTAATTTGCCTCCCAAACTTCTACTTCTCTGTGTTTCTCCGTGTTCTCAGTCAATGCATTTGGAAGAAAATACCAGAAATGAGGAAAAGGAGTCCTTTCCTACATGCAGGGCATCACTCACCCTGGAAACACCCTGGAACCGGGGAGAACACAGCACACTTAGTGACCAGGAAGAAGACGAGGACAAGTACAAGCATTCAGAGCTCAGAAAACGGACAGAGGGTGTGTCTTCCATTCAGACACACATCTACCTGGCGGGACAGCAAATCCTTTCCTCTGTCGTATGGCGTTCCCAATATGTTTGAGGTGTTCGATAATCATTATCCTCTCCATAACTAGCTTGGCGAGGCAATCTCGAAATAATCGGTTCCTGGACTGCTACTGCAATTTCAAGAGCAATAGAGAGCCACATTGAGTGGTATTTCTGAGTTGACAAAGGAAAAATTTAATTGAAACTATAAGTGACCTTCAAATGTCAGAAGTAAATAAAACGATAACAACAGTATTTTTGACAGCTGTCACCACCTAATGGGAATGCCATAAAAACTCATGATCAGGGAGCATTGGCATATCCAATATGTACCAGACTCATCACCATAAATTTTGTCAGGTAAGTGCTCAACCTGATAATAATCTTACATCAGGGCACTGAATTAGCTTCAGCTACACTGATAGAGAGACAGGGAAGGTAAAGGATCATCTCCATAACAATGACAACCTTCCCCGCTGACAAATAGCTGAGAGATTGGAAATTATTTGCATAAAAGGAAAAGCAAAAATTGTCAAGGAAGATGATGACGGAGCCTCCCCTCACTTACATTCTCTGACCTTCCTTCTTTAATTTGGGGTGTTGCTTCTGATGCACTTGTATGATTTCACACACACCCACACACACACACATACATTTCTGTGGACAAAGGAAAAGTCCAATTCCTACAGCTTCTCCCTTTAAAGGAGAGAAGATATATTGGTCCCAGACCTGCGAGAGCTTAGCTCTTTCGAAAGGCGCCGGCATCTGGGGATGCAGGATTTTTAACCTTCGAGCTGACTCAGCTGGCCAGGGACGGGCTTTGCTGAGGTGTCACGGAGAGATTCAGCTGGGCCGAGGGCTGTTAATTGATTTTGCTGCTTTGTCGAAAACAGCAAACCCTCTTGCCCACGGTTTTTCAATCTCAAACACTGTCTGTGTGTAATACCAAAGCAACGCATAATACTGAAAACACAAGGATTACACAGACACACGGCCCACAGTTGCACCTGTCTTCCAAATATTTTATAAGAATGAATGAAATGTTTGGAGAAGGTATTTAAAATATATTTTCTATTATGAGGGAAAAACTTGAGGTTCCTAAACAGTCTCCCAAACCATTGCAATTAAATATGGTATACGATTTTAAATTATTAATGATATTTTAAAACTGATGCATCTAAGAGCTTTGTATCAGTATAAATAATGTACATTGTAGTAACATACAGAGGTAATATTTAGGCTTAGGCCAAGGATCAAATTGATCCTGATGCCTGTTGGTGTAAATCACATAAGCTAAAAAATTTTTTTATAATTTTAAATAGTTCTATATGTTCTACATAGCACCCCATCTTTTGCCTCTTGACCCATAAACCCTAAAATATTTACCATGCAGCTCTTTACTGAATAATATTGCTGACATCTCCCTGCTTAAGAAAAAAGAATTACATACCAGCACGAAACCAAATCCTAAATACAAGTGTCCTTACATGTCTAGAAACAAGTGTGTCTAGTATTTGGGTTGATGGTTCCTCATGTTTGTGTGTGTCCATCTCTTAGAAAATGGACAGCTTAAAAAAAAAAGAAAAGAAAAGAAAAGAAGAGAAGATGGATACCATAGTCCAGTCCCGCTCAAGAGATGTGAAAGGTGTCTTGCAGATGCATAAATGTCAATTTTTATGAAAAGTCTATCGACAGTAGGAATACGAATTTAACCTGTGACAGACACAAGAAGCAGGCCCTTGCAGATAGTTGTGTCGGCCTTCTCCTCGGCACGCAAAGACCTTCCTTCTGTCTGTCTTCTGTCTGGAATGGACTTTGCCATTTTACACGGCCCCAGAACAAAAAGGACCATGGCATGCAATTTTCTTCATGTGCTTTTGGCTTTTTTCTTATGATTTCGACCAATATAGATGGACTGAGTGATTTCCTAACATGCCAAGAAATCCCCGTCCCAGCACTTACCCTGTCAATCAGTAATCGTTTCCGTATACTCGATAGGCCATGGGATTCTCAAAGGAAGGGACTGCGGCTTATTTAAAAGAGCCCATCATCACTTTCCTGCCTGCGTCTTGAAAATATTAATTGCAGTTGCAATCGTCCCTATTCCTAGGATCATTTCTGCTGTTTCCCGTCATAGCACCGTATGTGCCGGGATCACGATCAGCCGTTCGAATCACCTTTGGCATTTCGAGGACAGAATTATTTACAAGCGAACGCTCATTTGAGCTTGCTTTAAAACGAAAGGGAGAGGGTAAGTTTCTTCTGTGCGTGTCTGTCTCCAAGGCAAGAAATATCGAAGCTCAAAAGTTGCCTAAGAAGTGGCTGTAGACAAAAGACCTCGCTACGAGCCCATTTTGATCGGAGCTGACATTAATGCCGGAGGCCGAGACTAAGGTGTGACTGGTGCCTGACACACATTTGGCCCAGTGCTTCTGTGAGTAAGATCCAGCCAGAAGTCAGGCCCTGTGGAAATCATTAAAAAAAGTCTTGGCTGAAAACACTTCCAGATAGTTGCTTTCGGGCACGAAGGGGGCAAAAGGGCAACAGCAAAAAAAAAAACCAACAATGACAACAACAAAAAAAAACCCCAAAAAACAAAAACTCGAAACAAAACAAAACACGGACTATTTCTATCGCCTAAAACAAAGCAGTGCCCAGAGATTCCATTGATTTTAAGACAGGAGACGTGACTGAATTCATTCTGCAATTTAATTTTGGATAATATCTAGTCAAATAAGTGATAACCCCGATGTACGCTAAATTTAGTAAGGGACAAAAAAAAAAAAGGGACAATAATCTTGTATCGGAATTATTGAAGGTAAGCCCAGTAAATTTTTACAATTAAAAACGGAAAGAGGAACAAACTGCGCCTCCCAGGTGCTGACTTCACCTGGAATAAGACAGTGAGTATAAGATTGGAAGAAAGGGAGGGAGTCAATCAACTGATGGCTTCTATCTTCCTTGCAGAAGCAGGTGCTTTGCTCTAACTCGGAGGCAGCCGGGGACTCGGACGCTGGTTGGGCAGCACAGATTAGCCGCGGGCGTCCGGGCACACGTCCCCTCTAGCCTGATTCGGCCCCGCTCGCTCCTTCGCGGCGACC
This sequence comes from Nasua narica, assembly GCA_028533885.1. Lineage (NCBI taxonomy): Eukaryota > Metazoa > Chordata > Mammalia > Carnivora > Procyonidae > Nasua > Nasua narica. The sequence goes on from CM052807.1 coordinate 1,976,610, forward strand.
CCCCGTTCGTCCCGGGTCCAGTGCGGATGTTGGGTGGGCCCCCGGCGCTGGCACACGGGAGCAGAGGAGGGATCAGGAGTGTGTGCGGGGGCAGCAGATGCGCCGGGAGGCTTTCCCGTGTTCCCTCTCCTCGCGCTCGCCCACAGCACCCGGTTTCCGAAACTGCAGCAGGTGCCTACGGGCGACCCTGGGCAGCGACCGCCGAGCAGGAACTCTCTGCCTGGCCCGGAAACGGCGGGGCTGATTCCCACGCGCCCTGCTGGGGACGGACATCTGTGCCCACAAATTCATAGGTTCAACTAAACCCCCCAGGTGGTGGCATCAGGAGCTGGGGCCTCTGGTCGGTGATGAGGTCATGGGATGCTAATTACTCTCCTAAAAATGTCACAGGTGAATTTTAAACCAGTCGTGTTCTTGTTGCATTCTCTCTTGATTCTGAACACCTTCCATGGTTGAAAATTGTAACAATAATGAATATTCTGATGACTTATTTCAGTAAGGGGTCCACGCTGAGGGGTAATTGAATGCTCTTTCTAATAAGACCTCAAAAGGGACCAAGTGCCATAATTCTATCTAAAATTATGTGTGAGGGGCGCCTGGGGGGCTCAGTCAGTTAAACTTCTTCTGCCTTGGGCTCAGGTCATGATCTCAGGGTCCTGGGATTGAGCCCCTCATCGGGCCCCCTGCTCAGCGGGGAGCCTGCTTCTCCCTCTCCCTCTGCCCCTACCCCTGCTCATGCTCGCTCTCTCTCTCTCTCTTTCTCTAAAATAAATAAATAAAACTCTTTTAGATGGATAGATGATAGATAGATAGATAGATAATAGAACAGAGAAAGTATTTAAGCCAGAAGCTTCTGACTAAGATTGAAATGTCCCCCAGAGGAGAACCACATTGCTGAGCCCAGTGAACTAAACAAATGGCTTTTGTTTTAAGGTCTTTCTGCAGAAGAATCTAACTCAGTCACCATGTGAGGTCACTGCCCCCGTGCCGCTGGTCTTCCACGGTGACTGGTTTCCGAGGACGGGATGCGGCGGGTGAGGCTGCCTCTGCTCTCCCTCGTGCTCCGAAGGTAAAAAAAGGGCCGTGCCCTGCCTCGGGGCGGCTCCACTGGCCCGAGTCCAGAAGGGAGACCGGTCGCTGAGCGCAGCCACACTCCCCCACATCTTCATGGTTTTGTGAGCCCTAGAAATTTGGGATATTTGCTACATCAGCAAAGTTGATGGATCATTTTTAGGTGAGCAATATCACCCGTTTTATAAGGTAAAGAAACAGAGGCTCAAAGACGTGAAGTCAGGAACCTCTGATGATACTGCGAGTGAGTGGGAGAGACTGAATTCACGGCCAGCCCCTGCTCACTCTAGGGCACGCGGTTCCACACTCATACCTGAACGGGAGACTTGCCGAAAACAGCCCAGACCTGAGTTACGTGGATACATAAATGAATAAAATTTTTTTTAATGGCTTCTCGTAGTTTATGCCTGCATCTCCCTCCATTGTGAACTGAAATCGAAGAATGGGCCAATTTCTAAAGAGCGGTGCACCCATGACAGGTCTCAGTAAAAGTGAGGTTATAAAGAATCCTTGCGTTGGAAGATCTTGTTTTTCAGCCTGGTTTGTATGGTTCGTAGACAGTGCGCACTTGCCGTCCCGCCTCCCTGCTCTTGGGGCTGCTGCTCCGTGAAGGATGGAGACCGCCTTCCCCAGCCGCATCGCTCTGGGAGGCCCCCACGTCCGCTCAGCTGAGACAGGAAGGGGAAAAGAGAAAACGGGGACACCATCAGGGTGTTTAGAAGAGCTCACGGCATTAGGTCCAAATTTCCTTGCTGCTCAAATGCTCTCTTAGTACTGCTCTGTAAGGTGGGATATTTATTACCTTTTATTATGTTATTTTGTTTCTTGAGCTCTTAGAAGAGTAAGTGCTTTGTTGGCTAGAAGATGGAAAGTAGCCAATGGACAGCATCTTGATGGGATTCCACGCATGTCTGGGGAGCAGCTCTTCGGCACGGCATCGTAGGGGACACAGGTGCAGGCTGCGGAAAAATACCAACAGATCTCTTCTTTCTTCCGTTCCAGACACAAATTCACTTAATTCTGAATATGCTAATCATTGTGGTCGGTGGCACGGAAAGTGACAGTGGCCACAAAGCAGGCAAAAAGTTCAGGTTTCTTGATGGTGTTCTTGCCCAGACGCCCCTGGAGGTGGGAGCTGTGAGGCTGGAAATTTGCGGGAGTGGCTACAACCGTCCCGAGTAATGTCCGCGACCCCAGAGGTAGCGGGGAATCCTGTCTGTGCTCAGAAAAGGTGGGTCTGGGCTAAGGTTCATATAAGGCACCTGTTCTGCATGTTGCTCCAGGAGAGCAGTGACAACTACCTTCGATGGCATTGCGTGGCATCATTCTTCCTCCTGTGCGTTAATCACATGACAAATGAGGCTGGATTTGCATTTACACGGCTTCCTATGATGCCAGCCTCCTGAACGCGGCACACGGGCGCCGCACTGAACTGCATTATCTCTAATGGTTCATTGGGTCTGAAATTCAGTATTTGATCTTCTTTTATTATCTTTTCCAGCTATATTCTACACCTAATTTTTTCCCTGAAATGAGCATTATTGATTTGCTTATTAAATATTGTCTGCCTACTGTGAATTTTTCACATAAGCAGTATGGTGAATCCTTTTCAGAAAATAACCATCATCGGCAGCACAATGCCTGAAATGCCAGACTCTCGGGGAGATCTGGTTGGACTTGAGCTGCGTCCGGACTATAAAAACCAGCCCCTGCATCCGGACTATAAAAACTGGCCTCTCCCGAATAAAAGCTTACACACTGATTCCATCTCTTCGAGAAAAAGAGTAATCAATAAGTGATTATATTCCCAAAATAAATTACATTTCAGGTTTCGTTCTGTCCAGAGCAGCTAAGGAGTGATGGGCACCGCAGGTTAAATGTAAGGGCAGACGAGGGGCTGGCTAAGTTGTTTGCGGCCGGGGGGTGGGGGGGTGGGGGGGGTGGGGGGGGGGGAGGGATCCGGAACACCTGAGACAGCGGGATCAGCATGTCTTCGCGAGTCAGACGTCCCTTCCTGAAATATACCCCTGTCTGAAGTTCACCCTCCGTGGAATGGAAGGCAAAGACCATCCCAGCGCTCTACCTTCCCTCCCGGTCTGGAGGATCACAGGGTCTCAGGGTAACCCCCGGACCTACAGGGTCGCGTCTGAAGGACCCCTCACCCCCCGCCCACAAGGATGCACCAGTCTCCACTCTCCTCCTTGGCTGCTGCCCTGTACTGTGGACCTTCTTCAACACCATGGCTTAGACCTTCATCACGGGCTTTCCCTCATGAGTCACAGATGGCTCCCCGGGAAGGGGGGGGCCCCGACCTAGATGCCGCGTACTGCCTTGACCTCTGACCTCTTCCACAAGACGGAAAAATCAAGTCGCCTGGTTCATTTTAGAAAGGTAGTAGGACCTGGCATTAATGCCTGGTAAGAGGGAATAAAGAACAAAACTCCATATTTATTGTTTCTGATCTCACAGGCGGCTGTGCGCCCCCAAAAGGGACGCTGAGAAGCCAGGGACTGTGGTCCCGATTGCTGGTTCATTCCCGTTAGGACCTGTATCTGCTGCAGCGTGTGTGAGTGTGTGTCTCCTCCAATGAAAAGCCCAACCAAGAGGCTACAAGTCTGTTAAAAAGAACAACAAGCAAATCGAGAGTCAAGCAACTCAGACTGGGAAGGATTATTTGCAGCAAATCCATACAGAAAGCACTATTACCCAGAATAGGGACCAAAAAAGAAAAGAAAAGTAGTGGAAGCCTATAAAGAGACAATCGGAAGAAGAAATACAAATGGCCAATAAGCCTACGAAAGGTGGGCAATGTCATTAATACAAAGGAGAACGCAAAATTAAACAAGGTCAGGATCTTTAGTTTATCATACTATCCAAAACTTTAAGCCCTCATATATTATGAGAAAATAGGGAGAAAATGTCTAGCAAGTCTTTGTAAAAGACAATTTGGCAATATTCATCGACATTTTGTCATTACATATTTTTACCATACGATCCTCTGTCAGTTGGATTTATCTAGTAGAAATGTGCCTCTGTTAAAAAAATGTGTTCATTGCAGCATCTTTATTATAACCAAAAAATTAGACACCGCGCGACGACCACCAGAGCTGATGAAGGGGCCCAGACCTCAGGTCCACGTGCACTTACAGACCGGGATGTGAACAGAAGCAAATAAACCCGTAGCAACACAGGAAGGGGAGGAGGGCGTAAGCAGAATAGGAACTGACAGATTCTCGAAGCATGGAAGTCAGATGAGATGCACCAGCACAGAGGGGGTCGTGTCTTATCCTTGAGGAGGCAATAGGAAAGGGCTTCCTGCCCCAGTGGCCAGTTCCCCGGGCCGAATGGCTCTTCCAGCTTCAGAGGGAAATCGAGAATCGGGGCTGAAATGCAGGGACGTGGGCAGATCTGCTGCCAGGAGTTCAGAGGCTTTCTCTTCTGTCTCTGTTTTCCCAGGGAGACAGGCAGGAAGACTACCAACAGGGAGTGGGGCTCCGCTGAGGGCAGGGTGTCTGGAAAGCAGGGAAGGGAATGGGGTTAGAAATGAAGTATGGGGGCCACGGTCAGTTGAAGCCGATATGCATGATTCTGAGGAAGTCTGTTAGAATGGCGAGTGTCCCCCAGGCTCGTCAGCGGCAGGGCGAGCCATCCAGACGCGCAGGTGACGGAGGTGAGGACCCGGGCAAAGGCGTGATTTTGGCGTCAACCTGGCGAAGAAGGAAGGAAAAGGCGAGTACTGTGAGAAGTGGGGAAGAGGTGACACAGCGAGTGGGCTACAAAAGTCAGACCTGAGGACGGTAGGCAAAGAGGTAGAAAGGCAGAGGTCAGAGAGGAGGACTTGCCGCTGCGTCTCAGAAGGCTTTCTGTTACCAGCCGTGACCTCCAGGACCTGAGCAGACACGGTGCCGAGGCAGTGACCGTGAGCAAGGACAGGGATGACAGGAGTTAAGCGGAGGCTTCTGAAGAGGGAGGTGGCACGGCAGTGATCAGGAGAGAGAAAGGCAGTGAAGTGACCAATGATCCCCCACCCCAGCGTCCAATAGGAGGAGACGTGGGAGACAGAAAATCTCTTGGGGAGACATGTCCAGGGGAAACCAGGGTTCAAACTGCTGCCCTGATAGGTGCCGCTGGCTTTGGGGGAAGCACAACTTATACGCGGTCCCATGTTGTGTGCTGATAACACACCCAGCCCCTTCAGTGATGTGCCAGCAACACCGTGCACACACTGGACCAACAAAACTTCACCCAGACACTCCTCAATGTCTCCAGCGATGCAGCATGAAGGGAAAGGCAGTTTGGGGAAGTGATGGGGACATGCACAATGCTACGAGAGGAGCCGGGGGTGGGTGAGAGGGTGGTGCTATAGCTTCCTGACTGGGCTGTGGAGTCCCAGAGGAGTGGCACCCTACTCCCGGGTGCATCCATGAGGGAGCTTCTGGGAGAGATGGGCATCCGAGTCTCTGGACCGAGCAGAGGAGGTGGCCCTCTCCGGCTCCCCCACTCCGCAGAGACCCCAAGTAGGAACAAAGGTGAAAGAAAGGAGGAGTCAGCCTCTCTATCTCAGCCCACTTCTCCTTCCCCAAAGCCTCAGTCCCAGTTTTCAGAGCTTTGGATTCGGAATGGATCAAACCACCGACTTTCCTGGATCTCCATTGTGTGGATGGCAGACCATGAGACTTCTCTTCTTCCAGAACCTCATACATCAGTTCCTATAATAAATCTCCCACCTGTCCATCCATGTATCCATCTGTCTATCCACCCATCCATCTATGTATCCATCCATCCATGTATCCATCCATGTATCTGTCTATCCATCCATCCATACATACATACATCTATCCCATCACCCATCCATCCATCCATCCACCCATCCATCCACATATCATGTCCATCCATCTGTCCATCCATCTATACATCCATTCATCTGTCCATCCATCCATCCATCCATCCATCTATCCATCCATCCATCCATCCATCCATCCATCCATCTATCCATCTACACGTCCATCCGTCTATCCATCTGTCCATCCATCCTTCTATCCATCCATCCATCCACCTATCCAGTCATCTATCCATCTGTCCATCCATTCATCTGTTCAATCATCCAGCCAGTCAGACAGCCAGACAGCCATCCATGTATCATATCCATCCATGTATCCATGCATCTATCTATCCATCTATCTGTCCATCCATCCATCTGTCCAAACATCCATCCATCCATCTCCATCCATCCATCCATCTAGCCACCTATCCATCCATCTATCTATCCACCCATCTATACATCTATCCTATTGGTCCTGTTTTTCTGGAGGACCCTGACTAACACAGAGACGTAAGAGGTAGCTAGGAACCCTGAGCTCACTGTGGGACAGAGGACATGATGAAATTGGCCTCAATGGCATCGAAGTGAGTGGTAGATATGGCTGAGTGAACCGAGATGAGCCTGAGTGCAGAAGAACATCCACAGAGGAGGGTGGCCCAGCATGGATGTGTGCACACAGTGGGGAGGGCACGTGTGCAGGGCTTCAGCAGACCCTATTGCTGACCCCTGAGATCCAGCCTCACTACCAAATTTGTCTGTCCAGGGTGGCCTATTCTCATTCTCCTATTCACAGCATCCAAGAGCATCCTTGCCCTTCCCTCTGCCTCTACAGCTTTTCTCCTCCAAGAGCACTGCTCACTGATCTTGGAACTATCACACAGGTGGTAAGGCCGCTCCTCCCCTCATTCTTGGGGCTGACAAAACTTCATACACATCCCTATTAGCACTCTGAGTGGGATTTTGTAGTTATCTCTTTTCCTAATTATACTGATAGACTGAAGACAGGAGACACGTTAGGCATCTCCATACCTTAACCTAGTACCCAGCATATGACAGACATTCAGTAGATAATGGGTGCATGATGAGAAGGAAGAAAAGAAGTCAATATCCATAGCCCCTGGATGAGGTGGGGGAGAGGGAGAGAGAAAAAGGAGAGAGAGATAGGAAGGGAAGGAAAAGAAACAAGGGAGGAGAGGAAAAAAAGGAAGGAAGGAAGGAAGGAAGGAAGGAAGGAAGGAAGGAAGGAAGGAAGGAAGGAAGGAAGGAAGGGGGAAGGGACAGAGGGAGGGAGCTAGAGGGAAGAAAAAGAGAATTCCATCCATTGGGCCCTTCCTAGATGACATAATAAGCAAAACAGACAGAGTATCTTCCTCCTTGGAATATTCTTTCTGGCAAACTCTTGCCCCCAGACCCCTATTATGGTTCAGAATGTGCCAGGTCATGCTCTAGAAACAAATTATACCTGGGACCTGCAAGATGTGCATGAAGGATTATTTCCTATTTGCCATCCCAGAGAGGAGTGGTGGGGAGGGCTCTGGTCCACGCTGTCCCTGGGGCCCCAGCGCATGGAGGCTGCACTTGTTGGTGGCCGCGTAGGGTTGGGGCGAGAGCCAAGGGTCCCAGGAAAGCTTCCAGACCTTTCTGCCCACTGGCCAGAATTAGTGGCAGGGTCCTGCCTAACTGCAAGACGACTGTTGGGAACTCATTATGGCTGGGGAACAAAGTATTAATGGAATGGAGTGTCAGTGGGGAACCATAGCCCCTCTTAGGAATGATTTCCATGGGAAGAGTGGACTTTTGGTGAAGAAAAGGTGTAAAACACTAAAGCTCCAGGAAGCAAGATGCCTCAATGCAGAAATGTGACCAGATGTGGGGTTGTCCCGTCTGGCCACACAGACGGCATCCGGTGCCACGGGGACATCGGGCCAGCTGTGTGCACGTGAGAAAACCACGTGGCGGCAACAGAAGGGTTGCCAAGAAGCACGAGTCGAGGAAGCAGAAACCCCACTTCATGCCACCCTATGTGTGAGGACTGCATCCTTTCGTGAATAGTAACCAATTAATTTTCCTGGCACCTCTGTAAGCTATCAGTTATTAAGAGCTAAGCAATTCATGTGCAGGAGAACGAAGGCATCCAGCCAAAGCCCAGGGAGCGTGAAATTAGGGACCACACAGAAGAGGCATCCAACCCCTAATCCTTCCCAGAGGGTTCTGCTGAAAATTATCCAAGTTATCAAAGACCCAGAGGGAGATGCTGCTAATCTCCTAGCCATTCTGCCCAGGAAAGCCCATTTGAGGTTAGGGATCATAAGAGAGGAAAGACCTCACTTGAAGACCTCGCGCGAAGAACAGAATGGAGTGTGTCGTGTGCTTCTCCTGCTCCTTCCTCCTGAGCAGTAGAGATGCTACTGCTCTGATCCTACCCGCCCCGCCCCTGGGAGGAGGATGACATCCCCGCGTGGGCAGCCATAGGGACCCACAGTCAAGGGAAACCTCAGCCTCCCCCGCCCGCCCCCTTTAAAGCCATCTCCCTCCTCCCGTCCTCTTTCCCGTCATGCCGTGCGGTGGTCCGAGATTTCCTGACCCTTCCGTGACACTCCACACTCCACATAGTTCCCTCCGTGAGGAACGCAAAATTCAGGACAGACGGACACACCCACCAAGGTTAGTTAAGGGTCACAGGACACAGTGGAAGGTGTGCACGCATGTGTGCGTGCACACACACACACACACTCACAAGGGTATCACTTATGCCCACAATGACGAGTGACTAGCAGACAAGGGCTTGATTTTTATGCCATAGGAAGGGGAGCCATTGAAGGTGCCAGGTCAGGAAGTGAGGCTGGTGGGTTTACATTTCTGGGGTACAGGGGGGTAGAGGACTGAGGAGGGTACCTGATGCAGAAGCAGGGGCATCCGAGGGCACAGGCTGGGGCGACAGCCTTGGGGGGGGTGTGCCCCATGAGCCTGTGGGGGCCAGCGAGGGAAAGCCTGGGAGACTTCCTGGACCAGGAGACACGGGGAGGGATGTCGAGAGAAAGCCGGCTACGGTCAGTTTCCATGTCCTCTCCCCAACCTCCACCTCTCAGACCGCCTCCCCCCCGTCCACCTCTGTGCACCCCTTCATCCTCTGTCCCTGGGAGGCTGTTCGGGGTCTCTCTCACATTCCCAGGGGGCTGTGGGTCCACCCAGCGTCCGTCCTTGCTGCTCCCACGAGGGGCTACACATGGGCCTCAGACGGCGCTCGGCAAGAAACGGGCAAAGGAAGCATGTGTGCCGGGCTGCCTCCCGTGCGGTCACGGGCAGTCCTGGCTGGACACCAGCTCCGGAACTTGGGCACTTTGGTGGGAAACACCCGCGGGCACCTGTTACTTATGGGAAACCCTCAGGAAATGACCCCAGAGTGCGGTTCCTGCACTCGTTTATGCAGTATCTACAATGTCGGTCATTTGTAACCTTTTGTAACGTCTGTTACGACATCATTGGCCCATTTGCCAATGATGTCGTCAGGACGATGTCGTCTTTCCTTTTATGTTTTTCTTTCTTTGTGGTCCTTTCTCCTATGTGTTTTCACAAATGCCCTCAGAGAAAGCCTGGGACAGGTTTGTCTCAGGAGGGCTCCTCCTGGTAGACCCCTTCCCTTCCTGTAGGATAACCTCAATGGTCTTGTGTGTTGCCCTACTCTAGGATGACAGGGAGCACGGAAACTCTCTGTTTTAGCAGATCTTCAGGGCTCTGGGCCGCTCTCCACAGGGACAACGATATCCTCCTTGTAATGCCATCTGAGGGTTAAAAATAATGCATGTGAAACAGCCAACACAGACCCTTAGTGTAGGTGAGTACTCAGGACCCAGGAGTTTTTTTAGCAAGGATCACCTGAACGTATCGGATTGTGTGAAAACGTGTTCATTCAAAAGCACGTTTGTAAAATCACCCAGTCCCCTCCAGTGTGTAAGAGAGTCAACTGAACTAGAGGGTCCGTTTGGGAACCCAGCTCTATGTTCCAAAACAGAATGACTGATTGGCTGTAGAACCATGCACTAAATGGCATAAAACACCAACGCTTCTCCTGATATTTTCAATAAGGCAGATGGTGCGCCAGTGGACCCCAGGCACGGGATGATTCTCAGCAGAGCAAAATATGCTTCCTTGAGAAGCCCACGTCCCACAAACAGCTTTTAGACGCGCCTTGGATATACATCTGAGCTCTTGGCAGTGGCTACATGGACTCATTTCCCAATATTTTGAACTTTTCTTCTTCTGAATGTGAATAGTTAGCCTAAAAGTTCATCATTAGCCTGCAGTACATGTAAGTGGCTGCTTCATAAAATGGTACACGGGCCTCAAAGATCCCGGCACGGTGACAAGGGCGATTGAGTGGAAACCCCCAGCCTCCTGGGGGTCTCTGTGATATTTCCAAAGGCCGCTCAAGCCATAAAAGACATTACATGGCAATGCAATTCGTGATTCAAGACTTCAGGCAAAACAGGAATTTTGCCTGCAAGACCTATGCCCCTTCTTTGGAACCGTGTTCTCTCAACTTCCAGAAGGAATCAATGCACGAATCTCAGAAGCACACCACCAGGATGATGATTCAATTTTTCCTTACATGTCTATGCTTTTTTTTTTTTAAACCTAAGCAGTAAAAACTACATGGCTAACAGTTTTCTGTGACAAGAAGCCTTATTATTCTGAGAGTGTGGGTTCCCATACCCAAGAGCAGGAAAAAAAGAGCGTATTTGGGAGCTTACTTTAAGGAAAGAAACAACCGCAGATAAGAAGCCCACGTTGAATTAGTATTCGGCAGTTTATGTTCTGTTAGGGAACTAGATCACAAGTTAACACATCATGACCGTAATTGATAATCCTATTTCTAAACTCGCCAGTCTTCCAGGTTGCGTGTGAGACCAACAAAGGGAACGTTTGCGACGCATAATCATTAAACAGGCGCCCAATCCTTACAGAGAAATATTTCTGAAAAATGGATGGGAAGGGGGGTTAACACATTGCCTCTGGCAACAGTATTTATTAGGGGCTAGGTTAGAAGAAAAAGTCTATTATAATGTCCCAAAAGCTTTCAGCATACAAAAGACTGACAGGAATTTTTTCTTAGCTATGGATCTAAATACATATTATTTTTAAAAATTACTCTTGTAAATATCATCCTGTTATTTCTACGAAGGATATTCCTTTAAACGAGCTACAACTCAAATGTCAGCTAATAAATATAAATAAGGCATAATTGTTAGAGAATATATACATATGGCTCACGTATAGACCATCACCTGATGTTCTAATAAATTATTTCTGGTCATTGCCAACTGTCAGCAACAGGAAATAGGCTTGAATGGGACGAATAAACTGATTCACAGATGACACCACTTTCTTGGTGGAGGCTCATTTTCTGAAGCATTTTCAAGGTCTGTATTTTATTTTGTTTTGTTTTTCAGGGAAGAGTAACAAGGAAGGTGCCCGTGCAACCTCATTATCTACCAAAGGGAAGAATTTCATTTTGTCCCTAGCTTTACCTCTTCATCTCTAAGGATGGTCGCTGCTCTTGGGGTTAAAGGACGTTACAAAATAAAGTGCAGTGTCTTCAGGGCACCTGGGTGGCTCAGTGGGTTAAAGCCTCTGCCTTCGGCTCAGGTCATGATCTCAGGGTCCTGGGATCGAGCCCCACGTCGGGCTCTCTGCTCAGCACGGAGCCTGCTTCCCCCTCTCTCTCTGCCTGCCTCTCTGCCTACTTGTGATCTCTCTCTCTCTCTGTCAAATAAATAAATAAAATCTTAAAAAAAAAAAGTGCAATGTCTTCAAAATTGTGGTGACAAAAAAAGCTGAGGTGATTTCTGTAAAATTGTGTCCTACACCAACACTTCATAAAACACGCGCGACTCTAATAATTTGGCAAAGAAATATTTCTTCAAGCAGCTAGAATCATGCGCCTGACTTCCCGGCCATCAGATGTGGGATGGGAAGCTTACGTAGGACGGATGAACTTGGAGGATCCAGAGAAAGGAGTGTTGAGCATGAACCCCCATTACTCACCTCGGAAACTCAAATCTCTCTGGGGCTCGGAGAGAAGGGGGCCAGCAAAGGGTCGAATCAAAGCTACGGGAGCAAGTGTTTCCAAGCGGCAGGAAGTGAGTCTCTGGGGTCGGAATGGCTAAGGGCGAGCCAGCCTGACACCTCTGCCCACACATGGGGTGGAGACGCCTCTGTGGACCAGAAGCTTAGCCCCTAAATGAAGCCACAACTTTCCATGCAAAAAACAACCCGCGTGGATTCCAGTGTTGGAATAAACATCGGGTGGAACATGGCGTTCCCGACGATTTTCACGGCCGTGGCGAACTTCGCCAGACGGGAGAGAAAACTTCCTTGTTAAATACGTTTGAATTTGTATTTTATTTGTAAAATAAGTGCATGCTCATTTTGCAAAACCTGAAAGAAATACATCCATACATATTTTGTGTATGCTTGTGTGTGTGGAAGAATGAGAGTAAATTTGTCTGATGTCCCCACAAGCCAGAAATAACTAGTGTTCTCTTTCTGGAGAGTTTCCTTCCCATTAAGAATATTATGAATCAGGGTCTTGTTCATGAAACATTGTATGTTTTCCTAAGAATGCTATATTAGAATCTTAACCCCATGCAGTTTGAAATTCTTCCAAACACCCACTGAAATTACATAATAGGCAATCATCTAGACTCACTACATTACACCTCACCATCTTTTGTCAGACAGATTTTCCGTGTTTTACTGAAATGGATGATTTCACCATGGACGTCGTGGGACACAATTCCTGTCCCAAATTTGAGAATACGTCCTTTTACCGAATGCCCTAAAATTCTTGAGCCAAACCCTGTCCCAGATGCCTGTGCCTGCCGCCTCACCTCCGCCAGCACCGAGCGCTTTCCTGAGAGATAGACAGGCTGTCTCCCAGCAGGACAATTGTCACCAATGGGTCGTCACGCTATAGAATGTGGGCTCTGCGGAATTTCGGTGCCGATCCCGTCCTGTGCGCACAGCCACGGGGGTGAGCAAAGCGAAACGCGCCCGCAGATGAGTGGGCGACTAGCACCGCTCGGGGAAGCCACCTGTCCCTGTCTCCAACCATCCGTCTGACACCGACAAGCGCAGACCCCACGACCCGCCGGCACCGGACACACCCACGTGCCGCCTGGGCCGTCCCTGGAGAAAGAAACACGGGCCATATTACCAACATGCAGAAGGGAGCTGCTTCTTAAGGTTTTCATCGTTTCCAGGGAGAAAATGCCAGCTCAGTGATCCCGAGTGCCCCGCGGGTGGGGAAGCCGGGGGAGGGGGCTCCCGCCTCAGCGGCACCTCCGCCTCACTTGCTGCCCAGCGTCTCGATAGGCGGTTTAAAGTCCCAGCTCTCCGAAGGGAGTGAGCAGTCCAGTCCCGCTCTCTTGGGCGGCCCCGGGGCGCGGGGGTGGGGACATGGGATCTGGCCACACGGATCCTCGGGTGCCACAGAGAGACCTGGGAGGGGACCGTGTGCCCGCCGCGTGTTTACAGAAAGGGGCCCGGTGTCCCCAGAGGTGGCCAGAAGGGAGGTGTCTGCGGCCTTACGAGGCCATCACATAAAAACGGGAACACGGCGACAGAGGGACAACTTTGCCTCGTGCTCCGGGCACGGGAAGGTGCTTTTCCCAAAATCTACAGTCAACCTCTGAATCTTAAGGTCATGTTGTAGTAATGGCTCTAAAGAAACACTAAAAACTAGGAGGAATTTAAGTTAAATATTAATTAAAATTCTGGGAGCTTGGCCTCCTTAGTACTGGCTTCTAAACACCTTCTCTCTGAAATAACCCCAACTGATTATTTAACCCATAAATGCTGTGAATAATTTTAAATTTTTCCTAGCCCTAGTCTCAACTAAGAAGTATGATGTGCTGATGATAAATAACAGGAAAGATTTTCCTAAATCTTTCTGACTTTTTCGGAGGATATTTGATATGAAGGATTGTCGTTACGAAGAGTAAAGCTGGGCTAAAATTTGAGGAAAACATTAGCATGGATTAGCTAACAATTTTGAGAAGAGAAGGGGAGCGTGTTGGCAACTTACGTTTTCCTTGGGAAACTATCTCTGAAGATTTTGAGGAAACACTCTTACAGGGTGGGATTCATCTTTCGGGTTGCAAATTGAATAGTTTCGCACCAGAAGGCATTTTCTGAGGTTTAATCAGGAGCTGAAGTGAGATTGGTTAACTCCGGGAAGTTCCTTGGACCACATTTCAAAGCCTTGTAAATTTAAGAGACAAGTCCCCGCATCGTGAAGGTCCCATAACTCCTTCCATCGAAACTTTGCCCCATGTCACCCAATTTTTTAAAGTTTTAGTTCATAATGGATGGTAGGGCCAGGGCTCTCCACTCAGCTCTCTAACTATTTAAGCAGTGCTTTATAAAACAGTTTACAGATTTTGATTTCTCAGCAGTGTATAAGTGGTTATCCGTGCCAGAGAAAGCTGGTTGAGCCTGATTAACAATTTTGTCTAAAAGTCCTCTGCATTCCCTCCCAACAGCCCGAGGGCAAGCGTGCTCACAGAGTATTTGCTAGCTTCATGCACGTGATGCACCCAGGCTTGCAAACACTCCCCATGGCCTCATATGTTATGTGGGGTGGCCTCATTTAACATGCATGACTTACTATAACGTTCTACCATCTCGCGTCTTGTCTGTAATTACTTATTGGTCAGGAAATCAGTGTCTGATGCAGGGCAGGCCGTGGGGAAAGTGTGGGTGGATCCCAGGAGAGAGCACGGCCATCTTTGCTCCCGCTGCTGGTTTCTGGGTCCACAGAGAGGTGCCCCCAGCATTTTGGCCCCCCAAGTCAGAAGCATCTGGAGACAAGGCTATCCTCCAATGACAGACCCCAAAGCGCCGTGAGACCGCGGTAGTCCATGGGGCCACCCCGGATCGAGGCACTAAGATCCACTTATCAAATAAAAAAATCCCATGGGATGCCCTGTTTTCAACAGTTCTTACTGGGACTCCAGATTTCCTGTGTCCTTACTGGAAAAAAACCAACAAAGGGATTGCAGATTTAGTAAACACTCTTACTAAACCGAATGCACTTGGGTTCATATTAACCAAAGACTTTGTCTCAAGGGCTCTTCACAAAATAACAAAGTCTGAAATTTTCTGCTTTTAATTTTTTTAAAAGGACCCAATCCAGGAAACCCAAAGTGGGTCACTAATGTACCCATTTTGTCGGTACGCTGGGTCACCCATTGACCATATCAGGAAGGAGTAGAGACTTATGCCTCCCTTGTTTTTCTGACAGCCACTGTAGAGACAACCACAAAATCTCAGACGCGCTCATTGTGTCACTTAGAACACTTTTCCCCTAAGAGTGACAGCTCGTTCCTGATGTGCCCGCATGCGTGTCTGGACTTTACTTCCCTCTGGCCGGACTCGAGCATGTCCCTGCCTGCTGGTTTTCCATTGATGGTTATTGGAAATGATGAAGATGTTACGAGCCCATCGAGGATTTAATAAACCTCCTGAGGCTGAGGATTGAACCCCCTCGACCGTCTTCATTCTTGACATGAAAAACGCTGCCTTCGATCACGGGCAGCCTGGCTCCTTTCTCTATCTTGTCTTTATGGCCCTCCCCCACTCTTCGGAAACTTCTCCTGGAGTTACTTACTTACAGGAGAGAGGTCAGCTCTGAAAACCAGACCCCACGGATGTCCACAGCGCGCTGGAACAAATGGAAAACTTGCCACGTTTCGGGGGATTATCCTTTGAAGACAAAATATTCATTTACATAACGTTACGTGCTTTTTTGTGACACTTGTCTGTGATTACCAAGGACAGTGACTCACGTCCACGGAACCTGTGCTCTTCCAGGACTCGTTGTCGGGTTTTTGCATGAATCGGTCCCTCGGCCCCCAGACCTCTCTGCACAGGTGAGTGATGGGAGCTTCCACGTGTTACACTTGAAGAAACCGAGGCACATTTGATCTCCCCGATCTTTTGCTTCATACCCAGGCCCAGGGCTTCTGAGCATCAGTTGGGAGAAGCAGGCTGAATTTTCGGGAGACTGGTGACGTCCCACTCCCTGGCCTCAAGTATAGGATGCTGCTCCCATCGCAGACACTGGCTCCGGGAACTGGGAGTGGGGTAGGGGACACAGAGATGCTCACGAGACCTGTGACAACTGCTGCTTTGCGTTTTTGGCTCACTGAGGAGACTGCTACGGATGTTATCCTGCACAAATACTATTCTCACAGAATTTGGATGATGGATCTCCTAGGATACTGGTGATCTCTCTCTGCCTCTGTCTGTCTCTGTCTCTGTCTCTCTCTCTTTTTAAACTTCCTCTCAATTTAATTGTGTTGTCTCCTTTTAATTTTTCTTTCCTACAGTTTACTGTTTACTTCTGCTCTCTTTGACAGTCCGTGGCCTGGGACTGGTCTCTGAAAACCAGGCCCAAATTCCATGTGCGAGTGCCCACACGTCTCTCCAGCCCCACCCCATCGTTTCCTGCGTGAGCCCCCCACTCTGGAGCAGAGCCGCCCCCCATGACTAGGACTTGCAATTCCTCTGAGAGGAGACTTGCTCTCTTGTACCTCCATCTCTTTGACAGAATTTTGCACTGGGAACCGTCACTGGCCCTCCCTGTCTGGATCCTGCCTTCAATTGCCGGCATTTTGATGGACTATCTTCTCCTCTGCAGAGTCATTCCTGACTGGGCAAGGTGGCCTTATTCTAGGACTGTTGCGAGACGTGTTTGTCTCTCTTCTGATGGTCCCCCGCCTGGACAGATGCTTCCTTGGGAGCAAAGGCTTTCATTCACTTCCATTATCCCCAGCACAGGGGTAGAAAACCTCAGTGACTCAGTAAGTAGAAAAAATCTCTGTTGGATTCAATGGAACACCAACTCGAAGAGAACAAAGTCTCTTAATACTCAGAAATCTCTTAAATAGCAGGTAAAACACCATGTTTCCATGGCCGGGGAACCCAAGAATTATGGACAGAATTATCAGTCCCTCATCTAAAATCATAGTCTGAAGGAAGGCCGAATAGTCAGAACTAAAATAAGCGATCAACACATACCCTCAAGGGAACCTCAAGAAAGATAACAAAACAAGATCATTTCCTCGTACCTCCCGTCTAACACGAAGATCTTGATGAATGAAAGCTGTATCATACGACGCGCGTGTGTTTGAACCTCAGCATACCCTTCCAGTCTGAGACGTGATGACAGTATCTGAAGCCACACCCATACGAATTCCCAACTGCAACTCCATCATAATTTAACATTAAAACATTATTTTTACGTTCCTGGATATTAGCATATTATTATATATTTCCATAAGGCTTCTGAGAAGGAAATCCAGTGTAAAAACTCTACACTCTGCTCCATTTCTGAAATAAATCATCCACATCCATCTGCGTGTTTCCGTCAGACATCCTTCTTAGACTTCTTCTACTGCGCAAGACTCCGCTTATCAGGGAAACTATGGAGAATTCTACAAACATCCATTTCATTTCCAAAAATGTCATAAGTGGCCAAACCCAAATCACACTTTCTCAGGGACTAAATCACTAGCTATTTTAATGGCTAAGCATCCTTTCCTCTCCCATTCCACAGTAGCGAAGCAAAAGGCAAAGTCTTCATTGTGAAGACATTCCTTTGTGATTTCAGCAACATTTTATTTTAAAAGATGTGCTATTAAAAATCAAAGCCTCTGTTCAGAGCTGTTTGGAGGTGATAGGAAGAGTCAAGAACGTCAGAGTAGATCTTCAAGTAGCCTCTCCGATGGGGAATAGTGTGTGAGACACCCGCTTTGAGTATAAAGAGATAAAAGGATTTGGCCGTGGAAAATTCACCTGATCTCAAAATTTTTGAGCTGTTAATTCGCAGTTGACATCAGAGAGCAGTTGAATTAGTGCTTAGTGTTCCATAAAAAAAATGAGTGACTTTACGGGAGAAGAGGTCTTTCGGAGATCAAAAACGTTTTCCACATCAGGTCACAGTTTCAGAAAATAGCAGTATATTTTTCACGAGAAAGCATTCTCTATTCCATTGTTGGGGAAATCATGTCACCCTTTCATTACGGCCGAACTTTTCAGAGACTTTAATGTATCACTGTGTGTTACAAACCTGCACAACTGAGACATAATGCATTTTTTTCCAGTCATTACTGATTAGCTAACGAAGGTGAGGGGCAACCTAGTTAAGCAATGTTTGGGGGTTCCATGAGGAAGAGGCTTAATTCTCAAAAACATAAGAAGAAATCCGCTGTAGGAAATTTCACAATGATAGATTAGGAAATAATAAAAAAAATTTTTTTTTTAATGTTCTTCATGCTGCAGTTTTGTAACTCTCCCGGGCGTGACATTTTTGTAAGCCAAATCAATTTCTTTCCAGGTGGATCGGGAAGTTCTCGCAGCCCCAGATTGAAAACTGTCCTTATAAAATGTAGAAGCGCAAAAGTCAGAGACAGCCTGTATTTCATTCTTTGGTTCCTTCGTAGAAAGATATAAATCAAAGGAAGAAAAAGAAAGGGAGCCAACTACCTACAGTCACACACTACGCGGAAATCCCTGACCTATGAGCACCTTCAGCAGACTGATTAAGTGACATGAACTTACAGCCCAAATGTGCCCTATCACTGTGTCTGCTGTCGCCTTGTTTCCTTGTCAGAAAGAATTAGGAAATAATGTAGAGAACTTGTTAAGTCTTTAAGGAATTTGCAACCACTTGCTCCTAGGGGAACATGAGGAACGTGGCATAAATATTCACAGCTGCTTCTGTGAACAAGTATCGGTGTGAGCCCAAGAACAATGTTCCCCCAACTATAGATTTTCCCACAGTAAGTCACTTTTATTGTACCAATTCAAGGCATTACAGCTGTACACTGATATTCTTTAATTCAGTCTGCTAGGACTGCTGTGAAGTTGTTAATCTTCACTTAACCTATTGGTGAAATGAGCAAAGTGTAAATTCAATTCAATTCAATTCAATTAATATTTACTGAGAACCCATAGGGTGCACAGCACCGCACAAAGAACTGTAAGGTCAGGCAATGAATCAGACATGGGCTTTTTGACAAGCGTTATATCCTTCATCTCTAGGGAACATTTACTCTGGTTTACAACAATGTGAACAATCAAAATTAGGGTCATGTCAGAAAAGAACTCCACTGCTTAAAACCAGGCTAGGTTGACCTGGAGCCACTTACATGGAATGGGAACCAGGGCAGGGGAGCTGCCTCTGCCCAACGGTGCCGGCCACAGGGAGGTGCACGAGCAGCGGAGGGCTGAGGACAGGAGTGGGAAGGATGTTCAGCAGGCTTCCCAACTGACCTGAAATCAGACAATCCTTTGAACCTTGAAGGTCTTTGGTCTTCAAAGGCACCTGCTAAGTACATACAGTCAGAAGAGTCTGGGAAAACAGTCGCTGCAGCCTCTCCCGATGTCTCCCATAAAAGGAGAGAACTAAAATACCCAACCTCACATTCATGGACAACAGCTACGACAAAACTAACTGTCAACTCTTCCACTCAAACCCTTACGTATACGCAGATGGGGAAAGCATCCATAGAAAACCTGAATGATTTAGTGGCTATGTAGGGAAAGCAGAGGAAGCAGAGGAAGCATCAACTGGAGCTCATGGTCCCCAATTTCCAAGCCTGGAAGTCTTAGAGAACCAATCTGAGAATCGGAGCTGGAAATGGGGGCAGTTTTCAAATTCCAATTGAAGCTGTGTCCATAATACCTGAGTAAGGTCTGAAGAGGCTAGAGGAGTCTGGGTCTAGGAGTCCTAAAAATTTGATATCCTGATTTTGGTTCCAACGTACTAAGAGCCTAGAAGTTATCATGGGTGCCTGCTTGGCTTAGTTGGTAGAGCATGTGACTCTTGATCTCGGGGTTGTGAGTTCGAGCCCCACATTGGGTATAGAGATTAGTTAAAAATAAAACCTTAAAGAAAAAGAAGTTATCATAGTAGTCCTTATAAGAAAAACTGGACAAATTAAAAGTCAAAGGCTTTTTATGGACTCATCTGAGATCTTAGGTCCCAGAAATCTAGATAGACAGGCACATTAAGAGAGACACAGTCTTTTTTAAGGCTGAATAACATTCCACTGTGTGTTTTTTTTATCCATTCAACTGTTGACAGACATGTGGGTTGTTTCCCATCTTGGTTGTTGTGATTAAGGCTATCGGAAACAGCAATGCAGATGTCTCTTGGAGATCCTGATTCTGTTTCCTTTGGGTATACACCCAGAAGTGTGACTGCAGGACATTATGCTAATTGAAGTAAGGCAGACACAGAAAGACACATACTGCATGATCTCACCAATGTGTGGCATCTAAAAAAGCCAGACTCATGGAATGGGAGAGTAAGATAGTGTTTCCCAAGGACCTGGGGTAGGGGCAGGGGAGGGGAAGAATCAGGAACAGCAGAGGTTGTTCGAAAGGTACAAATTTTCAGCTGTAAGGTAAGTTCTGGAGATCTAACATACAGAATTGTGACCATAGTTAATAGTACTGAATTTCATACTTTAGATTTGCTAGGAGGCATCTTAAGTGTCCTCACCACACACACTAACGGTAACTGTGTGAAGTGATGGATGTGTTAATTAGCTTGATTGTGGTGTCTATTTCACAGTGTAAATGCACACCAAAACACCAAGTTGTATGCCTTAAATATATACAATTTTCATTTGCCAATTAGCATTCAGATATAACAAAGGATTCAGACATGACACAGAGGTTGAAATTATCTGACAGGGAATTAGAAAAGGCAATGGAAGCAATGCTAGGAAAGCTCTAGGAAAGAGTCACAAGAAAATGCTACCAATGATTTCTCAAAATTAACCCATCAAACTCCCCTCCAGGAGTAGCACAGCAACAGAGACCCTTGTCCAAAAACATCCAGATCAAAATTAGGACACAGGAAGAGAGCCCAGAGAGCATGCAATCAGATGTTGAAATTGCATGAATACGCAGAAAAGGAAACTCTAGAGCCACAAAATTAGAAAAGATGTCCTGACTCTTGAATCCTTCCGAAAGTTCAGGAAAAAAATCTTTCACATAAAATAAGCGACAGAAACAATTGAGCACCAATCTCATGCAACATTCTTGAAAGAAGAAAGTAAGAACCTAATAAATGCCCTACAGTCAATAAAAGCACCCCAGGAAGGTATGCCTGCAAAGCAAAATTTACAAAAACATTAAGAGAAGAGTATGGGATAGAAAAAATATCATAAAACTGAATCATAAAATTCAGGAGTAAGATTTATAAGACCAGAAATTAGAAATAGAAGAGGAAAGCATTTCAGAAATACTGACTAAACTAAAAGAAACAGAACAGCAAATAAATACAAACAAATAAATAACTACAAATAAACAAATAAATACAAAAGCTAATGTCTTCAGCTAATGAGGAGGGTAAAAACAAGCAGAAAAATTAAAATAGAAAAGAATTAAATGAAGAGATAAAAGAAATTCAAGAGCCACAGCCCATTTAACAGATAGGCAAAGATAATTTAATATATCTATAAAAGGAATTCCCAAAGCAGAAGTAAAATAAGATAAAGGAATAGCAGAAATACTAAAACCTCTACTTACCATTCTCTCTTCTTTCTTTTCCCCCTTTGAATAATCCTGCCGGATATATACGTCTCATGTTACGGGTAGAACTGCAGCTCCTCCAAATTCCCGTGTCGTGACCCATCCCCAGTCCCTCAGGATGAAAGTGAAGTCTGTGGAGAGATCATTACATCCGAGTTAGGCTGGAAGGGTAGGTCCTACTCCTTAGGACTAGCGTCCTTACAAGGCCAGGCACACACACACACACACACACACACGTGGGGACTTTGCAGACGGGCCTCTTTCACTTCCCAATATGCTTTTCAAGTTCTTCCAGGTCTCTCCATGGCTTGATGGCTCTTTTCTTTTAATCACCAAATAGCACTCCGTCGTCTGGATGGACCACAATTGATTTATCCCTCAGCATCTGAAGGACATCTTGGTTGCTTCCACGTTTCGACGACGATGAATGAAGCTCCTGTAAACATCCGTGTGCAGGTTTCTGGGTGGACATAAGTTTTCGGCTCCTTTGGGTCAATACCAAGGAGTTCAATGCCAGGTGGTGCGGTAAGCGGCACCCTGCTTCATCAGAACAAGAGAGGGCGGACAGAGTGTGGAGTGTGACCAAAGAGTCCGTCTCAAATGTCACGTCCGGTCAGCTGGCCTTTACCCACTCATTAGGATCAAGTTGGTAGGTTCACCCCACACTCAAGGGGATGACTTAGGGAGCAAGTTCCAGAAAGAAGGATCATCGGAGCCATTTCCGAAGCAGTCAGACACAGTAAACAAAAATAAACAAATAAATTGCAAAAAATAATCTTGAATGGCTTATGACTTATGGTTTTCTTTTCAAGTCCGTTATGTGTGTGTGTGTGTGTGTGTGTGTGTGTGTGTATACACAATTAAATTTTAACAGGCACTAGACATCCAAGCACTTGGACTTTTCTTGCTGACAACAAATAAGGAGGCAATCATTCTTACAGACCGATGAAAGTTACAAATGTAATTATTTTGTATACCCAGGTAATTCTTATTTCCGAGACAAAAACAACTTCACCTAATGTTGCTTTCTTTCCTTCAATCTGAAGTAAAGTATATCCTATTTATATCTGCAATTATCTTTGAATTGCCAATTTCTTAAGCTTTTAACATCATTTTAAGGCATTTGGAAGTTTTATAAAAATGATTAACTGATTAAGACACTACTTCTTTCTCTTTATTCAACCCCTAAACGAAGAATACAAAATTTTATTGCTCCGTGAATCCACTACAATTGTTCCACATCCTCACTAAGTTTAATTTTTAAAAATCAAAACCTGCTTCTTTACTTGAGGTTCATAAATCCTGGTGATTTTTTAAATGCAATGAACATGTGATAATAAAACAGCAAACAGTATTTCAGTGACTGCTGTGAGTATATCAAGCTACGAAGTTATCATGCAAGAGCTTTCAACAGCTCCAAAATAAGATACCAGGGAATGATAATGACGGCAATTTTAGTCCAAGTACTGATTTTGAATGTATTGCACGTATTAACTGTGGAATATAAGCAAGCTTACCTCTTATTTGTCCCTCTGAAACAATACATGGATAAAATGCACCCATTACCAAATTTCAAGAATTTGGCTTTAGAAATAAAGCTTATTCCTATATTCTCAGTATACAAAAGGCATACTTTAGTTCTTCAAGAGGAACTCTGGAAAAAGAAATAGATATTTTGTTGTCGTGTATACCCTGCCTCTCTCAGTAAATGTAACCTAGATTGCTAAAAAGAAATATTTCACAAAGCTATCAAACGAAACAAAAATGGGCAAGGCTGCTGGGGGGTCGGGGGGGTAAGGATAGGGTGGCCGGGTTATGGACACTGGGGAGGGTATGTGCTATGGTGAGTGCTGTGAAATGTGTAAGCCTGACGATTCACAGACACGTACCCCTAGGGCAAATAATATATTATATATTAATAAAAAATTTAAAAAATAAAAATAAAAGAAAATTAAATCATTAGTAAAGGAAGGATACTGACAAAAGTATTTTTAAGTGACCTTCCAGGGGCACCTGGGGGGCTCAGTCAGTTAAGCATCGGACTCCTGATTCGGGCTCCAGTCATGATCTCAGGGTCATGAGATCAAGCCCCGAGTCGGGCTCCAAGCTCTGCAAGCAGTCTGTTTGGGATTCTCTCTCCCTCTGTCCCTTGCCCCACTCACTCGCACTCTCTCAACTGAATAAATAAAATCTTTTTTAAAAAATGACTTTTTAAAACTGAGTCACTTATCTAAACTAACTGGAAGTTTCAGGATAATACAGACATGCTTTATATTTGGGAAAAAAAGAAAGAAAGGGAAGAAAGAAAGAAAGGGAAGAAAGAAAGAAAGGAAAGAAAGAAAGAAAGAAAGAAAGAAAGAAAGAAAGAAAGAAAGAAAGAAAGAAAGAAAAGAAAAGAAAAGAAAAGAAAAGAAAAGAAAAAAGAAAAGAAAAGAAAAGAAAAGAAAAGATAAAAGAAAAGAAAAGAGATGAAAATCCAGAGTGGAGCGTAACAAATAGAACATGGGGCAAAGGAAACAGAAGAAGTAAGAGGGAAAGAAAGGAAAGGAAATCAGAAGAAAGGAAAGAAACCAAGGAGGGGGAGTACACAAAAATTACGTTACACTTCGAAGGTGGAGAACTGAATATAACTTCTGAAGAAGTAGCTTCTTTGTAGAGACAGAGTGGCTCAGCCTGGTGTACCGATGTGAACGGGGAAGGATGTTCTCTTTAGGATCGGATGGCAAAGCAGCTGGAATCCCCGGGTGTCAGAACTTCTCTTTCCACCGGTCCTTGCACTGCTCTGAGGCCCTCCGGAGACACAACCCGCCACCCGTGCTCCGGCAATAGGACCGTTCCTTCCATTCCCGGGCATGAAAAGACACTTGAAGTCACCTCTTCTGTGCGTCCAGTCCTGCAGAGAGGACTTGCCACTGAGCAGTGACCTCACGGGGACAGAGCCCTGGGTGACAGCTCCGTGGCTGGGCCGCTGTGATGGGGTGTGATGCCCTCTCCCCGGCAATCATCTCAGATAAATACATTTCCGTAAAGCCTCCGGAGTCGCTCTGCACGTTACGGCGATGAGGTCATCACAGCCAAGAAACAGAGTCAGAGGCAGAAGCAGCAGCCCGAATTGGGATTGTTCTTAGTATCACTGTTCCTTTCCCCTGCCGTATGCAAAGACCCCTATGGAGACTTGTTTTCCTAAATTAAAGAATTACACCATTAATTTCCTTATTAAAAAAAAATGAAGTCATAAAATACAAAATAAAAATCACTTGGGATCGTGCCACAAAAGGATAACTTAATCTTGACACTCTGCTGTCAAAGTCATTCATTTTTATTCTTTGCTTAGATTGGATGGATGGTCTTACAAATTAAAATTGTGTCATTCTTATAAAGCTAATTCTCTCATCTAATATATCACGAACGTAGTACATCATCAGGCCCCTTCAAAGAATTTTATCCTTCCTGACGATTTTATCATCATTGAGAAGATTAGATTACACCTGCTGTTTTGTTAGTAAGCAGCACTGCACAAAATGACATTTCCTAGCCTCAAGTTTACAAGATTACGGACCTAATAGTCCCGATTCCCAGATGCACGTTCAGCCGCTGTTTCTCTAACACAGGAGGAGAGAGAAATTTGGCTACAATAGATTAAACAAACGCTCTATTTATTAACCCGTATTTAATCATCACAGCCAAGCAAACAACTTTAATCAAAAAAAAAAGGAACTGAAGTTCAATATTTAAACTGTGCATAAAAATATGGCATTTAATCTAATCGAGCTGGCCGACAGCGAGCACGCCATGTCCTGTGTTTGCTCTTCAAATCTGGAACTCATTCCTTCTGTCACTCTAATTCCTGAACCCCATTTGGAAATGGTTTGCATTATATGCTCTCTCCATGCTGTCTGTGTTTGCTCACCACACAGAACGTGTTTGAAGACTCGGTCTTCCCCATTGTGACCTTGTTAACAATCACAGGCACCCAATAGTCACAGCGGCACTGAAATATGGCCAGCGTTTCTTAAATGTAACGTAACAGTGCGCACACCTGGAAACAGGACTGATTCTCTGCTGAGTCAGGCTTTTAATAATTGAGGTTTAAAAAGAAAGAAAAAAGATATATGTATTTCTACCAAGCTGATGTTACCTCCAGATGATCATGCCGATTAGGGGTCACTAAGGCCTGCTGCCCAAAGCAAGGGTTTCCAGGTAAGAGGAAATGTGTGGGGATGGAAAGAAAAAGAGATGAAAATGGCCCAGCCCCATAGCAGTTTTCTGGATAAAGAAAGCAAAATGGGCAGTGGGGCCCTCGGGATTTTTCTCTTTGGTTTTCCCACCCCATTATTAGTAACTTGGGAGTCAATCCCATAAAACAAGAACCACCTGGAGAGCCTCCCACTCAAGCTCAGGACGGCTTCTGGCAAGTTGAGGGTGACAGAGGTGTGGACACCGCCTGTGTGTGGGGGACCGGTGGCCAGCGCTGTCCTGTTTCCTCGAGGACGACGTGCAGTTTCGAGCCCATTCTCGTCCAGACACACTTAACTGTGGCTGATGGGATGATGGATCCTCTTTACATTTTTAAGTTTACTTTTCTTGGGACTCCTGGGTGTCTCAGTCTGTTGAGGGTTCGACTCTTGATTTTGGCTCCGGTCGTGATCTCAAGGTCATGAGATCGAGTCCCACATTGGGCTCCACGTTCAGCGTGGAGTCTGCTCGAGATTCTCCCTGTCCCTCTGCCCATCCCCCTCTCTAAAATAAATAAATAAATAAATAAATGACTTTTTTTTGATCAACTGATTTTTTTAATTTAATTTTATTTTTTCAGTGTTACAAGATTCACTGTTCACGCACCACACCCAGTGCTCCATGCCATACGTGCCCTTCTCGATACCCACCACCAGGCTCGCCCAACCCCCACCCCTCCCCCCAAAACCCTCAGAGTCCACAGTCTCTCCTGGTTCATCTCCCCCTCCGATTTCCCCCCATTCACCCTTCCTTTTCTTCTCACAATGCCCTCCATGATTTTCTTTATACTCCACACGTAAGTGAGAACATAAGATAATTGATTCTCTCTGCTCAACTTATTTCACTCCGCATAATCTCTTCCAGTCCTGTCCATGTTGATACAAAAGTTGGGTATTCATCCTTTCTGATGGAGGCGTAATATTCCATTGTATGCATAATTTTTCTTTACATCTCCCACTGAACACACATGAGCTGCCGACTTGAGCCCGGTGGGGCTCCAGGCTCCAGAATGCAGCAGTGAGCAGACAGACCCCAAGACCCCGGACCCTCGGGGAGCTTTGCTCTCAGCAGGAAAGAGCGAAGGAGAAAACTCGCGGTACAAAAAGAGGTGATCATTTACGAGAAAAAAATAACTGCGGGGAAGCGGACTCAGAGCCTGTCAGCCCACCTGCCAGGGAAAGCGAGCTGCTGCAGCAGGACCGGTGAGTGGGGTCTCAGGTCGGGGGGATCTGGACCTTTCAGCAGCGGCCGTGCGAGCTCGGGTGCGGAGCCCAGCTCACGTGCAGGCTGGCGGCCAGAAGCTGGCCGGGGGCCCTGTGGGGCCCCGTTCCCAGGGATCCGAAGCAGGAGGACTGTGTGGACAGCGCCACGATTCGGGTGAGACAGGAGGGTGGCTCTGAGGAGCCAGAACAGCTGCGGGGGAGGGGAGAGAGGCTGGGCTCCGTGCGGTCCGAGGTGCCGCCGGGAAGACCTCTCTCGGCAAGTTCAGGGCCGTCACACAGGGCTCTGCTCCTCTCGGCTAAAGGGACGGGAAGCCGGGTTCTCCCAACACCCCAGCAAAGGCAGCCCGAAATCTGAGCGAGGCAGGGAGGTCAGAAAGGCCGTGGAGGAAATGTTGGGTCTGAGATGTCTACCGCTCATCCAAGGGAGGCTTCAGGCAGCTGTGGGAATGGATGATTCTAGAGACGGGGACACGGTGGGCGAGGTAGACCCGAGACCGAATGGGAGAGGGCGAGGCAACAGCTGTCATGATCCGCCACGGAAAGGGAGGAACGTGGTAGAATCAATAGTTTCATTTCCCGAGGGGGCAGAGGGGGGCTGGCGCCACGGTGCCGCAGGACAGGGTGTGGCCAGAAATGTGGGAACCTGAGATGCTGGGGGGAGTGGTCGTCGGTGAGGCCAGGCCTGGCAGGGCCGTGGACGCAGTGTGCTAGAAGGACCAGAGTCTGTGTCGGGGGCTGTGCTGGCGGAGGAGGAGGGATGGGAGATGGGCGGCCACGCCCGGCCCGGGGCAGAGGGCACGCAGGGCGTTAGCGACGGGGGTGGGGGAGCCGTGCGGGTTTAGATCACGGAGCTGGGGGTGATCTGGAGTCCCGGCCCCCAGACGACGACACAAACAGCGGCAAAAGGACATCAGGGACCGTTGTACTGATCTCACCAAGGATGGCGATGACCCGGGGGGGCCGGGAGGAGACGCCGGTACTCGTGTCCCCTTTTCCCCTCCGTGAACAAAGGCCTGGGGGGCTCTGTGCGAGCCGCTGTGACTTGGCCCTCCCGGGAAAGAAGTCTCACTGAAAGGCCTTACTCCACACGTACGCTCTGCATGCACATCGGCAGAATTTAAAGATATTGTGCCTAAAAAAAAAATACCCGATCCCCTGCCTCAAGACCCTTGCACCCACTAACATAAACAGGATAATTACACAAACGCTTCTGCACAAGACAGTTATTACACGTTCCTTAAACGGGGTTAAGGTACAGCATCGTGAAGTGTCCAAATGACGAAAGCAGGGTCATTAGCGAGAAGTCAGAAGCGCCCGTGAGAAAGGGGCGGGGGGGGCTCCAGCTTAAAAGATGCTTTGGATTTGGACGGACAGAGTCGGGAAGCGGGCAGGCAGAGAAGGAGCAAATTCCCGGAGACCCGCCGTGACATTTGTGTGGGGTCACCACACGGCTGGTCGCACGACACGCTGTCTGTATCTTTGGGGACGCCAGCGGGGACCCGGGCTCATGTCGTCCCGTCTGCCCGCCGTTCGTGGAGCATTCGCTTGGTTCTTCATCACTGACCCTTCGTGATGACCGCTGCACCCCGGGCGCCGTCTCCGCTGGCCAGCTGGGGGCGAAGGAGGGCAGCAGGAGGGCATCGGCCGAGATGGAACTGCTCGGTGAGGGAGGAGGGAGCACCGCCCAGTTCCTCCCCAGGCTCCCCTCATCGGCCACGACTGCGAGCGGCGGGCGGTCCTTGCTGCGAGGGGACGTTCAGGAGGTCACGTGGCCTCCAAGGTGCAGAGGAGCCAAGGAAGGGGGGATGGGAGGGCTGCGGTGTGACCAAGCGGGGGTCGGTCACATCCCAGCCTAAGTCCTGGAGACCCGGGCTGTCCCAGCACCGGCGGAGAGACCCTGTCAGCAGGAGCACGGCTGTGTTTCGGGGACACGCCTCTGAGGCCTTGCTCAACGTCCCCCGGGCCTGCCTTCTGCGGGGTCCTGGCCACCCCCTCCCGCACTCCTGACAGAGGCTCTGGGACGGGCTCCCCATTTCCCCGCCTGTATGGGGACCCGACCTTCTCTCCCCTCTGGGCTGGGGGGGCACAGCACAAACAGGGTCACACTGGCACCTTTCCCTGTCCCTTCTCTGTTGTCGTTATTTGCCACCAGCTTCTTTCTCCTGACCTTACATTCTGGCTGAAGAGACATTAAGTGGGGTTCCCGACGCTCCTACAGCACGTGGTCCCCCAAGGAAGGCACCCCCAACACAACGCCCTGTTCCGGACGGGACCTGTCGGTTCTCTCCACCCCCACCCTTGCTGGGCGCCGATAATTGCACAGTAAATCCTATATGAACACTTGGAAGCTGTGCCTTCCTGGAAATTACATGGTAAATAATGACATTTGTAGGGAACAAATAATTCAACTATTGGTTACCATGTCAAATGCAATTTTAAGATCTGATGAGGCAGATCTTGTTTCGGAGATGAAAACAGAAGAGGTAAACCGGATAATTGCCAAGTGATTAAACAGGAGGTGCCCAGCGTGTATGATTAATGCCGACGTGCAGATAGGCCCAGAGGAGGCTGGGCCGGGGACTGAGCTGAGTTTCCCCACGGTGGGCACATGTCTGGTGACCCTGCGGGCAGGTGACCCCTCGCGGATGGCACAGTCGGGCCCCTGGGCTGATTCTGAGTCCGTGACTCTCTCTTCTCCCCAACAATACGTCGTGTTTCCACTTCACTCTTCGTGCTTCTCAAAATCCCTGTGAACCCTCCTTCCCACTATCCTGTGGTCCTACTATCCTTTCTCTCTGCCGCTGCTGCGGGGTCTTCTGCTGAGAGCTCCTACCTGGTTGTGTATTCGAGAAAAGGGAATGCTTTGCTGCTGGTGGCCTGTCGTGAATGCCCTTCTTTCTGGGTGAAAGACCCAGCATCTTTCCCGACGGATCTCTAGTCTCCCCAACGCCAGCCTGCTCCGGGGTGTGGTGGGAATGGCACAGACACAAGCCGGTGCCATCGCCCAGGTCTCGGCCTCGGTCCCCAGCATCCTGCACGGGCAGCATGTACCCAAGACCGCTCGGACTGGGTCCTCACTCCAGGGAGCACGACGTCAAACACAGAGGCTGTAAGAAGCAAACAGGAAGGAGAACTAATGGGGAACTGGATCCCTCAGGAGGGGATGACATTAATTCACCATCCAGAGAAGTCATGACGGTCCACTCACCGTAAAATACGGCTCTGATCCTGGAAAATGGAGCCACGGGGCCATGGGGCACAGAGGACAGTGCATGTGCTCGACAGGCTGTGAGCAGAGGTGAGATGGGGAGGACTGTGGGTCGGGGGGAAGAGGACCGGGTTCTCGAGGAAGGCGTCCTAGTGATGGGAGGTGATGGGGAGAGAAAGGGGGACCTTCTGAAGGTTTGTGAAACATACGTTTTTGCAGCCCATTACTCGTGTTATTTCATTCTGCCATAATAGTGACCTTGAGGGAGAAGAAGGACGTGTTTCCAGGCTGGGGGATGTGGGGTGGCTAGCCAAGGTGAGGAAACAGTCCATGTTGGGGTTAACTTTGTGTCGACCTGCGTGTATGCATATTTGGTCAAACATCCCTCTGGGTGCGTCTACAAGGGCACTTACAGGTGAAATCAACATTGGCCTTGCTGGATTTAGTGAAACAGATGCCCTTCCCCCTCCCCCGCCCCCCTCAGTGTGGGTGGGCCTCATCTAATCAGTTGAAGAAATAAATAGAACAAAAGGCTGACACGCCCTCGAGTTAAGAAAGAACTCTCCTGAGGACCCTTGAACTGGGAGGGTGGCTTTTTTCCTGCCTTTGAGGTCAGGCTGAAACCCTCACTCCTCTCAGGTGTTGAAGTTGCTGGCCTTCCAGAAGCAGCCACACCACCGGCTCTCCGGAGTCGGAACTCACCGACGCACCCTGCAGATCTTGACTCGTCAGCCTCCACCAGCATATAAACTGATTCCTGGTGAGAAACCTCTGTCTGTCTCTCTCCGACAGATCAACTGAGCAGTATTGCTGACTCTTGGTTCTGATTCACCGGGAACCCTGACTGATACGATAGGTAGGTCATTGTGACCAAGTCCCTTAGTCTTTATTTGTCTCAGTCTAGAATATGGATTATATGACATTATTGTGATTTTTTTTTAATGTAATGTTTATTTATGTAGAGATTGTGATGGGCGAAGGGCAGAGGGAGAGACAGAGAGAATCTCAAGCAGACTCCCTGCTGAGCACAGAGCCCGACATGCGGCTCGATCTCACACTCCCGAGATCACGACCTGAGCCAACACCAAGAGTCAGATTCTCAACCGACCGAGCCCCCCAGGCGCCCCTGTGATGTTATAGTGCACGACACTCAGTATGAAACACGAATTATTCTGAGAATAATTCCCCGAAGCAGGAGCTGGAGGAGAGAGCGCCATAACATGAGAAGGTCCATGGTTCTATGAAACCCAGACCCCCTCACTTTTCCGAAGCATCCATCTCCGTGCCTGGACAGAGGGTGAGGTCTAGACCCAGGACGGGCTGGCCGTGGGGTGTCGACCACGGAGTCCCTTCCGCACGGCGTTGCAGCTCGACCCACTGTTAGGACACCGCGGGACGTCTGAGGACGGATGAGTGATGGGCTGCCGGCTGCCATGTGAGGGGGAGGGCACCGGAGAGCCACTAAGTGCTTTCTGAACCACCGGAGCGTGGCCTCAGAGCCGGGAAGGAGGCATCCCTGATGGGTCGTTAGCAACACCCCGACTCTTCCCCGGGCAATAATATTGACTTCCCATTAGCTAAACATGAATCTTCTAAACAAGGATCAAGCACGCGGCAGCCAGCCCCCTCACGCTCTGTGCAGGTAAAAGGCAATGGGACACAGTCCATAGATTTGATTTTCCCTGTAATTACCTCTCCTGGTGAAGTGAGCTCGAGCAGCAGGCCAGGCCGCTCTGCAGGGAGGAGCTCACGGAGCAAACGAGGTCACCGCCTTCGCAGGACGAGCTTCTGATTTGAACAAAACCCATTATTAGCAAATCAGAGCCATTAGAGGACTCTCCTTATGCCTTTCCTTTATTGAAAAAAAAATCAAAATGGTAGAGAGGCGGGTCAGTTGTGAGAACATTAAAGTGAATCCCAGTAATGAGCTAAAGTAGTGTAGAGTCAAGGTTAAGGGCACGCATGAAAACAGCAGAGACCTTCGCCCTCGGAGCCTCTGTGGCCATGACTGTGGGAGAGAGAAGGGAATCAGGGCACGGCCCAGAGTTCACCTTTTACCTGCACTCTTCCCTGTTGATACCTCACCATTTTATCAGACCACCTTTTACAGCTGATTTAAAGCAGCCAAAATAAATCAGAAGTAACTAACAATAGCGGATCGGGTCTTCCCCACGTGTGCATCTCTGAGCCACACAAACAATCGCTAACGCTAAGGTTAGCGTCCTCGGATGGTTCTTTTTAGAGAAGCACTGACTTCAAACAGGGAGGTTTCTGTGCCTATTTAAAATGAGCCAACTGATGGGAACTTGGCTTCTATGCCATTTATCAAGGTCTCCAAGCGTAAAATCAACTTCTCTTAAAATAAGCGATCTTAAAACTAATAGTGGATCCCCAAGATGCTGAAAGTAATACTAACGAACATCCTCGTAGGAGCCAATGACTGGATGTTAGGATAGTTCCTAAAGACAAATTCCTAATTAAGTTGCTAACTAATTTTCAGCTCCATCCACCTTGCTCTCCCCCCAGGGCAGATGGGCGGAGACAACGCCCACGTGGACGTCCACTACAGTCGGGGGCGCGTCCGGAATCTCCCTGCACCATCTGTCATTGTTATGCGACCCACAGAGGTTAACCGGGTGACCCGCCACGTGGAGGGGTCCCTCTCCCAACAGAGAAGAGACGGCAGGGGCCAGCGTGAGGTTCTTTTTTGGAGAACGCATTCCTCTGCATTCTCCTTTGAAGGATCTTCAAATATAATCATTTAAAGCTGGCCTTTGCCATATCAATGAATTTAATCACGATTAAATGAAAAATTAATTTAAAATTGGTTGTCACTTGTCTGTGAGCACGCTCCTGAAAAGATCTGAAGAATTTATGACAGCAGTAAGTGTGCGTGTGTTGCACGTACGTGCACGTGCCCCTGCGTCCACCCTACAGAAGGGCACGTATGTAGTGCCTGCGCCTATGCACGCTTGCGTGTCACAGCGCTGGCCGCAAGCACGCGGGGCGCACAGAACAGAAGGAAATGGCCCAGGAAGGGCAGGGATGGCACCCCCTACATTCTCGTCCTCTGCCTCTTTCCTCTGGCCCCGCCCTAGCACGAGACTTCTAGAACAGGTTGTGGTTCACCTCCATGGCCACAGCCCATTTTCACATGCCAGGCATTTGCGCTTTTTATGAGTCAGCACCGGACGGCTAGCATCTTCGAGAGAAAGCCTCATTTGACCACTATTGCTCAAAGTAAAGGCTCTCTCCAACTCAGAGGGGTGGAAACATCCTGACAAGTGGAGTAAAGCAAGAATGAGCGATGGCGGTGACAGAGCCTTGGGGGCACCGAGCCACTTGGGACCTGCGGGAACTGTACGCAGGAGCGAGGGACAGA
Source organism: Nasua narica (assembly GCA_028533885.1). Lineage (NCBI taxonomy): Eukaryota > Metazoa > Chordata > Mammalia > Carnivora > Procyonidae > Nasua > Nasua narica. The sequence continues at coordinate 2,010,161 of CM052807.1, forward strand.
ATCGGCTGGCTGCAGTGCCGCTGCCCACATGCCTGCTCGTGGACCACGTGTCTCTGGCCCCCAAACGGTGAGTTTGGGCTTCTCTGACCGGCAGGAGCGTTATGGTGTGAGGGCCAGGGTGCCGGAAAGCCCAGAGCAGGGAGCAGGGGAGGGAGGGCGCCCACCCCCAGCCCGGAAGGCGCTCCCAGGGCTGATCTGCAGATGGTACGTCAGCAGGAGAAAGTGAAAAGAATGTAAAAAGATCTGAAGAACCGCACAAGACAGGAGCAGTGTGATGCTCTACTCTGCCCCCGAGATGCCAACTTAACTTCGCAGATGAAAAGTTCAGGGTGAATAGAGACATATCTCCCGGGGCGTCAGAGGAGGCTGAAAGGGGGTGTGAGTCACCCTCTTTCATAAAGCAAAGGTGGTGATTTCAGGGCATTGGTCCCTGCAAATCAGAGGTTGCCTGGCCTGGTGGGGGGGGGGGTGTCTCAGCCCCGCAGGGGGGGGGTGTCTCGGCCCCACTGGAGCTGCGGTCAGGCCATCTGTAGCGCGAACCATGAGGCACGACTGTGACCGTCACTAGTATTTTGGAATATGACAGTCAGAGAAAAGGGGTTTTTTTGCTCATTTATTGTGTTTTCGTGGCTCACTCCTCACCCTGTAAGACACATGATCACTGAATGTGTTTTCCTATCTGCCGAGAGTCCAGACCATGTACAGGGTTCGGTATTGACGAACTGGGTTGGGGCCGTGCTCCCAGGGCCCTGACATGCGGTGGCAGTGACATGGAGGGGGGCCTGGGGGAGGACATGATTGTGACTTGTTATCTACCCCAGTGTCTCAATTTCCTTTAATAATCTATCATGGATCTGCCTGTGAACTTGTCTTTATTAGAGTCTATTTTATTGTTATTTTAACCAAAACAGCACATTCGTGTTGCTAAAACTCCATGGCGTCGATAGACCAGAGACTAACACCACCCATCCTGCTCTTGCTTGCCTTCTTGGGCATACAAAATTCAAACAGCTCACTGCCCTGTGGTTAATCGGAGCCCCGCCACAATTTCTGGTCTAAAGAGGGAAAGCCCCATGCCTCTCCAGCTCTTTCTTCCTTCCCCATCAAGGTGGCATGGCGCCATATTGAATTGGTGGAGATGCACCGCTCCGAGGGGAGCTTCCCAGAGAAGTGTTGTGCCAGCAGAGGACTCCGAATGAGAAATAAACTCAACAGTGCTGAGTCGCTGAGATTTCAGGGTTCAGCTGTTAGTCTTCCTTCCTTTCCACAGGGCTCATCATTGTGAGCACCAGCCCTCTACCCCCCGCCACCCATGCTGCAGATACTGTCTCGAGGAGAGGCTACTTTTGTCTCGATTGGCTCTGTATTTATCTCCTTTGTTCTGAGCAGGTTGCTCTGTTTCCTCCGCAAGCTTGTCCTGCCACTCCGCTCTCCTCAGAATGGCTCATGCGACTGTCTTGAGTGAGATCCGCCTTTCCAAGTTTTTCTCGGATTAATAACTATTATTTCTGAAAGAAAGACTGTAGTAGCTTCCTAAGAAAAAGTGAATGGAAAGAAAATTGGTAAGTCTTTGCAACATTAAAATACTGTCTCCATTTCTCATGCTTCAGTGGGAGGCAGGTGGGTGCACAGCTTCTAGTGGTGAGTTGCTCGGATATACTGTGGAGGATTAATTTTGAGCTCTCCGATTCCGTGGTGACTCCTATTTCGCCAACGCTATGCTCTCCCTAGCAGGATATTCAACTCATCGTTGGAGTTCTCAAATTGTACAATTAATTTACAATTACTGGGTTTCTTTTTCTTTCCCCACACGGAGCCCCCAGGGTGCCCTTTCGGGCTGGAAACTCAGGTTCTGGATTCTCAGATCCTACCCCACACTTTGTAATTCCCTCTCTATCCCTATTTTTGGTTCCCTTTTGCTGGAATCACTATCAGTCAAATCTCACACCTTGTGCTCTCCTTCTCGTTTTCACAAAGTTCCTGCTCTTTCTGTCCTTCCCGGGTGGTGTGAGAGATACACCGGTCTAGATCTTCCAACTTTTATATTGATTTTATTTTCCCTATCACAGTTTAAATTTCCAAGAGACGTTTCTTATGTTCTGATCTTCCCTTCATTTTACAGCATCTTGTTCAATCCATTCCTCTAAAGGTAAAAATCACAGAATTCTCTTCTCTATTGTCTCTGTCTCCCGTGGTGTTTCTTTCTCGGTTTAATTTAATGTTAGTCTTTCATGTTCGTAAACTCTCTTTTCATGTCTGGCTATCATCAGCTGTCAGCTCGCTATCAGCTGAACGTTGACTGAAGTTCTGAGTATGTGGATGCTGGTGGTTGATTTCCGGGCTTCCCAGTGAGGTTGATGCATGTAAGCGGACTCCGTAGCTCCTGGAGGTCCCCTGGAGCTCCCCGTTCCCCCCAGATTCCAGTCCAAAGACAAATCTCTGTGCTCTCCTGCACCAGGAATATTCGCTTGGCAGCTGAGGTTCCGGAAGCAGCATAAGGAGGGGGCTGGCGGTCCCACCACCCATCACCCACATACCTGTCCTCGGTGACTCACTACCCACTGCCCCGGACGACTGGGGGCGCATGGGGGAAGTGCTTTCGTCTGCTCTGACCTTCCCACCCTACGGCTTATGGGCACCAGGACCTCCCCTCCATCAGCTCCCCGCTAAATCTCACGGCTCGCATTGTCTGTCCTTGTGCATTTGAGCTTTGCCTGTTCTTCATGATCACCTTGGCAGGCTACCCCAGGAAAGAGGGGAAAATCTGATCCCATGTGGAAATCATGAGTTCCAAAAGGCTGTTACTCACCTTGGAAAATAGGACTATCATTTGGCAGGGGAGGGGCTTTAAGTTCACATTTTTCACGTTTAATAAGATGACTCCAACGTCAACAACCCCAGATTCAGTGAGCTAGTCGTATAAATCCAGACTACATTATTGTTTATTTTCCTAGAAATATAGCAAGAAGCGAGGAAGGGTCTTAAATACCCCCCGATTTGCCTTATTTATTTCATAAGAGAAAAAATGAGGTCCGAGACGTTAAATGCCAACTTTAATCAAACAGCTGTTTATTTGGCGGCCTTCCGCCTTGAAGACATCGCTCTTTCACTGAGAACTCACTAGGCTGTCCCTCGCATCTTTGATTACTCGGAGCTTCAATCATATTTTTCCAAGACTTCACTTAAAAAACATCTAAGCCTATTACCCAAGTGGCACCAATCAGAATAAGGAGATATTTTTCAATTTTCAAATAAAAGTGACAGCAATACCCTAAGACCCGATTCAATCTATTTATTTCATCCGAAAGACCAGTATTGTGAAGTATAGTTATTAGTTACATAAAACACACTAGCTCCCTTAAAGTCATGAGAAGGATGACTACGAGATAAAACATGTGGAGTCCTTGTAGCTCTTCTTGGACTGACAATTAAACATGGATTGGAGTGTTTTAAAGAATTCACTCACCGATGGCCTCACGGCAGGCGTGTTGGCGTTGGCGTCTGTGTGTTGGGCTAACCAGCTATTCAGACGGCATGAGCGCACGGTGGAGGAAAACACTGACCCATAATGAGAAAGTCCATTTCCACAACCCACATAGCAGGAAAATGGTCAGCCTCACTTTGGCGCCATGATAGACTTCAAGGGAGCTGTTTCAAGATGGAGGTTGGCTCCAAGGAAAAGATGTGACACGAAGACTAAAATGTGGACAGCGGGAGGTACTCGTCAGTAGAGTGTGGTGACCCTGGGTTCCCATGGAGACCAGGTCCTCGGGGTCATCCCCAAATCCCCATCCGGCCCGTGCCCAACGGCAGACGGCGATTTCTCTCCTCTGTGGGCTTCCCTCAGTTCACCTTCCCTGAAATGCCGTTGCCACACAGAATTTGACCATCCGCCCTCCCCTTGTCACAACGATCACCCGCAACGTGAGGACAACCAAGGACATTGTCAGATTCTGTCAGGAGTGCTTAGCACGGGCGAACCAGACGGGGACAACCGGGCTGGGGGTGGGGGGTGTCTCTGTAGAGATACTGTGAAAGACAAACCAAAATAAATAAAATGCGGAAGTGGAAAATAAGGTAGGCGATGAGTGCCCAAGGAAGAGCAAACAAACCTAAATAATGCAGGTCTAAGTAGAGTAGAGAGAGGCCGCAGCATGGGTGGGGGCTGGCTGGGAGGACAAAATCAGTACGTGAGTAGCCACATCTATGCAGGCCTGGGGGCGCCCCGGGGGGTCAAGGGCCACCCGGAGCACAGGACGAGGGAGGGGAGGGGCCACAGCCTGCAGAGAGTGCTGTGCCCCCAACAAGCGCTGACACCATCATTCCCGAACCTCTTCACTTTGATTCACTTTAAGAACTCCAAGTGGATTCATCTACGGAGGGAGACCCTGGAACCGGGTCTCCTCAGCCATAGAACAAGAGGGTTGCAAACGCGTTACAGAACAATCGCTTTACTAATTACAAACATACATTTCCAGGTATGGTCTTGACTTCGAGAAGGAAAACAGGGGATGAGAAAGAAAAACCAGGCGAGGGCTACAGATGAGAAGCTCTGGGCCCCTGTCATCTACTTATGAAATTAATGTGGAGCTCATGTCACGAAAGGAAGTCACCTTGCCCCACACGGAAAAAAGGGGAGAACCGTATCACGCATTATCTCTCCCCAGCCGGCCGGAGAGAGGGGACTTCCCGCGGGTGGGAACCCAAATACCAGCCTCTGTCGCGCACATCGGCCGCGCTTAGGGCTCTGTCAGGAGCCGAAGAGGATTTATTAGCCCGAGCGGTGAGCGGAAGTTAACTCGACCGTCAAAAATGACCAATTTTCAGGCCTGAACTTAGTTCAGAGCAATTTCCACTCTCTATTTCTACATATCAAATATATATGAAGTAGAATGTTCCCAGAAATGTTCACCCTCTCATTACTTGTCACAGAAATCATGTTGGCTTGCCTCCGAAGTCAGGAGGCAATATCGGATTATGGGGACAAGGAAGAGTGCGGAATCAGACGTGTCCGGCATCCGGGCCACAGCCACGTCCGCGGGTGACAGCAGGGCGAGAGGCGCGAGCTCTGGCCGGCCCGTGTGGGGTTCGCAGGGACACGGCTGCTGGCCCTCACCGTGACTCACCGAGCCCTGGCTATTTGCCACAAAACATTTAAAGTGCTTCGCAAAAGAAATAAATACAAGGGAGAGGGAGGGAAAAGGTGGGGACAGGGAGGGAAAGGAGACGCGTCTGTTCGTGTCTTGTTTTATAATTTTAAGGATGGCAACGTGTAAAAATGGCACATAATTTTTTTAAATCGAATGAAATCAAATTGGGGGAAAACATACCTAAGCAATGTTTCTAAAAAGGAAACACAAATTAAAGCCAACCAAGCCAGTGTATTCCAAGCGAGGGGCTCTGCCCCAAGAGAAGCTTCCAACAAATGAGCGATCCTGTTCGTGCCTTTACGAGGAAAGATTTTCATGATCACGGGGAATAAAAGTTACGAAGGGAGGAAGTCACAAAAAATCGGTAAGAGCCTTTCCATGTTTGGTTTGAACTGGTTGCATCCCCAGAACTCGTGACGGATTTTCTCTCTCTCAAGAGTCCTGGTTCCCAGCGTCCCTGCTGCCCGGATGGCAGAGGACGAGCACAGCCTGCCCTCCACCCTGCGGTGCAGGGACCGGAGCGTGCTGGAGAAGAGGGTGATGGCAGGTCTGAGACGAGCCGAGGCCAACCACTGTGTCACGTGGAAAACAAGAGCTTGGAGAGAAGGACAGACGGGCTGTGGTCTCACTTCCGTGTGCATCGGATAGGTCCGCACTCGCAGATACGGATGGCAGCTAGGGGGCGGCAGGGGGGGGGGTCAGAGGTGGGGCCCCGGTGGGCAACCTGGCAAAGGGGTTCGGAGGCACGAACCCCCGGGTTTAAGGCAAGTGAGTCCTGGGATGTCACGTCCCTCACGGTGACTGAAGTTGGTAAGACTGCTCGGGGAAGTTGAAAGTTGCCGAGAGAGTGGGTCTTAAGAATTCTCATCACAAGAAAAAAACAAACCGTGGAACTATGTGAGGCGGGGGCTGCTAACTGGACCCCAACGACCGTCCGCAGTGTGTGCGCGTGACCAGAAATGCAGTTGTGTGCTTTCAATAAATAGACTTTTATACGTCACTCGTAGCTCGGTAAAACAGGGGAGGGGGTGGGGAGCAAGAACTTGATCCAAGTTCACGGAGACCATGGCAAAAGGGCAGAAATCCGCTGGGAGGGGTCCCGACTGGGCAGGAGGAGTTCATGCGTCAAGAACACAAGGACCGCAGTGACCGATTGTAGAATCTCAGCAGAGTCTACACCATGAGTTCATGATCCCACCAACACGGATCCGAACAACGGGAAAATACAGGAGAGAACGGAGCCCTTGTCTCCTATTCCTCTGTGGACGGGCTGCAGGCCATCTCCTCGCACCAGAAAGTGCTGGCCTTGAGCGCAGCCCTCGCCCCTGGGATGGCAGGGGGAGCGGAGACCCTGGGCCCCGGCCGCTGCTCCCCGAATCCTTCGCTGTGTCCCGGACCTGGACCAGCAGCCCATTCCCGGGACGCGCAGTCTGCAGCCGGCTCTGGCTCTGGGCACTCAGTGTCCCCGGGCTGGACGCTTTCCGGCATTTCCCCATTTCCCAGCATAGGGAGATGCTGCTCTGTACACCGAGGCGTGTCCCCTAGTTAAGCTCCTGCACGTCCATCCAATTCGGTCTCGGAGCCTGCTCATTACAGCTAGTAAATGCAGAAGGAAGGATCCATCTGGGAAATCCGTTTTTCAGACCCTTACTGAGATCATGACTACGCAGACTAACCGATACGAGGTCAGGTTTCGATGTGCAGCGTGACCCCTGGCGGCCCCTCACCGATGTCAGCATCCTGGATGTCTATAACGAGCAAGCAGTGCGGAAGCACGTCCAGGGTATGGCCTGCAAGCTGAGCTCGCCACACGTGGAGGGAAATGCAATTCGCACTCCGGACCTCGGGATGGGTTGCAGTGAGCGCAGATCCCAATGGTCAGCGCCAAGGATTCGCAAGCAGGGAGCTCCCGCTATAGTCCCACAGCCGACAAGCATCTGTAAGAAAAGGGGGTTTTGCTATGATAGAGACACGAATGGACTCACTACACATTTGGAGCCGGAGGGGAGCTCAGCATGGGACCATGTCCGGGGGAAGCGTTGCCAAAGGCCCATCACTTCCTCTCAGCCAGAGAGCACTGGGTGAGCTCTCCTTTCCCTCGTTTTAATAAGGGCAGTAAGCCCAAAACCCGACACACAGGCAAAGAACGGTAAATATGGTGCTGAAGACCAAGGGACAGCACAGGCATAAAAAAAACCTGCCATAGGAACCAGAGAGGAAAGCGCTTAACCTGATGAACACGTATTGGAAATCGTGTGTGTGTGTGTGTGTGTGTGTGTGTGTGTGTGTGTGTGTGTGAAAAATCCCAGGTTACCTCGAGAAAATCAATCAAGTTTGGCTTTGTTGTTTTGTTTTGTTTGAAAGGAGTAAAATCAGGCCAATGCAAACTTCCTTGGCAATAGTAAATACACGAATTTACGGCAATAGTAAATACGCGAAATGCGCATCAGAGGGACGAGTTCCAGACCTGGGCATTTTATAATCGAATCTATGTGTGGTCGCAGGTGAAGGAAACAGAATCTTAGTCCCCAACGTGGGAAATCTCAGGAAATGTTCCATCTGCGTTTCCCTCGTGGCAATATACTCCAGCCACACAAAGAATGAGTAAGAATTTGCAGTTGGAGACGACGCGGGTGGGATTGGGGGGTGAGAACATTGCCCGGAGGAGTGCACATTCGGGGGGGGGGGCCGCTGACAGCGGGGAGGCCATGTGTGCCGGGGGGCGGGGGGGAGTGTCTGTACCTTCCCTTCAGTGTGGGTAGGAACCCAAAACTACTCTGAAGAAAATAGTCATAAAAAAGCGTGGGGTTAGGACGCCTGGGTGGCTCAGTCTGTTAAGCATCTGCCTTCAGCTCAGGTTGTCATTTCGGGGTCCTGGGATCGAGTCCTGCGTCGGGCTCCCTGCTCAGCGGGGAGCCTGCTTCTCCCTCTGCCTGCTGCTCTGCCTGCTTGTGATCTCACTGTCTCTCTCTCAAATAAATAAAATCTAAAAGGAGAAGAGAGAAAAGAGAGGAGAGGAGAGGAGAGGAGAGGAGAGGAGGAGGAGAGGACAGGAGAGAAAAGGAAAGGAAAGGAAAGAAGAGAAGAAGGAAAAAAAGAAGAGAAGAGAAAAGAGAAGGGAAAAAAGAAGAGAAGAGAAAAAAGAAAAGAGAAAAAAAGAAAAAAGAAAGAAGAAAAGAAAAGAGAAAAGAAAAGAAAAGAGCTTGCTCCCAGCAAGCTCTGGGCTGAGCAAGCTCTGGGCTGTGTCTCACCAGGGCCCCTGACTGCTCCCCAAGGGGAAGGAAACAGCAATGACTGTCATCCCTCCAAAGGGCACCTTAGGGACACAGAGCCAACCTTTCTGCCAAGCCTCCACCCAGAGCAAATGCCTTGCTTTTCTTAGGCTTCAAACCGGCCGGATTCTCTATCACGAAAGAACTCTTTCACATTAGAATAAAATGAAACTTTCCTCTTTCCATCAAGAGAGCCTCCCATCTCCCACCTAAAAGGCCGCAGGAGAACGTTTTTAAATTTGAGAATCTTAAACCTGCTCTTCTTTCCCAGATAAAAATCCATTATTTCCCGATAACGCATTGGCTGGAGCAAAGTAAAACAAGATGTGATTGGAACCGAAAGCCATCCAGTTTTATTTTTCCCCGCTTCTCTGATTTAAAGTGAAGTCTGGCTGCGTACAGATGAGCTCAGAGCAGACGTTGGCCTCGCTGGGGCTCGGGGGGCAGGTCCGGGGGCGGGAGGGGTTACCCCCTTTCAGCAGATGTGAGCGGTGCTCCACGAAACAGACACGACTGAGCAGATCGATGCCACAGAAGTAGTTGTCACATAAGGATGAGTGAGTGATCGTGCATCACGGTCTCCTCCAGCGGACCCCACAGAGGAGAGCCTGATTATCTGAAATCAGGGCGCTAACGATGGCTGGGCTGCATTTGCAAACTGATCTGTGTTTTTACAGTCTGTGACACCTGAAAGCTGAAGGTAATTTTCGGTTTCTTATTAGGTGTTGGAAATTCAGTTTGTAGCATTTGCTGCAAACACCAGCCTTTTCATTTAGTGCCTATTCAGCCGAATGGGCTAGGGAAGCAATATGATCGCCAGAAAGCCTCAAGAGAAGGTATCCATCAATTTCCATTAAAAGAGCAAGCTACGAATAATCCGATATGCTCAGTGTATGACCTCACCTGGCAAGTCGTCCGCAGGGAACTCTCGGCTGGATTTGTTTTGTAACCTCTAAATCGGTGTTTGACTGATGCCCCTGGAATCTGATCACGGGGCCGCTCCACGGGGCCCTCGTGGAGCTACACCTGTCATTCGAGGTGTGCAAGGGTCCACCGGCGTGTGTAGCTCCCCTCGAGATGTTGGGAGGATTTTGTTCCAGGTACTGGTTTCCCTTTGGGGACGCAGCAGAAATGAAGATAAAATCCTATCTCTGGAAAGGAAGGAGAACATCAGGACCATCGGATAACATACATCAGGCTCCTAAAATCAAAACCCATCCTTACACCCCACGGACACGTGGGGAGCGGGAGAAACGGGGAAGGCGCTGGTGCTTCAGAAAAATGGACACCGGTGGGATTTGGATTCTACGGCAACACCCCTGTGTTCACACACACACACACACACACACACACACACACACACCCCGCATCCTGCCCTTCTCCTCTCCTGCAGGCTCTCAGTGCCTCTGCACCGTCCTCCGCCCTTCCCTCCCAGGGCAGGAGCAAAGACAAGGTTTCTCCATTCCTTTGGGATCGGCTCACTAATATCTAACCTGGTAAATGAATCAAGGCTCACATTACTAGTAAATGGATTCTCTCCTCTTGAACAATATTTGCATCTTGATCTCTAGCCACTATATACTTTGCGGTGACACTAATGAAATTTTAGGTGGTCTGGTTGGAAAGGCATTTGGGCATAAACCAAAGCTAGGAGCCTTGCTTATAAAGTCACACACATAGGTCCAAATTGAAACAAAATCTAAATCTATCTAGCTCGAAAAGTGTAGGCTTCCGGGAAGAGGTATTCAATTTCTAATACGACCAAAGAACTTTAGTTGTAAATTCTTAGCAATGTTCCACCCACTCTAAAAATTAAAGAGTTGATACCAGCAATTAAAAAAAAAAAAAGAAAGAAAGAAAAATGGAATTTTGAGTTTTTGGTGCGGTGGTGGTGGTCGTGGTTAGTTTGTATGTGGATAGAGTTCTAATGAGACGTGACTATTTCCCCGAGGCCGCCATACCCTCTACCCTTTGAGTTCTGATGTTCAACCACACAGAAGGAAGGAAGCAATCCATAGTCTTTAATCCCACTTGCTCCTTGGAAATCCTGATCAAATTAGAACGTAGCCGGTTGAGAGGGACACACGGCAGCGCTGGTGGTTCGGCCGCATTCAGCAGTGTGGACGACTGTGTCATCGATCCCAATAGCTAAGCAGAATTTATCTCCAAACCAGACTGAACATAGTCATGTCCCTGCCTTCTTCCTCGATGGATACGACTCATTTGGGTATTTAAATTGTTTGGTTAGATGCCGTCAGATCAAACTGCTGGATACAATTAAATTCCATTCATTCCTTTTAGTAGAAGAACGATAGTTTTTCAGAAAATGAGACATTTTGTGCAGAAGAATATGCTGCCTAACAATCTCCATGGGTTTTTTTTTTCTATGACCTTTTTGCTTGTATTTTGTCGCCTATATTTTGATCCCTCCCTGGCATGAATGTTGAACTTGTTGTCACTATCTCTTCATCACTTCGTCACTGACTCAAATTGGCTAAAAGTGGTCTGAAAACTTGAGATGTTTTTGGCAGGAGAGATCGGGCTGAGTTTAGAAGCATTTTAGAGTAAACACAGAAAAAAGGTTATCCCCCAAAGGCGTGCAGGGGGATGGGGAAAACAGCGAGAACAGCAGGTGATCAGCTTAGCGGGAGACCCGAGGCCTCTCTGCCACCGTTTGCACCGTGACAAGGGGATCTAATCTCTGGTGCTCTCTTCGTGATCAATGCCATTTGCTACAGCAGAATCAATCCAGACACAACCCTCATCAATCGTTATGGCGGCTAGAATAACCTAATCAATTGAATGACTGGATGGGGCCGTTGCCTCTTTCTCTTTTATTATTTGTGTGCCACTTGGACCTATTTCAGACTTATAACTTCCAGAGACACACCATCATACCAGGTGCTGGAGTGAGATGGATGGATGGATGGATGGATGGATGGAAGGAAAGGAGGGAAAGAAGGAGGAAGGAGAGAAGGAAGAGGGAAAGGAAAAGAAAGGAAAGGGGAAGGGGAGGGGAAGGAAGGGAAGGGAAAAGGGAAGGGAGGGGGGAAGGAAGGGAAGGTATTAGATCTGCCCAAATTCAGGTAAGGCATTTCAAAAACTGAGGATGGCCCTTGGCCCTTACCCATGGGCTCACAGGAGAAAGCAGAAAGCATGAGTGCTGCGACCTTCTCTAAGGGGCCCATCAGATCACCATCACAAGGGGCAGACCTGCCCGCAGCTCCAAACCTCAGCCCCTTGGCCCCACCGAGAGGGGGCTGAAGCCGGAGGAGCAGGGCTGGCAGAAGCTGTGAAGGGTTAGCCTGTGACCGATCAAAACTGATGCCAAGCGAGTGTTTCTATGGTGATGGGAACAAGGTGGGGGTTTCAGGATCACAGGAGTTGAGTCCAGAGACCCGGGGGGAAGAGAGGATGGGAGGCCGAGAACCAAGCGTTCAAGTCTCCGTAGCTGGAAGATACTGACCTTCTAGATCATATTAATCTTCACATTTTCTGAGAAGGGATTAAGCCAAACTGAGCTATTCCCGTGAACCTTTCAATTTGTCCTTTGAATGAAAAGGGAGAAAGATGACTCTTCGGGTTAAATAGACAGCGGTTTGCAAATCGGAAACCTCCGGAGTTATTGATCCTCATGAAAGCGCTCTGCGGACCCTTGCTTGCCGATAAACTTTATTGCCAAGTTTATTCCTATGTCCTTATTTATTTATTTACTTCTAGCACTAAAAAACAGCCTTTGCTAGTAAGATTTTACTTGTTTCTTTTCGACTTTGCCTCTGGGATTGATGTGATAGGCAGGACAGAAAATTCAAGCAACGCATTGATTAAACTTTTCATTCCAATGGATCCAGGTCCAGGACAAATAGTCTGAATCACTAATTGTCCTTGGAACAATTCTATTGGCGCTCAAAACACACTTAAACGAGATATTTGGAGAGCCACTTAGACCAGTTATTCCTAGAAAAATAATTAAAAAATATCTGTAGGACACGTCATCCCCGGGGAAGGGAAAGCTTACTAATATGTTCTAAATTGTTTTTACAACATCCAGGCAGCCATGAAAATTCCAAAAAGATCAACATCTCTTTGTAAATCACTTCCAGTGAATTCGTGATCTGGATTCCTTCCATTGTATGGATTTTTCAAAGCACGTTTTTAATCTTTCCAATTTCCACCGCAGCCTAGAATTTTCTAAGAAGGCGGGATGCCGTCTTCATTGTAGAAAAACTTACCCTCCAGCTTTTCTTTTGTATTCGTAACAAGCACAAGTAGCAGATGTCATGTCAAGGATTAACAAAAAGGGCAGGAAGAGTTTTCTCAGGGGTGTTTTCTCCAGTCCCTGTCCTTTCCGCCATGCAGCATTCCCTTCCATCCCTCTCGGCCCCGGAGCCCCTGGGTCCGTGACCCAGTAGGTCGGTGGACCATGCACGGTGCTGCCCCAGAGCCATGGTCCAGGCTGCAGGCTACCCGCAGACCAGGGGCTCACAGGCTAGCTCTCCAGAAGGGTTGGTTTCCACCTTCACAGTGCGTCTCACTACTTAGCAATCGTGCACTTAATTCATGAGGAACTTAGGTGAACATTCACTTCTCCCCACTCCAGGTGTGTATTTTGTGCGGTCGTCTCCCCATTACCTACCACAGTAATGGACCCCCAAATGGGAAAGTGGCAAATATTCGCTGAAGGAGCAATGTTGTGGACTGAATGTCTGTGTCCCGCCCCAAAATTCAACAGCAGAATCCTAATCCCCTCTACAAGCATATGGGGGATGATGAGGCCAGGAGGCCCAGGACGGGATCAGGGCCCTTATGAAAGAGACCCCTTGGAGCCCCGTTACCCCTTCTCCACATGAGGACACAGGAGAAGACGCCATGTCTGGACCAGGAGGTAGGCGCTCACCAGACGGCAGATGTGCAGGTGCCTGGGTCCCAGACCTCCAGCCTCCAGAGCTGGGGGAAGAAACGTCGCTGGTTTATAAGCCACAAACTAGAAATTCCCCTTCTAGATATCTTTCTTCAAAAAACAGCAAGAGATCTATAAGAAGTGAATCATGAGATTTTCGTTGTAAAAACTGAAAACAACCTTATAAAGTTTCTTGTAAAAAATTGTTCCACAATAGGAAAACAGGCGGCATGGCTGAGAGTTTCTCTGTGCCCTGAAATATATATAGCATTCAAATGGAAGTTTTATAATCCTAATTAATGATGGGAGAAGCTCTCATTAAATATCTTAAATCAAAATAGCAGTTTACAAATCAGAGGTAGTAAAGTTTTTCTTGGCTTCCTCTCCAGGTATAGTGAACTTGAAGGAAACGCCCTTCGGCTCCCACCTGATACCTAGAGTCTAACGGTCCAGGTTTGCCTTCCGGGCAGCTTCCTTCTCTCTCTGTGCTGTCCCTAGCAGATTATCTGTGGCCCTGCCACTAGTTCTTCGGGTAGACGGGTGAATGCCAGCAGACTTCAAGCTAAAAATCCAGCTCCTTAGAATGGCCTACAGGACCTTCTATGATCTACTACCCCCGTGTATTTTGTGTTATCAGTGCACGCACACACACATATATACACACACACACACACACACACCCTGAATGTTCCAGCAGCACTGATATGCTTTCAGTTCTCTTGATGAGACAATTTCATTCTGCATGCCGGGACACAAATCCTAGGAGACATCCACAAAAATGCTCATAAACAGCACTGTTCAAAACAGACAAAAAACTGAAAGAAACGATACATATCCATTAGTAGCAGAGGGGGAAAATAAATTATAGTGTAACCAAGCAGTAGAATAGACTAATGACAATGCAGGAGCTTCGACCACGCACATGAATGCGATGCATGTCCCGAACATACATCTGAAAGGCAAGTCACAAAATGTATGTAGCATATTCTATTTCCACAAAGCTCAAAACCAGGCAGTCTACGGCTTGAGGTGCGCGAGTGTGTGTGCACACACGCGTGCTGAAAATACGAAGACATCAAGGGCATGATTAACACTAACGTCAGGAGACTCGTCACCTAACGGGCAGCGAGGGGGTGCCTCGGGCCAGTGCGGCAGGACCCCTCGGCAGCAGGCACCGTGTCAGCCCTCGAGCTGATGAATGATGCTGAGTGTTCGCTTGGCGACATGCTCTCACACACTCTTCCGTAGCTACAATCTCTTAAGCCGCTTTTTAAAGGCTCCCTCCGCCGAAATGAAAATAAAAGCTGGAGGAAGCAGGGAAGTATTTCAGAGAAGGAAGGAGCAAGAGGGAGTGTTGGAGGCGGAGGACTCACTTGTCACAGACCAGGAGGGGCAAGAGGGCCAGTGGGCAGCTGCGGCCCAAAGACAGGGAGGGGGGGGCGCTCTGCCCCAAGTGAGAGCAGTGACTCAAGAAACATTTTAGGGGCACCTGGGTGGCTCAGTGGGTTAAAGCCTCTGCCTTCAGCTCGGGTCATGATCTCAGGGTCATGGGATCGAGCCCCGCATCGGGCTCTCTGCTCATCAGGGAGTCTGCTTCCCCCCTCTCTCTGCCTGCCTCTCTGCCTACTTGTGATCTCTCTCTCTCTCTGTCAAATAAATAAATGAAAATCTTTATAAAAAAAAAAGAAACATTTTAAAGTTAGAAACATCAATTTTTTTTATGAGCATTCTAAGGAAGATGGATATCTTCATGAAAAACTGATGCCCAGACTTGTGGCATGAGGGATGGTGTGGGGGGAGAAATCACATAAAATGAAACAGGTAGCGAGCAGCGTGGGGACCCACAGTGAGGCTTTGGACAAGTTCACTCTAATATGCCCAGAGCCCAGCCCAGGCAGGCACCAAGTAAGTGGTGTTTGGATTGTAAAAAGCTTTTGGGCTGATGTATAAATCAGTTTGGAAGGGCTGGTGAGTAGATATGTTGAATGTTATGGGAATTTCCTAAATCATCAAAGGTAAATGCATAAAGGTGACATCCAAAAGGGCTTAGAAATAAACTTGGAGGATCTCCAACATGTATAAGTCAGACGGAGAAGAATTTTGGATGAAAAGGTGGACAGTGGGCTAGGTACTATTCTACATTAATAAAGTTCAAAAGAAAGTTACTTAATAAAGTTAAAAAAGATCATTTCAGTGGAACCAAAAAAGCATTTGACATGACCCACTAGGCTTTCATAATGGAAATACTCAATAATCTAGGAACACGAAGAAACTCCCTCAACCTGAAAAAGACCGTCTACAAAAATCCCACAGCCAACATCATGATTAATAGTGAGAGGTTGAATGTTTTCCCCGTCAGATCGGCAACAAGACAAGAATGTCCACAGACACTGTTTCTATTTAACATGGTACTAGGGGTTTAGACAGGGTGGAAACGAAAGAAAAGTGATCAATATTGGAAAGGAAGTAAAACTACCTCTATTGTCAGATGACATGATTTTCTCTGTAGAAACCCTATGGAATCCACACACACAAATTAAAGCTAATAAATGTGTTCTTCAAGGTTGCAGCATTCAAGTTTGATATAAAAAAAATCAGTTGTATTTGTATGCACTACCAACGGATAATATGAAAATAAAATTGAGGAAACATTACTTAATTTACAATAGCACTGAAAAGAATAAAATATTTCAGAATAGATTTAACCAAAGAAGTACAACATTTGCACACTGAAAGCTACAAAAGTCTTTCCACAAAGCATTGTTGAAAGAAAGTAAAGAAGACACAAGTAAATAGAAAAACGGTCTACATTCATGAATTGGAAGACTTATTAAGATAATCATACATCATAAATTGGTCTTCAGCCTCAGTGCAATAGTTATCAAAACTCTAGCTGCCTGTTTTTTCAGCAACCGACAAGTTGATCCTAAAATTATTATGATACTGCTAGGGACGTGAAATAACCAAAATAATCTAGAACAACAAAGGTAGAGGACTCATCCTTCCCACTTCAAAACTACAAAGCTACAGTGATCGAGGGTGTGGCGTCGGTGTAAGATGAGCATACAGATCAATGGAAGACAATTGTGAGTCCAGAAGTAAATCCTTCTACCTAGGGCGAGTTCATTTCCAAAAGGGGTGCCCAGATCATTCATTGAGAAGAGAATACTCTTCATGGAAAGGTGCTGAACAACTGGATATCCACATGCAGAAGAATTAATTTGGCTCCCTGTCTTTCACCGTACCCAAAATAAACTCAGAATGGGTAATAGACCTAAATGTAAGAGCTCAAAGTATAAAACTCCTAGAAGAAAGCGTCTCTGTGACCTCGAATGAAACAGTACTTTTTAGATAGAAGCCGTGATGAGGGTTGAGACATCGCGTCAGAAGCACGGTTTCTCTACTCTAACGTCATCGAGACCTCACTATTCTCAGTGAGGCTTCGTGGAGAAATCAGGGCAGGGTCGTCACTGTGTGAGCTCACGAGGGCCTTCCTGATCCATCGAATCCCCTCAGGAGAGAGCGCGGGCCCCTCCCCAGGGAGTCCTTCCCCAGCAGCCATGTCAGAGCCAAGACCGACTTTCTGGCTGTCGGAGGAAGAGGAAGCATGGACTCAGATGCTTCCCTGTCTGTGCCCTCACCCAACAGACCCGATTTTCTTCTACAAGTAACTCCAAGTGTGCTGGTTCCCTCATTCATCTATTATGAAAGAGGCATGTTCGAATGCTCTGACCAGAGGCTCAGTGGACGTTCCAACCGGCCAGAGTGTGCAGACATTGCAAACCCCGGCGAGGTCAGCCGAGGCCAGGGGAGGGCTCTGCCCGCCCTGAGATAAAGGCCACTGCAGACACCTCTTCACCGGTGAGAGCAAAGCAAAACAAAAGAGAAACCAGCCTTTAAAGAATCAAGGACCCTGGGATGCCTGGGGGGCTCAGTCGGTGAAGCGTCTGCCCCCAGGTCAGGTCATGATCCCAGGGTCCTCGGATCGAGCCCCGCATCGGGCTCTCTGCTCAGCCGGGAGTCTTCTTTTCTCTCTCCTGCTCGGTCTACTTGTGCACTCTCTCTCTCTCTCTCTCTCTGACAAATAAAGTAATAAAATCTTTAAAAAATATATTTTAAAAAAATAAAGAATCAAGGAGGAACTATTGTCAAAACAAAACTCTCACAGTGAAAGCAGAGAAATTCCGTGTCTCAACAATGCAGCTCCCCAGGGCCGCTTAAAAATATAAGCAGAATAAAGGTACACACTTCAAAAAGGATATTTCAACAGCGAATACGTATATGCAAATGCTCAGTGTTCTTGATCATCAAGGAAGTGAAAATTAAAGCTGCCCTGAGGTACCCCACACAGCATAGAATGGCTAAATCAAATAGTCGGACCGCCTCACATATCGACAAAGGGCTGAAACTAGCCCGATGGGTCACACGTTGCTGTTGGGGTATGAAATGCCACTCGGCCAATGGTCTTGGTAGTTTCTTACAAACTTAAGCACAGACGCACTCAATCGATGGAAAGTTCCACTACAGAGCATTTATCCAAGAGAAGCAAAGAATGCATATCCGTAAAGAGACCTAAGGAAGAATGTCCGTGGCTGTTTTATTCTGAACAGCTAAGAACCGTGACTCGGCAGTGTCTTCAAAGGAACAAAGTACTTCACTCAGTAACCCTGGAGAGCCTCAGAAACATGCCGAACCAGAGTAGCGAGATGCAAGAGAGTCTGTATTTTCATGAGCTCCAGGATGGGTCATATTAATGAGAGTAGAGGGTGTGCTGCAGGTGGAGGGCAGACGGGCTATGAAGGCGCACACAGAGACGTGTGGCATCATGGAAATATTTGCATCTTTCAGTAAAGGATTAAGGGTTTGGATTTGTTCCAGCTACCTGAACTGCGACGCTTAAGATTTGAGCATTTCTCTGTATGCAAATTGCACAATTAAAAAAGAGAGTAAGTATTTTTTGAAAAGCATTTATTCAACCCAAAAGAGGACACAAAAAAGAAAAAACAAACAAAAGAAGCCCAGAAACGTCAGGACTAGACAAACATAAGACCTTTCCAGCCCAAGCGAAATTTCACACACAGCGAGGGTGTCCACGAACACGACTCACATTGTCTCACTACAGTGCAATTAATTCAGGGACGAATCACAGACTCTCTGAAACAAAAACATTTCGGAATTTTGAAATATTTGGTAAATATTTTAATCCTCAAAGAGGAAATCATAATGTCAATGAGAAATACTTGGGACTGGACTATAATTTTGAAAATGTCAAAAATTGTAGCATGCCGCAGAGACACTACTTAGGGGCAATTTAGCCTTCAGTGCTCACATAGGAAAGAAGAAAGGCAGAAAATTGATGAGTTAAGCATTCAGCTTCAGAAGACACCCGAAGCACAGGAGAACAAACCCAGAGAAAACAGAGAATAGGAAATAACAAAGAAAAGGGCAGAAATCAATAAATAGATGGCAATATAAGGACACAATAGGAAGCTCATAAATGGATAGAAAATTGTTTGAAAGTACATATTCCAAACTATTAACAGAAGTTGCCTCTCTTTGCAGAGTAAAACCGGGGTCAGCGAGTGGGGGGGGGGGCATAGAAAAGGGACAATGTCTATTTTACATTACATATCTATTTTGATGTGATTTACATCGTATGGTCACATAAATAGAACTTAATTCTGCTCTTGCAGAGTAAGAATATAATACTTATTTTAATGTTGAAAACAAGTCTGAGGGGTGCCCAACTCCTGATCTCAGCTCAGATCTTAATCTCAAGGTTGTAAAAAAAAACAAATATGAAAAGAATAATACATTATCTATGCACCCCCCAAAAAATTAAGGAAGGTGGAAAGAGAGAAGAGAAAGGGAATGATGTTAAGGATGAAGAGTTACGCCTGCAGAGAGTTTTGGCGGAAGCGCCCTTAGTCTCCGGTAGAAGCAAATCTGAGCGAGTCAGGTCACTACCAAGCAGGGCTTGGTGACCATCCGCCTGCTATCTGCCTTTTAAAACCATGTTTCCGTGATGACAGTTTCATTCATTCCACGAATACTTACTGAGTAGCTACTATGTCCCAGGCGCCCTGCTGTCTTCGCCGCACATAGAGGAAAAAAAAAGCGCCATGGAACGCGGACAAAATAAAATCCTGACAGATGTGATGTGTTCTCTGAACGGTGTGGCAGTTTGATGGAGGGCAGGGAATCCCTTCCCTGGGACGGAAAATTGAAGATGACATTTTCAAGAGAAAAAGGCAGGAACCCTTGTAAGAATGAAGGCGTTTAAGAAACAAAACCGAGGATCAAAGAGACGACAAAACAACTGAGGGAAACAGAGAACAAAGGGCTGATTATGGGAGGGGAGGAGGGAAGAGGGTCAGAGTGAGTAGGAGGCGGGAGGGGGGCTGGGGGACGGGGTGAGTGGGTGCAGGGATGAAGAGCGCGCTCCGGCGATGTGCACAGACTCGTGCCCAGGGCTGTTGGACCTCCCTATTGAATGCCTGGAACCCATAAAATGCCATATATTAACTACACTTTCATTTTAAGATGGCAAAAAAGGAGACTAAAGATAAGACAGAGAGAGGACACCAGGGTTCTGAGACAGGAGAAATCCTGGCACCTCTAGGCCCCTGACATGTGGGGGACAGGCGGGGATGAGTCACAGACGCAGCCCCGTGGAACATCACAGGGGCCCTGGGGCTACAAGAAGCTGTTTGGATTTTATTTCATTGAGGGGACTTGCCTGGAGCATCCCAATTCCCCTGTGTGATAAATCCTAGCCACTTCATATATTGGTTTTTCTCCTAGCTCTGTGGTCATCTTGTAGCTGTAAATCGTATTTTTCCCTTAAGTCACTAGCTGCCCCCTTCCCAGACAAGGGGTGCGTCGGGAGCGTCTCCGACGCCCATCCCACCGTGCTGGAGGCACCTCTGGTCTCAAATCTGTTGAGGCGAAGGGGCAGGTTTCTGCTCCCGCCTCCGAGAGCCTCGCAGGAAAGCCTCGTCCCCTCTGTTGGTGTGTCTGTGATTGCCGTTCGGTAAGCCCCTGGGTGTGTTCGTAAAAGCAGCCCTCGAGTCTGTGCATCCCCGCTGGCTTATTGCCTTCGGCATGGCACGTCCATTACGTTTCTTCCTCAGCTCACCTGGCTGGACCGCACGGAGGGAGCCCATGGGCTACGCAAGATTACTCCCAATTTAGAGACTCTGCAGAGTCGCAAGAAGGATCGAGGGGTTGCACATTCTGCAGCGTTGCCTTGAACCCTTCCTGTTTCCTGAGCAGGGACTTCAGAGTGAATATGTAATGCGGCACAAAGGGGGGTCCATTGTGGGCAATCAGCACGGCCAGGGCGCGTCCCCGCTGTGCTCTCCTGTCCCCACGTCCGTCCGGACTCGCCATCAGTCCCTCCCCTCCAGACCAGCAAACCTGCATCCATAGAAAGGCAGAGTATAGACATCCCCTTGCGCTTCTATCGTAAATAGCACGTCTAGTAAGAAAACCCTATATTTGATTGCATCTGCCTTTTGTTTAGGATTTTTTTTTTTTTTTAGCTTACCGTGTAGCCCATCAACCTACAGAGGAGACAATGATTTTTGACTCAGAAAAGCCGAGCTGAGGACTTAAACCAGCCAAACCAAATTAACTCGAGGTAAAGTTGCCCACACCCTTCATCTGCCTAAGATTTTGAGACGGAGATCATCCCGATAGACTTCATCTCACAGACATCGTAGTTGAGGGAGGCTAAGCGGCCGTGCAAAATCAGGCTCCCGGCAGCTCTAACGTCCTGAACACGGCCATCAGCTTGCAAGGAAATGCGGAGCTTCTGGGACGACCTGTCCCCAACACGGCATCCTTCCGCCCATTTGCCACCCACTTGCGACCTCATCAGTTAGAATTACCCATTCGGGAAGCAGAAAGTTGGCCACCAACCAGGGCAGGGACAGCAATGAACGTCTGGTGCAGGGCAGTTCATGAAAGAAGACAGACCAGAGAAGAGACAGGAAAAGCAAAACGTTCTGCCTGAGATGAACGTTCTTAGTTTCACAGCTCACCGTGAGCAGTAACGTGTCTTGTTTATAACGACCCTCTCGCATCACGGAGAAGCGTGTAAGTCTATCCCTGTAAGAAGGAAGCAGTGTGTCCCTTTATACGTCGCACGGTGTGGTTTAAGAACTAAACGCCACAAAAAGTATAAAAGCCAGCCAAAATAACAAAAAGCCAAGCGGAAACCTTCCGTTTTTATTTTAATATCATGCCCTTACAAGAAGTTACAAAAATGTGAGGGGTTCAGCTAGTTTATCTGCTTTAATCTCCTCCAGAGAAAACATCTGTGGAACTCTCTTAGATGGCAGATAGCAGGGCGCAGAAATGATGCCAGGATCAGAATCCGCTCAGAGGTCTATGCAGATAGTCAAGTCTATAGCGAACTCATTAGGGAAACATTGAAAGATTGACCTTTTCCAGCATCAAACAAAACTGGAATCCGACCTTCAATTTTAGGAAAGTGCCACTAATCACTGCAACGCCGTTGGAGCAGCACTTCTAAATTAGCGTATTTTCAAAGCTCTGTGTTCCTCGCGTGATCCAAGCATTTCCCCACCTGGCATCAGTTACAGACGTGTTCAGAGGAAGGAAATGAGCTCCAGCGCCTCCGTCCGGACCTAACGAGAGCATCGTCACACGGAGGGCGGACGGGAGGGTAACGGCGGGGCCGCCGAGCTGGAGGACTCTGGCCTGGGAAGGGACGATGGGACAGGGCTCTGGAGGCCACCGGGAACTGTCGTCACAGGAACTGCCAAGAATTGCCGGCACACCCACTCGGCACTGGAAAACAGCCGCACGCTGCTCCAACGGGCCTTCCTTTGGCTCCCAGGCCCGTGTCCTCACTGTCCTCCATCACTAACACGTGGCCATGACCCCCATCCGACCAGCACCCCCAAGGTCCCAGAAGCACACTATTTCCCCGTGTGACCCCCTCCCCTCGGGTTGCAGCTCCTTCCTACACCGACGCGGCATTTGTATAAAAGGCTTTCCTCAGCGTTCCTCCAATCGAGGCTGCAGGCGTCTTCGGCGCCATTAGCTCTCCCCCTCACCGGCGGCCACATCAATTCAGTGCTTTATAAACTATTTCGGGGATCCGATTTATCAGGCCTGACAGCGCGGCGCGCTGAAATACACAGCCTTGCCTCGGCCTGGCGCACTCCGTGGCTCCTATTTATCATGATTTAATTCAAGGGCCTAAAATTCTCTGACATTATTAATAGTAAGATGAATCGCTGGAAAACTACAGGATCTGTGACCAACGAGGCTGAAATAATCCATTTGGGTGGAAACGGCTACGTGGAATTGCATTCCCGGCCGGCGGGCCCCTCTCATTAGCGGCCGCACGTCGGTGCCCGGTGGAGTGCCAAAGCACGAAGGCCCTCAAGGGAGAGATGATTTGATGCACTTGCCTCCCACGCCGATCACACCACAGCGCACAGGGAGGAAAGAGGGGGCCGCGGAGAGAGGGGTGCTGTCAACCCCAGGATTCTTCTACTTTGTCTGTCACTCGACTGGCAATGCGCTAATTTGAGCCATTCTGCGCTTGATTAACTTTAACTTGTCTGGCTTTGAACCCGGGGAGGAGGTGGACCTGGAAAGCTACCGGTTAATTATGAGAACTGTATTACTCAGTCACTCCACGGGCCGAGAGTGCCCAACCACCGCCTTCAGCCCGCGGGACCGCCGTCCTCCTCCCTTTCTGATGCAAAGGACATCTCCACCTCTAAATATAAATTGTCCTTGTTGAAGGCAACCACTAAGATACAAGTAGGAACACACTTGTTTGTCTTTTATTCTAATATCCCGGGGGGAAACCGTGAATATTACCAGTGGATTATCTGTGGGACGAGGTTAGTGGTCTCCAGCCAAGCTATGGAGCGAATAGAACAATAGAAGGATCTCTCCAATAATGATGTGTTTCTTTTTAAGCCTGGAAGGATAATCTTCCTCAAAGAGAAGTCTTTTGAAGTGATTTTTAAATATTATAATTTTATAGTTGACCCAAGCCCTATCAAGTAGGATTAAAACTAAATCTCCCCACCTTAAATATTTAATGGGAAAGAAAGTGCTTGACTTTTCCCAGCAAATGCTCCCAGAAATACCAGAAGGGTTATTTCCTATAATTAACTTCACTAGCTGCCTACGTGTAAGCCCGTGTCCTCCACTTCTATTCCCTGGAGCAAAGAAAGAAAATCTGGGCAGCGTCCTTTTGGTAGAATCCATTCATTTCCCCTCCTCAAATCCTTGTGTGCTGGGCACCATGCTAGGCAGCGAGACAGATGAGGTGTAACTAGTCACTAACTAGTCACTGTATACCAATGTATGGATACCATGTATGGATACACCAATATACGTAGCATATTGAAAAATGCCTGGCAAAGCCCTATGCATTTTGCAGTATGCTACATACTCTGTCTCTGAGGAGTACACAATCTGATAATAGAGTCAAGAGGACCCGTCTCATCTCTCCCAGACGGAATGAACCCGCACTTACACTGCTGTCTCCGAGATCATATCCGTCAAGTCTCCAAGAGTCCCAGGTGCTCATTTCTGTTTCTTCAATGTTCCTCTCAAGGTTTTCAGGGCCAAGCTGAGCAAAAAATAGCATAGAATTGTTCAAAAATAAACTTCTGTTCACCTCCAAACGCATAACTTCCTATTCTCTAATACGAACCGAATTCCATATTGCCAGTAAATTTGTGTGGGAAATGCATCAGGGCCATGGAGAGAAGGATAAAATGAATCTATTTGTGTGTTTATGTGTATAGCCATCTCCCGACCAAAATGTGTCCCTATTAGCTGTTTGATGACAGGTGCCCTTCATCCTGCTGATTAAGGAGGAACCATGGATTGCTTCATACAGGATTGACTACACTTATTTCCAGTTTCTGGTCCAGCATGTAAGAAGCTTAGAAGTCATCACTCCATCCAATAAGATAAAAAAAAAAATGCTGAACAAACTGAAAATCACAACTCTTTTAAGACTCACCAAAGAATTGAGGTCACAGGGCACATCGCCACCCCCAGCACTGGAGAGACAGACAGGTGGATAAAGAAAGTCACAACTTGCGAGGGTGGAAATTCACAGAGAGGAACCACAAAAACCCACATCCCGTGGCTTTTATCTGGGACATCACGTCCAGTTTTCAACAGAAAATGACAGGCTTTCCCGAAAGACAAAACACACAAGCAGGCAGGAACCAGATTTGGTTATGGTAGGGATTAGCAGAGCAGGGAATTTAAAACAAGTATGATTCATATGCTAAGGGCTATCATAGAAAAAGGTGGATGGTAAGCAAGAACAGATAGGTAATGGGTGCCGAGATGGAAATGCTAAGAAAGAACCAAAAGGAATGCTAGAAATAAAAAAGAGAACAGAAGTGAAGAATGTCTTTCATGGGCTTATCAAGGGACTGGACACCGCCGAGAAAAGGATTGATCAGACCAGATTCCACAGACACTTTGTCCTCTGCTTTGCTCCGTGGTTCTGAGGTTATGCTGGTGACTTTCCTCTCTGGGCAGCGAGGTCATGCGCTGAAGACTGAGCTAATCAGGAACGCTCCATCCATTACCATGTAGGCTGTGCTCTCGAGCTGGGGGGGGGTTCCTGGAAGTGGACGGTTGCCATGGCTGTCCCCTGTGTGTCTCCAGGAGACAGCAGGAATACAGCGTCCTCCCCGGCTTGGTAATTAAGCTCCGAAATGCCTTAACTATTTCTGGAGATCTGTAAGTATTTTGTTTTTGGTTTCTCTCTGCCTTGTCACTCAATTCAATGCACACGTCAGTATTAGGGATGTTTTAATCAACCCGGTAAAGTGTTTAAATCTTATTTCAATTGTAAGTGACTCAGAGAAATGCTTTCATAAACAGCAAAGCTCAATCAGCTGAGAACTCAGCACTTTCCCCTGGGCAAATTTCCACTTTTTATCTGATGGAAGAAAAATAATTAATTTATCGGGGAAAATATGCTTTGTAGGATTTCGTCACTGAATTGTACAGAATATACCCAAAGATATTCGATTCATTTTTTTAAATACTGACATGAAAGCTGTTAGTTAGAGAATGTGTGCTGCTCCCCCAATAGGGTGAAGCTTTAGGTTTTGATGATTATCTCTCAATGCTAGGGGATTGTCACCTAAGAAGAGAGATCTTTTCTTCGTAGTTGGGCCCCATCCCGTGCAAAAATCACAGTTTATCCATCCAAAAGCAAACTCAGATATCTAAATAAGAAACTTACAACCTGTGTTAATAGACTATGGTTAGCAGCATCAGGGCTCAATACATACTTTGTGTCTCTTTTCCTGCAGTCTCTTAGCTAATGTTCTTCATCCCACAGTTGGGTGGGAAACACCAGCCTTGGGCCCTGAGAATAACCAGCTTGAGCATGAATTACGGTGTGCACTTTGGTTAGATCCTACCTTAGTCAGTGTTCTCCAGAGAAACAGAACCAAATGGGAATACATAGATATATATGTGTCTATAGTATATAGTCTATATAGGCTATATATAGTATAGTATGTAGAAATGTACTAGAAGGGGTCGGCTTATGTGATCATGGAAGCTGAGAAGTCCCATGGTCCTGCATCCGCAAGCTGGACAGCTAGGGAAGCTGGCGGTGAAATTCCAGTCCCAAGCCAAAGACCCAAGAACCCAGCTGTGATGTTCGAGGCAGGAGAAGCTGGATGTCCCAGCTCAAGCAGAAAGAGAATTCGCCCTTCCTTGACCTTGTTGTTCTATCCAGGCCCTGAGTGAAGGGGACAAAGTCAGCTGCCCAGCTGAGGGCAGACCTTCTGTACTCGATCTACTGATTCGAATGCTAACCTCCTTCAGAGACACCCCCACAGACACACCCAGAAATCACCTTTCACTCTGTGCATCCATTAGCTCAACCAAGTTGACACATAGGCGTAGACCTCCCAGATCCTAGAAGGCAGGATGACTGCCAGACTCTGTAAGGAAGTGCTGGGTGGAGTCAGAAGAACCATCAGGTGGGGCCCACTAGTCCGAGCCACCCCTTCCTCTTCCACCCCAGCCGGCGGGCAGTCTGCACCAGCATGCTTCCTGTCCATTACCTGCATTTACCCCTCGCTCCATTTTACGTGTCTAGTCTGTTGGTGATAGGTTGCCAAATCTTCCCACGTCTTCATGCCTCCAGGGTCCTCGCCCTTTGCCATCAAGCTCTGTGGCACCCCACCCCCTTCTGGTCAGGGCGTCATCTGCTTCTGTTGATGTCCCCTGGGATTGGCTATGGTAAGATGTTAGCAGATGTGATGCAAACAGAGACCCCAAAAAATCCCTTGTGCGTTTCCACTTCTGTTCTAACGTTGCCATCTGACCATGCCCGGGCCAGCCTGCTGGACAATCACGCCAGAGTGGCCCCCACTGCCCTTTTAATAGTCAACCCACGGCCACGTGGATGAGCAAGCCCCATTGAGCCCAAAAGAATCTCACAGCTACAAAGAGCCACGATTTCCTAGACATACAAACTCGCGAGTTAAATCAAGTCCTCTCTTCTTAAGACACTAAGTTTGCCTTGTCATATACCATTATCACGGCAATGAAGAATTGAGATTCCTGGTTTGGCTTTCTGGATCCACTCTTCATTCAGACTTTGCCTGGTATGATCTTCTATCATGGTTCCTGGGGTGTATGTATCAGTCACATACATTCACCATGTAACAAACAGCCCCCAGATCTCCATGGCTCAAAATAACAAACACTTGTTTCCTACCCACATAATTGAGGGCTGCTGGTTGCTCAGGCCTCTGTCCCAAGTTACAGACCTATTGCAGCTTGGCTGACCCCGTGCTTTCCCATTCCAGTTATCCCAATGAGGGAGCAGTCCCTCTCCAGAGACAATGTCCTCATGAGAGAGGGCAAGAGCACTAGAGGCCGAGCTGGACCCTATAATCACATTTAAAGCTCCCACGCATCTGGCACATTTGCTCACATCCTGCCGATCAGAGCAAGCCACACAGCCAAGTCCACCATGGCATTGGGTGAGGATATGCATCTAGAGGGATTCATGGCTAGGGTAGGGATGGATAATCCTATTAGAGAGGAGGGAATAAAAAACTGTAACACTAGCATCTATCAGAATGTGATTTAACCAAGTCTGACATTACACTTCCCAGGTGTTAGGGAGGGTCTGATAAGCTTTCTCTGATAAGCTGAAGGCAGCCATATTATTGTCCAACTTGAGCTGAAAGATAACAAATGGATCATCAGTCATTACGGAGATAGTAGGGGAAATTTGATCAATGTACCTGTCAGCCTCTCCATCACCCAAGACCCATAGAAAGCACCTGCTCAGGAAGCAGGCAGCTCACAGAGGGTCATGGAAATGGAAACCCACCCTTTCTCATAGAATGCGAATAGCTATGACTATCACATATGGGACAATCAAGTGTAATGCTCTTTTTTTAAAAAAAAATTATTTATTTATTTGACAGAGAGAGACACAGCAAGAGAGGGAACACAAGCGGGAGAGTGGGAGAGGGAGAAGCAGGCTTCCCACAGAGCAAGGAGCATGAAGCGGAGTTTGATCCGAGGACCCCAGGATCATGACCTGAGCTGAAGACAGACGCCCAGTGACTGAGCCACCCCGGTGCCCCATTGTTGTGTAATGCTTTTAAAAAAGGAACATGACTTAGAAATTTATAATCACAAGAGCAAAGAAATTCTTTTTCCTAGAAGTTTTCTTTTAAATAAAGGGGGGGCAAAAGCGAGGTCGCATTGGCCAGCAGCTGCATGCCCCAAATCAGGTTGTCCACAGACCTTTCCACTCAGTTTATTGCGCCCAAGCCCCCTCTGTGCCGGCAGGATCTCCACTCACATGCAGAAGACACCCCGTCTTCTCCAGCTGGGAAGTCATTTCACGTTCTCTCCAGCTGTTCTGGATTCTGTGCTTCCTTAGTGTTGGTGGGAATCATGGTGTGGGCTCACAGAGACGGCTCATCGTGGCCTCCATCTTGAGATGCGCATCTCTATCCACTTCCGCCTTGGTCACGGGCTCGTCGAACCACTTTCGTTGTCCAGAGTCCTAGAAATACAGCTCTTCTTGCCTATGAGTCAAGGACACTGGGAGCATGGGGGTCACACAGACTCAAGTGCCAGCATCCCCCTCCCGCACCCCTGCGTATCGGCAGGCCCGGCAGTAGGGAGAGAGCAGCAGCACGTCACAACTCGGCCCTATACATGGTCAAGGAGAGGCCAGACACTTAGCCGTGAGACCGTCTCCAAGAAGATGGCTCATACTGAGAGCTTTTTCCCTATTCTGAGGAAACACGGAATTTCAGCCACACGACGACAAACTGCATTCTCCCCCCATTCTCCATTCCTCTGATCTTGTTTATCACGACGTCCAGGACAGTCTGACTTGCACACATCAAAGTTTGAAAAAATACTGAATTGCGCTCAAAATCGAAGCAGTCACACAGCTGTCCTCAAGTCACAAATTAAAAAGAAAAAAATCTATTTACAACATACCAATATATGTGTGTGTTCGTGTGTGCCAGAATTCCTTTATCTGTGTACTCATGGAACAACCAGTTTCCAGTTATTTTTCCGGGTTTTTTTTATGTTCTGTTAGTCACCTTACAGTGCATCATTCATTTTTGATGTCCTGTTCCATGATTCATTGTTTGCTATAACACCCAGTGCTCCCTGCAATCCGTGCCCCCCCCTTAATGCCCACCATCAGCTCACCCATCCCCCCAGCCCCCTCAGCCCTAAAACCCCCAGTTTGTTTCCCAGAGTCCATAGTCTTCCGGTTACTATTCCTTCAACAATTTAGGATGAAGTCTTAACTGATGATGTGAATTACTAAATATCCATCAGAAAATTCAAGGTACACTTACAACAATATATATTTAAGATTCCCAAGAGCGCAAAAATATTTCAAATAATTTAATTCATATATAATGGGTTTTTTTAAACAATTACCATAGTAGCTATGCATTTAAAGGTAGAAATAATAAAATCCATCCAAAAACAGGAAAGACTTCCAATTCTCTGTAAACTCTTCTGTGATCTCACATAGCTGAAGCAGTTGCCATGTCTTAAATTATTATTATATTATACATACACACACACACACACACACACACACACCTCGAGATACTTAGAAAACACCTGGATGTGTGGTGGGCTATTAACATTAGCATCCTCTCAGTCGAAAGGCATGAGACAGAAAGCACTTCCAAATTGCTTTTTAAGTTGCTTCTAAATTGCTCAGGAATAGATTTTCACTTGAACAGAGACCTAGAACAATAACTGAAAAAATGCAAAAGCATCTATTATGCCTTTTAAATGTACAGCGTTAGATCTTAACTTCCAAGTAAACATTTATTACATACACTTCTTCGGATTTGAAACTTTGTACTCTAAAATAGCCACATATTTATTAATGAAATAAACTTAATACTTAAAAAGAAGAAAGAAAATCTTGTGCATATGTGTATGGCCCATTTCCTCTTGTATTTTATAATCGAACCTTGGTCGTCCAGAGCCCAGTTAGCTGCGCGTTGCTCTGTGGACTGTCTTCAATTCCGCTGCCCATCTTGGTCATTTTGCTTCTCATTAGCAAGGTCCCCAGGGTAGAGCAAGGAGATACAACTCAAATCAACCAATTTGCTGCCCATTAGCTGCTCTGACAAAGGATCTGCTGGAAAGGGGAGGTTGCAACCACGATTTAGAGGAGGCAGAATTCCTGTAGGAAATGCATGCCTTGCCTTCACCCCTGAGCACGGGAAAACAAGGGTTGGCTCTAAGAGATCTACAGTTTGTACCTTATTATTTTGGAATTTGTGATAAGTCAACAGTGTTCTACTGCAACTTGGTTTCCCATGATTAACAAAAGCGGTTTGCTAAATAAAAGACGATCATAGACAATGGTAAGAAGACTTTTTAAAGGTAATTAATTTTAAATTAATTCAAGAAATGATGAATTGGTAGATTCACCCACCACATGCTAAGCCGGTTAACGCACTATTCCGTTCCATAGACCACACAGGGATTTACACCAGTTAACAGAGAATCCAGGTCCCTTCCTTGAAATTCCGAGACCCAGGGTTTGAAAGCCAGCATTTTGTTCATAAATCATTTGGCGGCAGCCCGCGGCTTAACCTAAAATAAGTGAGAAAACCTGCCCTGCCCTGAGCCGATTTAAAGTCTTTGTCTCTCCAGCTGCGGGGATAGTCACCCTCTTCATGGAGCAAATCTCGAGCTACGCCAGTTCTGGTTCTGTGTGGCAGCCACGCTCGGTGAAGTCGCCGCGGACCCGGACTTAGCAAACACGGAACCGTGGCTCCTGGGCAAACGCAGGCTCCGGCTCCCGCGAGCCTCGGCTCGGCGGTTCTGTCACCCAGGCCATCCCTAACCTTGTTTCCCGCATGTTTCTGTTGATGGATGCCATGCGGAATATGGCCAAGTCACCAACATCACACTGCAGCCACCAGCGCCATGCCACACGCCTGAGAGGGCTCCTCTGGCCCACGACTTCTCCGTGAGCCACGTCTGCAGCCTTCCTGCTTCTAGGAGCAGCCACGCTCTTCCCCTCTGTGCTTGGAGGCCATTTTACACAACGAAATCTCCAGCGGAAGACGCAGGGATGCGAAAAACGTGGCACTGAATACCCATGGCGAGGACCCTCGCTTGCAGGGTGAGAGCGGGAATAGCAGACAGAGCGTCACCTTCTCTGCCTCATCCGGGAACCTGATGTTCATTGACTGTCCAGCCACCCTGCCCACGTCCAACCACGATGGCACCGCAAGTATTAACTTGGGATTATCAATAAATAAGTGGTAGCAAGCAGGCCAACTTGCAAACCTGGAACCCGCAGGTAATGAGGATGTCGTGAGCTGAATGTCTATGTCCTCCCTCAGATTCCTACGTTGAACGCCGACCCCCACTAGCACGGCATTCGGAGGTACTCTGATGGGATCAGTGCCCTGCGAGAGTCACGGAAGCGTCCACGTCCCCTCTCCTCTGTCTGCCTTGTGAGGACACTGGAAGACAGTGGTCTGCTACCCAGAAGATCCTCACTGGAGCTCAAGCCTGCGGTCACCCTGGTCTCCAACGTGCACCCTCCAGGGCTGTCCCAGGCTGCGGTGCCTTGTCACAGTGGCCAGACCAAGGCAGAGGGTCAACCGCATTGAGCCCTGGGTGCTGCCCCGGAAACCCGGAGTACCACTGACTCGACCCACGCCCACTCGGCCGTGCAAGCATCTGAGCATCTTCTGATTCTAACATGTCCACAGATCTCAGACTTGCCGGCCCTTTCTTCCCACTGCGGATGATATTCTTGGGCCCGAAGTACAGCCCAGAGGCTGTGGTGCTCCTAACTTCTCTGAGAGCCCCCCACCACTGGCCTCCTTAATGGGATCGTACGGCACTGCATCCAGTTGGTGTTTGTAGAACGTGTGGAATTCCAGTTAAACGTGCCACTCACGACACCAGAGACCATTCGGGCGGAGGCAGAGGACTGGGTGAAGATCAGAAGACGGCGGCTAGAGTCTGGCTCGGCCCCTGAGGAGTTTGGGAAGTTTTAGGCAACTTACTTTTTCTCTCTGAACTCATTCTCACTACATGGGAAAGAAAGGAGTAAGAACATATACCCCATAACGGTCTTAGGAGTTCTTGAGCTCTATGGTCAGTGAAGACACTGAGACGTAGCAGTCAGTACCTTGAGTTCTTGGATTCTGAAATTCCGAGGGTCACAGAGAGGAAGAGACGCCCAAAGGCATGGAGCTAGAAGCCACAAAAAGTATCCAATTTGCAAAGAAACCCCTGAGGTCACTTCTGGAAATTAGAGAATTAGAATTCTCTCCATTAGTTGCATTGGCTACAATACTTCAAAGTCCTCATCAGTAGTTACACATGTATTTTTAATACATTTTAATGTATTTTTTACTGTTTTTAATGTATTAGTACTAAATATACTTATACACATATCTATATACATATATATATACACACACATATAAATACATATACATATTTGGGCTCCTTAGCAGCGATGTCAAGAAGTGTGACGCTTTCTTGGAATTCCTCGTGTCGTTAGACATACAATAGAGGCTTGCAAACAGGGTTTCCTTGAGTCAGTATTCATTCATGTACTCTAATCCTGACCCCAAGCACAGCACCAGGAAAACGTCGGGAGGCATTAAATGACAATGACAATCAAAGCTGTGGGTTTTTCCGGAAGAGGCGAGGTGCCGACTCAAGGGTGGGCAGCGGGAATGTCCACTGGGTGCTGTCGGAAAGCAGGTGTGTCCCCTAGGGAGACTTGAAAGTCAATAGTAGAACTGAACACAAGTCCGTGCGCGAATCTTCTATGACCACCCTGCCTTGGCAGTTCTGTGGAATGCTAGTAATTAAACACTCCTCCGCGCGAACGAAGTCATCTAGAGGCTTAGGTTCTAAAGAACACCATGCCTGCTGTTGAGTGTTGATAACACACAGGTAAGCTTCGACTTGGCACATTTTATCACGGATTCTTGGATTGGCGCCGTGTCTCCCCACGTGGGCTCTGCTTTCCAACACTGGATCCCAGACTCAGTCCCTAGGGCTCCAAACGGTTCCCAGCTCCCTGAGGCCAGATCCCATCTCCCACCCTGTAGTCCCACAGTTTCCTGAGTTGAGAGAGTAGATTCGTAGGAAGGCTCCTAGTCCAAGGATTGCAAAGAGGAAGGAAAGGGAATTAACTTAGTTCAGTCGTTCTCTGAGAACGCTTGGCATGTTTGCATTTAAACTGAAAACAGTGCAGGTTTTATTTCCGACATGGAATATTTTGTTAAGGAAGGAAAATATGTTTAAAGTAGAAACTAACTGGTTATTTCAATTTTACAATAATTAATTCAATAATTAATTCAATTTACATTGTTAACCGCTTCGTTTAGAACTAAAAAACAAATCAGGAATATCAAATCTTAAATTAGTGGTATGATTTAATTGCCTAAATTTTGCCTTTAGCAATCTCTGGGGTTTTTTTTTTTTTTTAAAGATTTTATTTATTTAACAGAGAGAAAGAGATCACAAGTAGGCAGAGAGACAGGCAGAGGGAGAGGCAGAAAGCAGCCTCCCTGCCAAGCAGAAAACCCAATGCGGGGCTCGATCCCAGGACCCTGAGATCAAGACCTGAACCGAAGGCAGAAGCTTTAACCCATTGAGCCACCCAGGTGCCCCAATCTTTGTCTTAATTAAAAAGAACTTACAGGCTCCCGGATAATGATATTTAGATCAAATATTGTTATAACGCGATGTCATCAAAACACTAAAGTCCAAGCTTTAACAGTTACTGTTAGATTTTTAGAACATTTTTTGTGCTGTGGTATTTCTTTTCTCCTCTACTTTTTATTAGTGTGACTTTATATACATATGTTTACATATATGGCTCAATTAAAGAAAACTTTCACCCTGTGATCTTTTTAGTTCATTATTATTATTTCATATTTCATTTCGTGATTATTCCAGAAAATAAGTTTATCACATAGGAGGTAAGATGTAAAAATGACCCACCGCCTTTGTCACTAGGGAATCCATCTGTAGAGAAAATGAGACAGTGACTTCCAGAAATGCCTTTTAATTTGAGCTCGAATCTTACTTCTCTTGGCTGAGGCACACCTGCCAAGGTGGAGATTCCCTGGGGGTCTCGGCACCCCCCGCGGGAGGGGCGTGACCCTGCTCAGGTGGGGCGCCCCACAGCGGCTTGGACCGCCAGTGGCCCCAAGCGCTCCCTGGGACCAAAGTGGGGGTCCCTGGGGTTGTCAGAAGGTCGTGGTTTTGTATCACCTGCATTTCGATTATTATGCCCCTCTCTTCCTCCCCCATCGATGTCTCGCGGGTTATTGTCCTGAAGTTACTCTGAACGCCTACAAAACTCAAGGGGAGGGCAATTATTTTCTCTCAGAGGTAAAATCTCTAATTACACATGTGAGGCTGACCCGTGTAAATTGCCGTTGGTGTCAAAACCAGAATATCCGCAACTTCATGTGGTTCAACCCAGTAACTACGGCAAACTCAGACCGAGCGGCTGCGGAAGGGGGGGCGCCCAGGGGACTCGCGCTCTAGCCACTTTTCCAGAAGCCAGCCGCTCCCCGCGTGCGAACAAACAGCTTTGTCAAAAAATACCTCCCAGGTGCAATCAGGGAGAACCAGCATCTCCCAGCCGCGTGCTGTCCCTGCAAGGACTCGGGGGAGGGGACTTCTGTGATGCTGGGGACATCAGTGCACTCTCTCCACATCTGCCTCCAACGTCACTCAAGAACGCCCAGCCCTGGGCGCCTGGGTGGCTCAGTCGGTTAAATATCCTACTCTTGATTTGGCTCAGGTCGTGATCTCAGGGTCCTGAGATGGAGCCCCATCTCGGCGTGGAGTCTGCTGAAGAGTCTCTCTCTCTCTCCCTTTGCCCCCCACCAAAAAAGCCTAACATTTCACATCCCACACCCTCCTGACTTTCCACCCCGTCTATTTATCACTACACTGAGGACACGGGAACCGTCGGAAGAGAACGTCCGTATCCCGCTACCTCCCGGCTGGGCTCCCTGCCCTGGACCTCCGTGTGCTGGCCCCATGGGGCGGGAACAGGGGGACGGGGGAATAGACAGTCCCATGGCCATGGGCGGCCGGACTGCACCATGCGCCCAATCTCCCTGCAGTTTGCCGGTCTCTCTCCAGACCTGGGTCTTCTCTTCCTCCTGGATTCCCCCCTCCCATGTGCAAACAGGCTGCCATGTGGAGCATCTTTAAAGAAAACCCCTTCCTGGACCCCACACCCCCTTCCATCTAGTGGTCGATCCCTGATTCCCTGTTTCAGAAAGACTTCTGGAGACTTCCTACGCCTCCTGATTCCACTGCCCACTGTCTCCTCTGAGGTCAGACTTTGCCCCAAAGACCCGAGCAAACTCTCTCTAGGTCATCAGTGACTCTCGTGGTCATCTGTTCCAGCAAATGTCCCCAGATCTCAGAGTTCCTGGGCCACTGTCATTCACTTAGTGGGTTCGCAACGTAGGTTGTGCGCAGTCATCGCCTTTAAGAAGGAGAGGCCTGGCGGAAGCAAGACGAAAAGCTCTTCCCCGCTGCAGGAAAGTGTCCTGTGTCTCAGTGCTGTGATTTTGTTTTGTTTTGTTTGTCCTGAGCACTGGAACTTTCACAGAGAGCAAATTCAGCCCCTGAAACAAAGGCACGGCCTCATCCAGGGTCTGTATTTCATGTCAAATGCTGGCGACACTCGCCACATACAGGACCCTGGAGCCCAGCCAATCGGAATGAATCCAAGTGATCCCAGGTATGGCGGGTTCTGCTGAAGTCAGCCTCTATTTAGGATAAATCAGTTGAACACACACACACACACACACGCACACACACACACACACACCCCTTGGCATCATCAGGGACCAAGACCAAAGCAAATTGGAGCATAGATCTGAAACCCTCAACTGACTCCATCCATGAGAGAAGGTGCGAGCCCCACAGATAAGCTGGTTTAGCACCACTGACCATTTTTCTGGAGGCTGGTGTAACACTGAATCGGGAGCACAAACCTATTTAATCTCTTTTCTTCATTAAAGAAATTTGAAAACTATACAAATCACCTAGGAGAAGTCAACAAAATGGCATACCTTCCCATCACTGAAGCATACCCTTGAATACTCCTTTCGAGCCTTAACCCAAGGCATGAATTTGGAGAGAGGGAATTTTTTTACGTGGTTATGCCTATGAGCATACTTCATATGTAATTTTGTTCCATTTTTTTTACATAATATTATAGCATAAGCATTTTTCAGGTTCCATGAAACATCTCATGCTTGGCAATAAGAGGCACTTGGTATATAGTTGGGGCGTAAATTAATTTAATGGCTTCATTACATATCATCATGTTACTATGCATAATTTACTCCGATATGACCTGATATCTGATTTGAAAGACTTGCTTCCTTTTTCTTTGACTGTTTCCTCTGAATTTACGCTGATGTCTTTTAAAGCATAGTTCTGGAGTGGAATCTCTAAATTAGGTAGATATAGATGAGTCCTTCTATATCTTTCTATATCTACATCTTGTTCTCTATATACATGACAAGCAGTGAACACAGGTTGTAAATTCTAAGTACTAAGAGATGAATATAAACTTTGCAAAGGTGTGGAGTTCACATGAGAAAATCCTATTCACATACTTGAATGTGGCTAAGAGAGTAGATCTTAAATGTTAGGAAGGAAGGAAGGAAGGAAGGAAGGAAGGAAGGAAGGAAGGAAGGAAGGAAGGAAGAGGGAGGAAGGAAGGAAGGAAGGACCTAAGAAAAATGGTAATCATAAGACAAAATAAAGATGGCAGCCAAACCATGATGGCAATCATTTTGCAATTTATTAATGTATCAGGTCAACATGTTGTACACCTTAAACTTACACAAGGCTATGTGTCAATTATCTATTAATAAAGTGGAGGAGGCTAGGGAGTCCCACAAAATCTCAGTCTCCATCAAATATCCTGCCTGGGTTTCTTCAATAATCCTTCCATCCCAACCGGAATCTTCTCCATTTCCTGCCAACACCACCGCCGTATCTTTAGCTGTTCATCTGCACGACACTGTCACCCGCTGAGACACAGGGAGGGCTTCGAGAGCAACTGGCCCGACACCACCTGTTTGCTTCTCCTCTCCTCAAAATCACGATGCCTTGTCGGCATTATGCCCGGACAGGTTGATCTTTCAACAAAGCCGTGACCAAGCTAGCAGAATTTAGTGGCCACATGCCATAATCAGAGTTACGGGATATGCTCCCACCTGGAAGAAAAGCTAAGGAAATGATGCAGTCAATGACCAATCGACGCCATGGCTCGTGAGCACTGAACACTCAGCAAACGGAAGACAGTGACTGAGGCAGCCCAAACCCGCGGCCCTCCAGTCCAGCCCTCACCAAAAGTCTGGACACACTGTTCTCACTCCAGCTCATATACACACACCGCTACCCAGGCATGAGCCTACGCATGCAATCCCTTCATCCTGCACCCCCTTTCCGAGAACTTCCCATCCTTTTGGGTCACTTGGAAGAGCCCCGTTGCCTGAGACCCGAGACCCGGCTTTCCTGCATGGTGCACCGTGCTCTCCCTTCCTCTGAGTCCACAGGCCATCTGTCTCTTTCATTTGCATGGCTGATAATACGGCGTGATCTGTTACCTAAACGGTGCCATTTGTTGGGGCACTCCAGCGAGATCCTAATCTCCAGGAAGCAAAGACACTGCCTTGCATTTCTTTTGTAGCTTCCTAGCCCCGAGCCTTTAGCCCCGGGGTCATAAATAATGACTCATCTCCCCCAAAAGACAAATGACTGGGGTCATGCATTTTTTCTGCTGTCAAAGACGCCGTCTTGGTGGAAGGGAGCTCTTTTTCTCCCTTTTCCCAGAAGAAGACTGTGCAAAAGAATAACCCTCTGGATTCCTTGTACTTCTTCCCACCCCGATTATCTGACAGGAAGGTTGGGAGGAAGCTCAGCAAACCTCACCACTGCTCCTCTTCTCGGCCTGTGGGCACCAGCGTGTTTTCAGCTCTGCCCCTTTGTGCCTTGATTCTGAGCGGCAGATCCCACTGGACGATGGCCCGTGCCGATGGTTCGTGATGACTCTATGGGTGAGTCTTCTTCACTGGAAGGTGAAATACAAACTTGCCCACGGGGTGAACAAGTCACAGCCTCCCGTAGCTTTAGCAGTAAAAACGGTATTTTCTCCTCTATCTCCCTGACTCCTTTGTCTTGGTTGGTTTTGAATGTGGCGGGGGTGTTGTTTCTGCCTCCGAGATACAATAGCTCTTCACACACTTCTTGCCGGCACTGCGTTTCCATAACTGCACCCCGTCTCAGACCCCAGGCCACCCAGACTCCAAAGGCAGTGCCGCCCGTCCTCAGCCACACAGCGTGCCTCCAGGCGGGA
This sequence comes from Nasua narica, assembly GCA_028533885.1. Taxonomy (NCBI): domain Eukaryota; kingdom Metazoa; phylum Chordata; class Mammalia; order Carnivora; family Procyonidae; genus Nasua; species Nasua narica. The sequence goes on from CM052807.1 coordinate 2,048,441, forward strand.
CCCTCGTCCCCTCGTCTGAGGACTGGAGGGTGTCTACGGCTGCTGCAAGCAGGAAGTACAGATAGTCTTGGAAAACCCTTGGGTGGTTGTTGGAATGCACAGATCAGGAAGATCCCTCCCTGGCCAGGGGCCCTCCAGCCGCCATGGTGCCCCTCACTTCTGAGATGAGCACCATGGGGCTAGCTTCTCCGCAGCTCTCCTGCCTGCACCCCTGCCGTCATGTCGGAAAAGGCCAATCAATATTCAAGGCAGCCAGCCCATCCTGGAAGCGAATGCCTGTATACTGCACAGGATAATGTGAAGAACAGATTCCTGCAGCTGGTGGGGTCCTTCCCAGCCTTCCAGCAGCTGTCTGGACTATAGGGGAAAACGTGCAAAGTAGAAAAGTAGAGTGAACTGTCTGCGGGAGGAAAGCTCTGGGACAGACCTCCGGGGACGTCTATTCACACCCATGTTCCCCTAAATGAGTAACTGTTTCCCCTTATTCTAGAGAAGAAATGCTAGAAACTTCTCCAAGAATAGGACTGATTATTTTAAAGAAAGTCATGCAAGAAATTTAAAACAATGATTACATTTAACACTGGAAATTGGCTGCTGTTGTGCGCATTTAGATCTCATTGCATAAGAATGCTCCCGCATATTTTGTCTAAATAAAGCACACACTGGTGTGATGAACCATCCCAAGGAAGATGAGCACTTATGGTCTCTCATTGGAAGAGAAAGCTTTTCATCATGTTTCTAAATGCATAATTTTCTGGCTGGTAAATATGCTACATTTTTTTGTATGGCCCTAAAATGATTTACATAATCCACCTTTTAAAAATATTGTAAATATGCATTTACATGATAAAGTATGATTAGACTATAATGTCAACTCATACATTTCCATGAAAAATGTTTTCTTCTTTAAGAAAAAAAAGCACAAGTAAAACAAAGGAAATTTACATAATTTTTACTTCCCGCTTGTGCATTTTAACTTACTTAACATATTTATTCTGAGATATAATCAGCTGATGACACACTCAAAAAACACAATCTTTTATGGAACTATATATATATGTATATATATATAGTTGATTTTAATTCTTCAATAATGTCCTCAATTTGATAATACTCGGGCCTCTTCTATGATGAAACCATTCAAGCTTCTGTTAAACACGGTCATTCCAGAAGCTTTCGTATAAAATTGGATTTTTTAAAAAGTAACCTTTTCAAGTTAAAACCACTAAGATTTACCAAAAAATTGTAAAAATCGAACATCGAGTTCCCATATGCCTCATATACAGTTTTCCTTATAATTAACATCTCACGTCGGTATGGTAGCTTTGTTCCAACCAATGAACCAAAATCGATAGATCATTTTAAAGAAATGTCCACAGTTTATTCAGATTCCCTTAGAGTGTCCCTAAGACCCTTGTCCTGTTCCAAGGTTTCTTACAGCGTGCCATATTATATGCAATTATTCATGTCTCCTTGGGCTCCTCTTGGCTATGACACTTTCCCGATTTTCTTCCTCCTGCCAACCTTGACAGTTGTGAGGAGGACTGGTCAGGTACTCCGTACAATGTCTCTCATTTGGGATTGGTCTGATGTTTTCATCAAGAGGTGACAGGGTGTTGGATTTTGAGAGGGAGATGACAGAAGGAATTACCAGGTTTTTTATATCATGATGATTGACATTCCTATTGTTATCATTGATCTCATTATGAATCAAGGAATTGATAGTATCAAGTGTTACCAAGACACCCAGTAAGAGAAGACTTGATGGACGACTTAGTCGGGCCAGCTTAGCCATGAGGAGACTGTTGGTTGCCCCAGCAAGGACTGGCTGTCAGAGTTGTGAGGACAGAAGTCACGGTGAAGTGGGGTGAGATCACCTTGAAACAGAGATCGCAATTATTTCAGCAAGTTTGAGAAGAGAGAGTTCAGAAGTAGTGGATAAGTAAACAGGTGTTAGTGTTTCTCTGCTGTTGCTTAAATTACATTGCTAAGCATGTTTGTAGATGGAGAGAAAGGAACCAAAGGCAGAGCAAAATGAAAGAGCTACAGAGACAGAGAGAGACAGAGAAGCAAGGTGCCCTGAGGAAAAACCAATGGGCCAAGGTCAAAGACCAGAAGTATTTAGCTTTAGCAGTAGAAACCTTCACTCTCTGACAGTGAAGTGAGGAAGGCAACATTGACTCTCCGTATGGCTATGTCTACAAATATCCTCCCAACTGATCCTTTTGCTCAGATGATTCCGAGTTGGGTACAGGTGCTTTCCACCAGAGAACCTTTCATCAATTCATCTCTGCTCTTCCTGAGACCCTCACTTGTCGGAAATTACTACCTTGACCCAGATGAATTCACTTGGGTCCTTTGTCTCTGAGGTTCCATCATGCCCTAAGATCAGGGCATGACCACACATTCCGGTGTACCTGCAGCAGTCCCTAGAGACACCTGCTGTCCCAGCTTGTGGCTTCATTCTCAACAGCATCCCAGATGTGGAGCCAACTGTCTCCTTTCAGCAACCAGTTCTCCCTGGGGCGGCTCCCTGTTCTGGGTGAGGGCAGTGTGTCCTCTGTTCACTAGAGGACACTGTGCAGAAGGCCAGGACACACAGAGATGAGTAAGACACACGTGTCCTGTCCCCTCCAAGAGCTCACGTGCCGGCAGCGCAAGACTCAGGCAAGGTGTGATAAAACCCCAGAGCAAGGCATGGGGCTATGTGCACAGTCGAGGCTAAAGGCAATAGTTCAACCCTGGGAGGAGGAGGAGGCTCCTAGAGGGGGTATGGTCACTTGGATAGCCCTGTGTCTGCAGCAGCGAGCCACCCTGGCCTCTGCAACACTGAGGATGTCCTTCATCCTTCAGTTCCTCATTATACAATGAATTAGATCCCTGCCATCTCTTCTGGAACGAGCTACCGGTGATGACCACAGCACTTCACTAGAAGGGAATCCTGCTGGTGCTGGATGAGTTGAAAGAAAATGCAAGGCCATGTCACACAGAGGTTGGGAAGACAGAGGTCCTTCTAAGACACTCCTGGTATCAGAGGAGCCCTAGCAAGGGTCTGTATCTCCAGCTTACTACCTGGCCGGCCTGATCATTCCCTGCAGGGTAAGGGCACTGTCCCAAAAGAGAGAGAGAAAGAAAAAAAAAAAAAGACATCCTTGTCAATCAACTACATGAGTTGTAAGACGTAAGTCTCAGTTTCATTCACTCTGAAACTATGAAACACCCACATATTTTATTCAGAAAGAAATGTATTGAAAACATTGTTAAGTGATCAGCAACCTCCATGGAAAGAAGATTTGCTCTCACGTGGGTTATACACCCTCTCCCACAATCTCACGTTCCCCACACACTCTGCTTGTGTTTCCATTAGCTAAGGACCATCTTCTACTTCGAAAAAGATGGTTGTTTGGGCCCTATATGGCATTTTCTTCATTGTCTAAAAATGAGCTATTTACTCAATGCTTGTTCCTTGATTTTTAATCTAATATCCCATCATTGGTTTGATTTTTTTTTTGCAGGAATAATAGCTACTATTTATCGATCCCACACACTGTCGCAGACAAAATATGTACATTATCATCAATCTTAAAATAGTCTTATTATCAACATTTCATGGGAAAGTTCACAGAGATTAAATGGGTTGCCCAAGGTTGCAGGGATGGTAAGTAACGAAGCTGGGTTTATGCCAGATCTGCCTCTCTAAAGGAATTGCTTCCCTACAAAATGCAGATGGGCACAGACCTATGGAAACAGAAAGTACAGAACTCAGCGACCGTGGTTCTTGCCAATAATTATGGGCCAGACACATCAGAGGAGGAGCCACTCCTGACAACGTTGGTTATTTCCAGAAGCAACTGGGATTTTCCAAGTGTCTTCTAAATTTACAGCACACCTGTACTCATGACACAAGTGGAAATATATCAAGATGAGTGGGTTATTGAGAAAAAAACTTGGCATTGTATCTATGTGCTTATTTTTAAAAATAAATTATCAAAAATGCGGGGCTGAGGGCACACAGACAAAATATTGCTATAAGACAATCAAGCTCCTGATTTATCAAGAAAATTGGGTTCCATTCCAGTCATCTAGATATTTAAGGTCAATGAGATGGATTTCATATTGTGTCCTGATCATTCATAAATCCTGGGGTGTCCTGATAATATGATACTGCTTTGGACTTAATTAGATCCATGCACCTCCCCCTGGGATAAAGAATAAAAAGACAAGAATTCTCATGTACCCAAATTATATGGTTTCATTATTTCAAACTATCAACATCCTGAACAGCCTGCTGATTATTTTTCCAAATTTACTATCAGGAAAAAAAGAAAAAAAAAAAAGGTTCTAAATAAAAATTCTCAAAGCAAAAAATTTAGCCTTCATAAGTTGTCCAACTTTTAAAAAGATATTATTAGTTGCATAAAAGTGACATGTATTCATTATAAAAATCTAAATAATATCAAAAACACCAGGAAGAAAGCAGAAACCATCAGAAATAGCACCACGCATCTCTCTCCACCGCCCCCAAAGATAATTTGCTGGGCGTTCTGCTAATTAACTCTTTGGGGATATATCTACATTTTAGGGACATGGTCAATACTGTGCATGATGTGCTATCCAGCTCTTTATTTCACACACAGTATGCTACGGGCGCTTGTCTATGCGTTGAGGAAAAGCCAACGACACTCTCAGGACAATCCCGCTGTGGGTTGAGATGTTTCCTGTGTTTGCCTCAGAACAGACTCAGAACCTCCTTCTGTTCTTGTTTCCCTAAGACCCCGGCCTGCCCTCCAGCACACGACCCGATCGGGTTGCTCAGCCACCAGGAGCAGATGCTGGTATATCTGCAGCTTGACCCAATGCCAAGGTTTACGATCTGTGCACTTGAAGCAGCATGGGAGGGCCACGCTCTCCGTGTCTGGTGGAGAAAACAATCTTCAGCATGTCGTGGCTTCATATTTCTCAGAACTTGTTTGGGAAAAACAATATCCTGGGGGAATCCTTGCAGTTACTTGCAGTAACTGCTAGGGAAACTCTTGCAGTTCCTATGGAGTTTGACCCTAGAGAACATGGGGCTGATCCCCCCCTCAGTGGCTGCTGGGGCTTTGCCTTTGGTGTGGTGCCTTCTGTCTACATGGGAGGTCAGCGTGGGACACAGCCCTACAAAGGTGCCCTCACGGGCATCCCCACCTTCCACGGCATCACCCGGGAGAAACATCTGCCTCGTCGTGTTTCCTCAGTGATCGGCTAGCTGGACCGTTGTTTTTGTCTCACGGGCCACCAAACGCGGGATGACTACTATTGACCCAGTGAGTATTCCTTTCACTACGGTGAGGGTGTTTCTCTAGGAGACTAGGACAGAGCCACCGCAGGTGTGGGCAGGGCCTCGCGCTTCACGTCCTTTGACCAGTATCAAAATGGCTGCTGCAGTTCTGGAAACTGCATCCAGGCAACACAAATCCAGGGAAAATGGCTTTTGTCTCTCCCAGAATTTCCACCTTAGGGTCAAGGGAAGTTTTCCAGAAGCCCACAACAGGCCTTTGACCCCTCAGCTCTCCTTGTCTACCTGCTGAGAGGAACCTGGTGTCACCATTGTTGGCTTAGAACAGCCAGGGACAAGGTTTGCACGCCTTGAGTTAAGAAGGTTTTCATATATACTTTGCTATGAAGTGAATATTTGGGTCCCCCCCTAAATTCAAACTCATATGTTGAAGCACTAACACCCCAATGAAATGGCGTTAGGAAGTAGAGCCTTTGGAAGGTAACTAGGTCATGAGAGTGGAGCCTGCATAATGGGATTAGCACCTTAATAAGAAACATGAGAGAGCAAGCTTGCTTTCTTTGTTCCTAGCTCCCTCTGCCATGCAAGTGTGTAACAAGATGGTGGCCATCCACACACAAGGAGGAGGACTCTCACCAGAACCTGACACCCTCATCTCAGACTTCAGAATCATGAGAAATACATTTATGTTCTTTATAAACCACCCAGTCCATTGTGCTCTGTGCGACAGCTCAAGCTGACTAGGACAGACTTCGAACTTCTTAAAAATACTAATATTGGCGCTAACAGGGGTAGCCCAGATGAAGGACATTCTGTCTTCCTGTGCCCCTCCTTTCCACTCATCCTTCATACAACTGAAGGAAAAACTGACTTCCAACTGGGTGCCAATCCTCAGCCCAGAAAATTAAATAAAGACAACTCTACAGTTTCAAACATTTCACGATCATAGAGGTTACACTAAACTATCTAAAATATTCTCTTAACACATACCAGAAAATCAGTGATGTCTGAGCAAAGTTCCTCTGAACCCAAAGCCATGGGGAAAAATTATAACTTTTGGTAGCTATAACTTTGTTGAATCTTTTATCAGAAAAAAAGTGAAATGATATATGTGACTATTTCAATATATTTTCCTATTGATTCCATCACAAAGGAAGAGAAAAGGTAGGATTTTTTAAAGAAAAAGGATCCTGGGTATAGATGAAGTCTATCAAATAATGAATTCTGGTCCACTCGTGTCTTTTCCACTCCCTGATGGTATTAGTTAAGGCTCTTCCCTATTATCGGAGACCAGCATTGAAGAGATGGCATTAATGCAATCATCACAATTTCATCAGCTCCATTTTTCTTACTTCAGTACCTGCTGAAAAGCATTGAAAGCACTTTGAAAGATTCAGAAGCTCTTTGAAAACCCTTTCCAGGTACAAATAAGAAAAAAAGTTTTCCATTTATAATGCCTGCCCTCGCCTTGTAAATACGCTCTGCTAAGGGGGCAGCATCTTGTCCTGCAACACCCTGTATAGATTTTGGTTCCCTTTTGGTACCGGGAAGGAACAGAGGTGAAGCGATGACAAAGCCACTGGCCCAGGTAAGAGGAGCACTTTCCATAGAAAAGGTAGGTCAGGGAACATAGCAGAGCAGGCAACTCATGGACTCCAGAGCCCCCCGGGTTCAAGTCCTCCTCCAGCATGGGCAGCCAGCTGAGTGACCGTGGCAGCTGCTTAACCATCCTGTGCCGAGTTCAGCTTGTGCCAAACAAGATAATAAAACATGAATATGAATGCATTAATAATTGAAAGAGCTGAGTCCTATGCCTGGCATTTGGTGTTTGATGAGCTTACATAATAAGCTGTATGAATGGACCAGGTGACTACAGACATAATCACTTCTTCTGACTCAGAAATGCAGGTGTTCACTATTGGTTCCGTCAACCCCCATCTTCTCAGGTGAGGCGACCACCGACACCTTCACAGGTCAATGAACCTTTGATGATCTCAACTCAATGTCCTCAAGAAAAGTAAAGCTCTCACTAGATCATGATACAATGAATCACATGGAGGAAAAAGTCCATTAAAAGTATTTTGAAGAATTTTGAAGAGGAACAATATGGATGTTCAAATTTTAATGAATCACAAACCTGAAATAAATTCTGTTCTCTGCTCCATCCCTTTTGTTCTAGTAGTCGGGGGGGGGGGGGAATAAATTAAAGTAAACAAAATGGAAGTAAGAAAGGAAGGAAGGAAGGTAGGAAGGAAGGAAGGAAGGAAATAAAAAGATAATAAATAATTTCATTACATTATAAAAGAGTGTTCAAAGAAACACAGTTCACAGTTCAAAGAAAATGATTTCAGAAGAAAGAATGGAACTTTTGCTTGGTTTGATAATTTATCGGTTAACATGTAGACCCATCTGATCTTCAACCAGGAGTGTTTCAGATGGAGACTTCCATAGGATCCAGAGAATTTTGAAATTACTCAAAAGTGACAGATCCATAGTGGGGCAATAAGAAATAAATGATGTTCAATTGATAACCCGCTGGTACAACTAGGATGTTTAATAAAACATACTTGATTAATGTGGAAAAAATCTAATCCTGAGTCCAATGAGCTATCACTAAGATGTAGCATAATACATTTTCATACAACTTCACAAAAACAATAAAAACATAAAGGAGTTAACTTATTTTCAATATTTCCTAGAGAGATTCCACGACATCACATAAAATCTCGTTCTAGCACCCAATTGCTTCCTTTGTTTTTTTGAAGCCTGAGAGGCAAACAGCCATGTACACGTAGGCATGAGATTGCCATACTGGCAGGAAAATATCATATATCTGCTAAGAAGTAAGACTAATACCTCAGGGAATCTCCAGCCAACAGTCAGAGAAGATTTACGAATATCCTCAGAATTATGAGATACTCTATTAATTTGCCATGTTTGTGATTAATATGCATAGGTAATCAATATGTGCTGACTAGAGATTTATGTTCAGGAATACCAACATTAAAAACAGAATGGAATTAAACAATAAGAATGGCTTCATTATTCACATCTCTGAAATACCCCAAGGCTTTCTCAGCCATTTCGGGCCAAACGAAAACATTTCTCTTTCTTGGACTCAAGCGCTAGAACTGGATATTCCCTACATCAAGATTAATCCTTTCAAGGCATAAAAGGATTTTACTAAGTCATGCCCAGCTGGCTGATAACCTCAGCAGAGGTCCCGGATACGAGAATCGCACCAAAAAGGAAAAATAGAACACCGAGTTGGCAAATATCTAGAGAAGTCAGTGTGGATGGGCACAGGTAGATAATATCAACATGAGGATTTTAGGAAGCATGGCTTCATCCTAAATACAGTCATGGCAGACTGAGAGAAGCATAAGGACTAAAATAATCTTGCTTGCGGAGTTGAACAACACACACACGAGATAAGCAATTGCCGAGGGGTTAAAGTTGACCTTGAAGACATAGATATTCAGGAAATTATTACTGAATTGAATGGAATTAGATTCCATCACTTTGCAATTACGCTGTAAGGTCCCATAAGCCTGTTGGTGACTCTACCATTACTCTTGTAATGATGTTGTTTATGCATAAAAACCTTTCATACGGGTTGGAAAGAGATCCTTTTCCCAGGCCAACCATGAAATCAAGAGCTCTTTACCTCCCTTTATTGACTCATCTTTCTCCAAAATCAACTGCGTTTGCCTGTTTTTGCAAAAGATTTGAAAAAACAAGCAGTGGTAGTAGAATTATTTCCTAATGAGGGACAAGTTCTTCGCCTGCACTTTTATGTCCTGCACTGGGATTATGGGAGGCTCATAAATATGGATACTTCCTTCAACAACCTCTCTTTTCTTTCCAGCTTCAGAGTTCACTTTTTTAAAGCCGTTTTTCTTCTGCGAGCTGTCACCAGTACTTTGGTCTGATTAGCATTAAACTTGGCATGCTTTAAAATTGGTGCATGTACATATCGATACACACATATGTACACATTTGCATCTTCGAGCAGGACAAATGGGGAGGAAACCACAGCCCATTGAGCAAGCCATTCAAGTCATAAAGGGAAGCACTGAAGGGCTCTCTCTCTCTCTCTCTCTCTGCAGCAGTTGGTGTAATTTGCTTCTGATGCGTTTACAAAACTGCAGGTTTGGCAAAGTTCACTCATTAAGTTCCTTGTGAAATTGCCAAAAAAAAAAAAAAATGTTGTTCAAGCCTTGAAAGTCTTTACAATAGAGATATCTAAATGAAATAAAATCTTTATATCCCATTGCAACATGATTTTTAAATACCTAGTTTTAAGGTATTCACAACGTTTAGCTTAATAGCTAATGGCTATTAAATATCTGTTTCTAAACTGCTTTTTTCCTATATGTTAAGCCCTTCATTTGCTAAATAAAGGAATGAGTAAATTAATTAATAAGACAATGAATACAATATGTTGGATACAGAATAATATTCTCAAAGGGAAGACCTGTCATATCTTCAGATGGTTTTTTGGTACAGCTAGTTCTGCACTGGGGAAAAAAATGAAATCTACCCATCCCTCTAATGTCACTCCAAGATACTCCACGTACTCATGGCCTTAAAAATATCGTGTTTCTCAGTGAGCTTTCGGTGGAGTCAGATATTCAGATAAATCATTTTTTAAATGTTTCATTAAAAAAGTAATTCCATCTGCTTTAAAGTATGCTTTTTGTAACTATGGATGTTTTTATTGCAAGACTCTGGGTTATTAAAATTGGAGAAAACACCATAGTTACTAGTAGATTACTGAATATTTCTTTTCAAATTAAAATATGCATTTTATTCATAGATTAAGTCCATCAAAGATAGTTTGGGGACGTAGAAAAAGGCAAAGAAGATACTAGAGTGTTTGAGTCAAGTTTTAGTGTTGCTTTTCAATTCAAGTTAGTTCATATTATAAAAAAAATAAGCAGTCAGTGATAAAATCCACACATGATACTCTAGTTTATGAAATATTAAATTTAATTAACCTGTTGAAGGATAACCATAAGGCCATAAAACTCAATTTTACACATTAGAATTATATGTTCAAATGATTAATTAAAAATTTATTATTAGTGCTACTATAGATGCTGGCCATTCTGTAACTTTGGATTCAAGTAACCAGACTATATATAATGAATTGGGAACTCTGCCTAATCACTAGCTGTACTTCAACAAACACTTGATTACTAAATGGTTAAATTTCTCATGTGCAGAGTGACCACCACTTAATCCGCTGAGAACAGGTAAAGCAAATGGTTTCTGTAGATAGCTTCATTCAAATTTAGGAGTTTGAAAAACAAAGAACAAAAAATAAATAAGAAATAAGAAGAAACACCTAAAGCAAGCACAAAGAAGGAAATAATAAAAAAAATAAGAACAGAAATCACTGAAACGGAAACAGAAAAACAACAATAGTCAATAGTCAAAAACAAGTCAATAGTACCAAAAGCCGGTTCTTGAAAATATAAATAAAATTGGTAAAACGCTAGCAAGATGGGTAAAAAATCTCAAGAGATAAGACACAAATTATTAATATCAGGAATAAAACATGGGGCATTACAACAGATCCTGTGACCATCAAAAGGATAATAGGAGACTATTACAAAAACTTTACACTCAAATTTGATAAAGAAAGAGATCAATTCCTCAAAAAGCACAGCCTATTGAAACTCAACCACAGTCAAATAAACAAACAGCATAGTCCCATAGCATTTTTTTTCTCCCCAAATATGTTTATTTTAATTTTTCAGTGTTACAAGATTGATTGTTCATGCTCCACACCCAGTGTTCCATGCAATACGTGCCCTTCTCAATACCCACCACCAGGCTCGACCAC